>CM038677.1:596628251-597105648 GCA_021605205.1 Aegilops longissima
CAGCGGCATCCTCACTGCGTTGGGATACCGAGGGTGCGCCATGAAGGCCAGTTCACCTCAAGACGGGCGGCAGCAGACAGCCCGCCGACACGGAAGCCCCTAAGCTTCAAGGGGCTGCGCCACCAAGAAGAAGCAGCTGTTCACCCAAGACAAGGCGGAGACTCAAGCAGATACCTGCCGATCAGGACGGGTCCACAAATGCCACCTTCACCATAGGCGCCAACCTCGAGCCCGAACAGAGGAAGCCCTTGTCAAGTTCCTCAAGGCATGCGTAACAAGAAGGTGTTCGCCGGGAGCCCGATCAGCTGGCTGGGATTCCACGGGCGGATCGAGCACCACCTCAACGTGTGCCCCAACGCAGCGCCCAAAGGAAGAAGAAAGCGAGGAGGCAGTCCACCAAAAGCATGCCTTCATCGTCCAAGAGACCCGCAGCTAGAAGTCCGGGGTTATCCGCGAGGTCCGACACTCCAGATTATTGGCCAACCCCATGGTGGTGCCAAGAAGGAGGAAAGGAGCGCATGTGTCGATTTCACCAACCTCAACAAAGCATGCCCACAGGATCCGCTTCCGCCCCATCGATCGACCAGATCGCCGATTCCACCGCCGAGTGTGACCTGTTGTGCTTCTGGACGCCTTTTCCGGTATCATCAAATCAAGATGGCGGTGGAAGACGTGGAGAAGACGGCCTTCCTAACCCGTATGGAGTATACGCTATACCTGCATGCCATTCTGGCTGCGAACACAGGGCAACCTTCCAAATGCTCATGCACATCACCTTGGGCCCACAGCTCAGGAAGAATGTGGAGGCATACGTCGACGACATCGTGGTGAAGTCTCATGAGGCCAAGACCTTGTTACAAGAGCTGGAAGAAACCTTCATGAGCTCAACGCGTCCGAGAAGGACTCACCAGTGTGTGTTTGAGTTCCTCAGTAAGCTCCTTGGTTTTCTCGTGTCCCACCGAGACATCGAGGCCAACCTGTAAAAGGTCAAAGCAAGTGGAAGACATGAGTCCACCAAGACCCACGTGGAGATGCAGAAGCTCATAGGGCGCCAGAACGGCATGGGCCGCCATCTCCCGACTGGGGAGCGGGCGCTGCTTTTCTTCCACCGATGAAGAAAAAGGGGCCCTTCGAGTGGATCAAGAGGCCGACTGCTGCTTTCAAGACCTCAAGAGGTACCTGACCAGCCCTCCAAGGATGGTGGCCCCAAGCCTCAGGAGCCCTTGGTGCTCTACTCGCCGCCACTCCATACTCCGCTAGCGCTGCTCGTGGCGTTAGGGAGGAGCGCCAGCCAAGACCACGGCGCCACCCGAGCTAAGGCAAGACCGAACCGAAGGAACTAGCGTAAGTCAGACCGAATGGAGGAAGATCAACCACACAGCAGAGCGCACTGGGCGGGAGGCCTCCCATCCGAGCACCCAACTTCCGGAGGCGCCACGCCTTAGGAGGCACCACCGCCCGGAGGACGCCACCAGCACCAACGCCCAAACCTCGCCGAGCACCCGTGTACTTCGTCAAGCACTGCACACGGATGCGAGGGCACGGTACCCCATGCCGCAGAAGCTCCTCCCACACTGCTAGTGGCTTCATGCAAAGTGCAACACTACTTCCTGTGGTCATCCAATCAAGGTTGTCTCAACATACCCCCGGAGAGGGTGCTCAGAGCCCCAACTCGGCCGGAAGGGTCGCCGAGTGGAACATTGAGCTGCAAGCATTCCAGCTCGAGTTCAAGACGACTAGAGTCATCAAGGGGGCCAGACTGCAGATTTCGTGGGCCGAATGGATGTAAGCACCGGCCTCAAGGCCGACGAGGATCACCCCTCTCCCTGTGGAGCGGCGCGCCAAGGTTGGGTCATGTACTTCGACGGAGCGCTTTCTAGACAGGCACTGGGCTGGGGCAGTGCTCATATCCCCTCTCAAGACAAGCTCTACTATGCCGCAGCTGCTTTCCAAAGATGGCGAGAAGGTCTCCAACAATATAGCAGAATACGAGGGGCCGATAGCAGGTCTGGGGCTGCCGCTGCCTCGGGGTGAAGCGCCATACCATCAAGGGCGATTCGCAGCCTCGCCAATTTCTCCAACAAGGTGTACGGAGCCAAGAGATGAACACATGGAGGCCTACCTTATGGAGGTCCGCAGGATGGAGAAACAGTTCTAGGGGTTGAGCTGCAGACGTGCCCAAGGGCACCAATCAAGAGGCCGACGACATCGCCAAACGAGCCTTCAGGAGGTTACCCCAGAGCCGGGCGTCTTGAGGAACGACTCTTCAAGCCCTCACCGCCATATCAAGCACGGCACACCTCGGAGGAGCTCCTCACCACCAGCCTCGGAGCCCCAAACAGGGTCTGCCTCGAGCACGCCTGCCCAACAATGGAACCTCAAGAGGAGTGCTGGATCACGGAGCTCAAGAGTTACTTAACGCATGGGACTTTGCCGGAGAAGGAGGAGGAGGCAGAGCGTGTGGCACGGCAAGCCACGACATACAACATCATGGATGGAGAGCTTTACCGAGACGACTAAACGACGATCCCTCGCTACCGCATCACCAGGAACAGGGAAGGAATTATTGGCAGATATACATGGCGGAGATTGTGGGCACCATTCATCGCCACGGGCCCTTGTCGGAAGGCGCTCCGCAGCGTTTCTATTGGCCCACCACGACTCAATGACGCCATCGAACTCGTGAAGGCTTGCGAGGCTTGCCAATTCCATGCCAAGCAGATCCACCAGCCAGCAGAGGTCTGCAAACCATTCCCTCACTTGGCCATTCGCGTCCGGGGCTGGACATTCTGCCCATTTCTCGGGCGCCAGGGGCTATCGCTACCTCTACGCCGCCGCGGACAATTCACCAAGTGGGCCAAGTCGAGGTCGTCCGCCGCCATCCCCATCTGGTTCTCAAGGTCAAGTTCATCAAGGGCATCGTGAGCTGGTTCGAGTGCCGAACCGCATCATCACCGACAACGGTTCGCAGTTCACCAAGAACCTTTTAAAACGAATCGCGCTTAACCTTGAACGCAGATATGCTATGCTTCGTGGCGCACCCCGCAGCAATGGACAGGCCGAAAGGGCTAATGCAGAGGTCCCGAGAGGCCTCAAGACCAGGACGCTCAAGAAGAAGCTGAAACCTCGCGTAGAGGCTGGTACGACGAGCTTCCTCCGTGCTGTGGTCCATCCGCACAACCGCGACTCAAGCCAACCGGAGAGACCCCTTCTTCCGGGTCACGGAGCCAAGCGGTCCTCCTCACGAGGTCAAGCATTGATCCGCTGGTCCCGGCGCTCGGCGAAACGCAGCAGGCGCCATGCGGGGACGGCTCGTGGCCGGGGAGGAGCACCGGGAAGCCGTAGAAGCGAGCGGCAAGGTACCAGCAGCACTCCGGCGATACCACCGCCGCAACATCCGCCTCTAACTCTCGAGGTAGGAGACCTCAGTTCGACGGGTCCTCTCTGTGGAGGGACGCAATGTGGAGGGCCCATTCAAGGTTGTTCATGTTTCTAGGCCTGGCCTGCGGCGCTTGGAGACGCAAGAGGGAGTACGCAAAACGCTGGAACATCCAGCACCTCCGAGGTTCTACCCCTAAAAGGCCCCGAGCTCGTGAAGAAGGCGAATGCCCGTGAAGCGATCTTTCCGAAAAGGCCCAGAGCTCGTGAAGAAGGCGAACGCCTGTGAAGCGATCTTCCGAAAAGGCTCAGAGTCGTGAAGAAGGCGAATGCTCAAGTTCATCCTTTGAAAAAGGCCCGAGCATGTGCCTTGTGAAGCGATCTTTCCGAAAAGGCCCAGAGCTCGTGAAGAAGGCGAATGCCCGTGAAGCGATATTTTTGAAAAGGCCCGAGCTGTGAAGAAGGCGTAATGCCCGTGAAGCGATCTTTCCGAAAAGGCCCAGAGCTCGTGAAGAAGGCGAATGCCCGTGAAGTTCATCCTTTGGAAAAGGCCCGAGCTCGTGAAGAAGGCGAACGCCTGTGAAGCTCACTCTTGGGAAAGGCCCAGAGCTCGTGAAGAGGGCTAATGCCCGTGAAGCTTGCTTACCAAAGAAAGGCCCGAGGCTGTGAAGAAGGCCCAACGCCTCGTGAAGCTCGCCGCCCATGACACTCTCACGTAATAATGAGTTGGGGCTGTACACGCCTGAGTCTCAGGGTGCCGACCTCAGCCCCGGGCTCCCTCCCACGCCCAAGAGCAGCACTTAGCTCCGCGACCGTGAGAAGATGTCCAAGACTAGACTAGGTGCCGGACGCGGCTTTTCCATTTGCTTTCTGCAGCTGATCGTTATTTTCCATTTGAAGTTTTTATCGAAACTATCGCCTGCTTTTGGTCCGTGGTTCTTCGATCTCTTTCGCCCCTCCCGCCTCGGTTTCTCTTACGCGGGGGCTCGCGAGGCAGAAGCCTTGGGAGCCCCCGCGGGTGTTCCTACCCCTATCGCTCAAGTTTCACGGCCCTGGTCCACGGCTAGAGCACCCCTCCTGACAATGCCTCACGGGCAGCACAACGCGAACACGGGCCAGGTCGGTCGCCGCCCACGCCGCCACGATCGGGTTTGCTCGCCAATGAGCGCACGGCTGAAGGGAACAGAACAGATAACAAAAGCAGACATTAATTAATGGCGTTGTTTCTAAACACGCCCCATCGGGCCAACATTGTTCCTTTTTTTGGCAGGAGAAAAGGAAAGAAAAGGATGTAAGGTGAAGCACGCCTGCGTCGGCCTCTCTTGAAGGCCCGAGCCGCCCGAGCTCGGGCCGACTCCACCTCACGCTTCACCGAGGCGTGGGACGAGCGGACCTGCTGCCACCCCTAAGCAGCGCGGGCGGCGTAGGGGCTGGCGTCGCTGCCGAAGAATCGCCACCAAGAAGAGCTGATGAAGCGGGAGTCGTCGGGCATCGCCACCGCCTGCTGCCTTCTCCGCCGCACAGGCTGGGCTGAGTCCTCGACCGCGGTCGCCGCCTCGTGGCAGCACCTCATGCGGCGGCCGTTTTCCCCAAACACCTCACGTAGAGGGTGGCGCCGCCATCATACTTGAAGTGCAGGGAGCACCGCGGCGGAGGCCACGCGCATGATGCGCGAACGCCTCACACCAAGGGCCAGAACAAGTTCCCGCAGCAGACCTCCAGAGAAGCCCACGGCCCGGCTGCAGAACAGCTGTCCGCTCGAGCCGAGGCCACTCAGGCGCCATCTGGAGCTCACCCAGAGGAAGCACAGGAGCTGAAGCCGACGCCGACGGCTCCTCCGCCTCACCAAGAACTCCGCAGGCTTCAAAGAGCATGAAGGAGCGGCCTGGGGACGAGCGGCCGGGCACGCCCAACCATGGCCACCGCCTGTCCGCCTTTGCTGAGAGCCTCCTTCACGGCTGCGGGGGATCGCTGTGGAGACCACGGGTGCTTGCAAGGGCGACTCTACCACGCTTAGGCGGAGGAGAGGAAGATTGTAACACCCCGAAGTAACTTTCCATATTTGTAACTCCAACTCTTGCCATTTTCGCATTGATATATGATATTCCTCCGTGGTTGGGTTTTCTTCTTTTGCATTTTGTCCATGTCATGCATTTTATATTATGTCATCATGTGCATCGATTTGCATACGTGTTCGCCTCATGATTCCGAGCATTTTTCCCGCTGTCCGCTTTTGCAATCCGCACTCCTATCTCCCCGGCGTCCTTTTACGCTTTTTCCGCAAAGGGTATTAAACCTTCTCGAAATGGACCGAGGTTTGTCTAGTGGCCTTGGTATAACACCCGAGACCACCGTCAAGTTTCGGTCATTTGAGCTCGCTTGGTACTCCAACGGTTAACCGTGACTCTCGCAAAGGCCTCTTTAAGTTGCAGCCCAACACCCTCCAAAACAGCCCAATAACCCATCTAAGTCACCTCCATGCTCTCCGCTGCTCGATCACGATCGTGGGCGAAAACTACACCTCATTTGACTCTCCTAGCTCCTCTATGCCTATTTAAGCACCTCCCCAAATCCGGATCATCCTCTTCCCCAAACCCTAAAACCTCCTCACACATGGACGGTCCGCCCGCTGGACAAAGATCACGCCGCCTACTCAAGCACACCACCTGCCACACACTGTCTCACAAGGCTGCCATCTGGGCCCATCGGCCTGGATCACTCACAGAGCCTGCTCACACACTGCCACGGCACTGCCACGGCCACTGCCTCCTCACGGCTGCTGCCGCTGCTGCCACGGCTTCCTCACCGCCTCTGCCTCTGGCTGCTGGCCTCGGCTGGCCTGGCCTTCCGCTGCCCGGGCTGCCTCTGGCTCACCTGCTGGCAGCCCAGGCTGGCCGCCGCCACGGCCCCTCGGCCGCCTCCTCCCGGCCGCCGCCTCGCCTCAAGGGCCGCTTCTCCCATCATTCCGCCGCTGATCCGGTCCGATCCCGATCCGCCTCGAGTCCGTATGCCGCTGACTGACTTCTTCCCTCTCCTTTTCTTCTAAGTCTTTTGCATCATTGTAATTTTGTGCAATTTTCAACATGCTATATCTTCGCATCCGAGATCCATTTTTCGCAGATAATATGTCAAAATGTTCGTCTCAAGAGTAGATCATTTCATTCCATTGCATCATTTTCATTTGAGCTCATCTTGATGCCCGAAATGCTGTTGGAAGAGTGCTATGTGCTGTTAGTTTCTGATTTTTATCAGACTTGCACTTTTGTTATTTTTGCCATGATTAATATGTGCACCCTATGAATTTGAGTCCTACATGTGTTTTGTAAAATGCCATGTCATCTTTCCAGGGGTGTATGCCATGTATTTTTGTGATCTATGTGGTGACTAGCACAAGCATGCAAAGTAGGTGTCCTAATGTTGCTGATTTCAGCCCTGTTTTAGCTGATTTTGATGCCATGTTTACTTGATGATACCGAGAGATCTATGCATATTTTGAGATACTTCAGTAAGGGTGTTTTGTAAAGCATGACTTGCTCTATCCATCCATGCCTTTGTTTGCAATTATGGGATGCCATAGCTTGAGTCAATCGAGCTCTACTTTTGCTATCAAATGTTTCCTGGCAGATTGTATACATGTTATTCAATTTTGCCTAGCTTGTTGTGGTTGATCCATATATGCTATGTTATTGTTCTTGCCATGTATGTCTTCTATGTCATGTCTTCTTGATGTATGTATGCTTAGTTTATCATTTGAGGCTCTGTAGTGAGTGCATTGAGCTTGTAAACATGCCATCTCGTTATCAGTTTTTGACATGTCATGTTGCTGAATCTGTTAACGAGACTTTCAATATTGACATGGGTGTTACTATATTTTCTAGTCCTTTTGGCTTATGGTCAGTAAGGGACTTTTGAAATATGCTTTGAGTAGATTCATGCCATGCCATGTTTTGCTATTTTAAGTTCCTGTAGCATGTAGTTTTGATGCTCTGAACATTGCAACCTGATACTGTTTTTGCCATGTCCAGCCTGATTATTAATGCACTTTTGCCATGCTTGTTTGAACATGTTATGATGTGAACTAGCCGTAGCTCAGTGCTCATCTTTTGTCGAGCATCATGTGTAGATCACTGCCATGTGCTTTGTTGTTACGTTTGGGTGCAGTAGCTTAATTAATTGTTGCTTGCTAAGTGGCATCATGCTGTTAATGGCAGATTTGCGCCATTCTTGTTTTGCTTGCCATTTGCAAACCGTGCATCCGATTCCGTGATCTTTATATCGATTTCAACCAAATCATCTCATCTTTCCAGTGGCATGCTTGGTTTGCCAAGTTGATGCCTGGTTCATCATTTACCTTCCGAGCGCATATAAGCATTGCATATCTCATCATGCATATCATGTCATGTTTTGCATCATGTTGATTGTGCATTGCACCGTGATTTATTGTGGTTCCTTTGTTTGTGTTGTTGCTTTGGGTAGAGTCGGGAGACGAGTACGTGAACGAGGAGCCTGTTGAGAACGCCGAGGATCAAGCTTTCGACAACTCGAGAACATTGCGCAAGATGACCATACCTCAAATCACTTCTATCTTTGCTATGCTAGTTGCTCGCTTTTTGCTATGCCTATGCTGCGATGCCTACCACTTGCTATATCATGCCACCCATATTGCCATGTCAGCCCCTAACCATCCTTTTCCTAGCAAACCGCTGATTGGCTATGTTACCGCTTGCTCAGCCTCTTATAGCGCTGCTAGTTGCAGAAGTGAAGTTTGTTCCTTGTTGAACATGGAGATGTTGTTCTTTTGGAACATGTTTACTTGTTGGGGATATCACAATATATATCTGCTATAATTAATACATCTATATACTTGGTAAAGGGTGGAAGGCTCGCCTTATGCCCGGTGTTTTGTTCCACTCTTGCCACCCTAGTTTCCGCCATACCGTGTTATGTTCCTTGATTTTATGCTCTTTACACGGTTGGGTGATTTATGGGACCCCTTGACAGTTCGCTTTGAATAAGACTCGCCCAAGAAGGCCCAACTTTGGTTTTACCATTTGCCACCTAAGCCTTTTTCCCCGGTTTTCATGAGCCCGAGGGTCATCTTTATTTTAACCCCCCGACCAGTGCTCCTTCGAGTGCTGGTCCAACTAGAGCCCTGTGGTAGCCCTCAAGGCAACTTGAGGTTTGGTTTTAGTTGTATGGACTGCTCATCCGGATGTGCCTCGAGAACGAGATATGTGCAGCTCCTATCGGGATTTGTCGGCACAATCGGGCGGCTTTGCTGGTCTTGTTTTATTGCTGTCGAAATGTCTTGTAGTCCGGGATTCCGAGATTGATCGGTCTTCCCGTAGAAGGAATATCCTTCGCTGACCGTGAGAGCTTATAATGGGCTGTTGGGACACCCCGCAGGTAATATCTTTCAAAGCCGTGTCTCATGTTATGAGGCGATGGGAATTTGTTAATGTCCGTTGTAGAAAACCCAAAGTTGACCTCAAATAAAATACACATCAATCAAGGTGTAACTGATGGTCTCTTCTCGCGGAGTCCGGAAGTGAACACGGTGTTGGAGTTATGTCCGACGAAGTAGTTCAGATCACTTCTTGATCACTACTAGTTTCACGACCGTGCTTTTGCTTCTCTTCTCGCTTCTTTTTGCGTAAGTAGCCACCATATATGCTAGTCGCTGCTGCAGCTCCACTTTACTACTCTGTCCTTCCTATTAGCTTAAATAGTCTTGATCTCGCTGGTGTGAGATTGCTGAGTCCCCGTGACTCACAGATACTTCCAAAACAGTTGCAGGTTCCGACGAGGCCAAGCAGGTGATTCCACCGAGCTCAAGTGGAGTTCGACGAGGAACGTGGTCGTTATTATGTGTCTTTTCCAGATGATCAGAGTGGTGCCCAGCTTGGGACGATTCGGGATCTGTGTAGCATTTGGGGTATCTTCTTTATTTTGGTTCCGTAGTCGGACCTTGAGTGTACTCAATGATGGATGTTTATTTATGTACTGTGAAGTGGCGAATCGTAAGCCAACTATGTATCTTTCCTTAATTATTACATGGGTTGTGTGAAGATTACCTCACTTATGACATTGCTTTCAATGCGGTTATGTTTCTAAGTCGTGCCTCGACACGGGAGATATAGCCGCATCGGGGCGCTATGTTGGTAATCGAGCCTTCCCACTTAGGAGCCCCTACTTGATTGTTTGTCGACGTTGTTGAGTCTAGAATGGAAAATGTTTTGAGTCTTAGGATTATATATATCGGAGAGTAGGATTCTTTTACTTCCCACCCCTTCATCGCCTCGTGAGGTATCCCGACGAGAGTTTTGACTCTTCTCTCCTCAAATTTCACTAAAATTTTTTTAGGATCACGGGTATCTTGGAATCGTCCGATGGTTTTGTGACGAGAACATTGTTCTTGGTGCCTCCCGACATTTAGGGTTGTGGCAGTGTCCCGGGAGTTGAGCTCCGAGGTGTTGTCGCCACAATTTTATCGCTGCAGCTCGAATACCTGAGTTTTGCCGACATCGAAATCTCTTTGTGCAGCTTGTTGGTGAGATAACCCCGATAGCCCAAAGATCGTGGCGAAAAGGGAGTATTGCCATGACTTGCATAACGGATGTTTTTCAAGGTCGAGGTACACGATTTCCGAGGATTTCTTGGTTATGTGTTGACGGATGGATACAAATGGATCTAGGTATTGTTAGTTTGGGTGATATATTTTGTGTCCCCGTATCCCCAACACCAGATTGCATAACCGTAAAGTTTCGGAGTTTATAGGTGGGAATTCTAGTAGCTTATGTGATATTCTTTCCGGCTGATGTATGATTTGAGATTGGGGTTCAACGCTCAGTGGTCCGCCCATTCACGGCCGATTTACAAAGGGTCGCGAGACGCCTTAAAGAATCCTTGGCTATGCTGATTCGGGACGCCTTGTTAGTCATTCGTGACGTCCGCTATACGTCAGGTCCGTAGGGCCCCACCACTAACACTTTGGGCGTAAATTCTATCATGTGTTTGTTCCGCTCATTCTAGAAGCCAATCTTTTGTTTTCAGCCAGATATTCGAATTGTTTCTAAGATGATGTTGTTTCCATATCTTTATCTAAGTGGCTTCTCACCTTAATGGACGTGTGATGATTAACTTTGAATTCATTCGCTCATTCTTGTTCAATGTTTATTGTGAAGACTATATGTTGCAATTTCTATCCGCTGATTCTACTTATCATTTGTCTATCAAAGGACTAACGGATGTCACCTCTTCAGATGGCTCCGCCAACGCCTCAATCCGGATCGCAATGATGGGGATCACCAATCCTCCACCTCCACCTCCACCTCCGCCTCCAGAGGCCCGGCAAGCTATCATGGCAGCCACCAATGCCAATGCTCGATGATTTTGCAGCTCTTGCAAGAACGCATCAGGGCAAGGCAATCAAGGCAATCAAGGTCAAGGCAACAATCAGCCACACTTTGCTACTCTCGCCGGCCTCGCTAATCAGTCAAGTCTTTCGCTTCGTGTTGAGGCCACAGACGCCGATGATTGGTTAGTGGACATCTGCAAGCACTTTGATCTGTAGCAATGTCGCACCGAGGACTTTGTCAAGTTTGCATCGCTTCAACTCAAGGATCAAGCTGCCGAGTGGTACCAGAATACAAAGATTCCAGAGGAGGTCGTGTCATTACTCGATGAGTTCCGCCGTGATTTCCGAGCTCATCACATTCAAAAGTGTTGTTGAGAGCAAGCGTGAGGAGTTCCGCAATCTCAAGCAAGGCAACATGTCTGTCTATCAATACAATATCCAGTTCCGTAAGCTCGCCTGCTTTGCTAAGCAAGACGTACTGATGAAAGGAGTATGATCTATCAATCAGAGGTGGTCCGAGAGAAGATCTGCAATTACCTCTTGTGCTGTTTGAGCCGATAAGTATGATGATTTCTACAACATGGCTCAAGCAAGAAGCTGCCCAGCTCAAATGCGAGGCTTCTAAGAAGAGAATCAGGATGCAGTTCAGTCCTCCTCGCCCTCTCAAGTGGCAGCCAAGCAGCAGAAGTTTTACCTGCCCTCCTCCGCTCCGCCACCTTTACCAAAGAAGAACTCAGTGGCCGTGGATCTTCCCACCCACCCAACCCAAGCTATCGTAACAAGTCTAATTCTCAAGCTCCAAGGTCAAGTGCTCCTTACCACCGTCCGCCTCTCGAGGTCACTTGCAACAAGTGTCGCAGAAGGGTCACTATGCTAACAAGTGCTTCAACCAGAGGCGCCTTCCGCCTCCTCCTCCGTGAAATCTTCCAAAGAATGCAAAGGTCAAGCATAATCCAAAGTATGCCAAGGTCAATATGATGAATGCAGCTCAAGCAGAGGATTCTTCGATGTGATAATGGGTAATCTCTCGCTAATGATATTCCCGCAAAAGTCTTATTTGATACCGTGCATCGATTCTTTCATCTCAAGACCTTTTGCATCTAAGCATGATTTGGTTACTCAAGAGTTGCCTAGACCTTATCTATTGTTTCTCCCGGTAAGGAGATGACTTCTAATTTTATGTCCCGGATGTTTCTATCAAGATGGGCGATTATAGATTTTTTCTAAACCAATTGTTCTTGGTGACTCGGATATTGATCTTATTCTCGAATGGATCGGCTTTATCAAGACAAAGCTCAAATTGATTGTGCTGCTGTGGAAATTCAATTGACTCATTCTTCTAATGATGTGATCATCTATGCCTCTCGTGATGAAACCATTCGTTGTTTTCTCTCAATGAGAAGGGCGAATTGAATGCCATCTCTCGATTCCAAATGCTTAGAGTACCAAGATGTCTTTCCGTAAGAGCTTCCGGTATGCCTCCTCATCGCCGCTTGAGTTCAAGTATCGATCTTGAGCCCGCATCAACCCGCTTGCAAGCGCCCATACAAGCTTGGACCTGATGAGCTGAAGGAATTGAAGAAGCAGCTCGATGAACAAGAGCGTCTGGTTTGATCGCACCGAGTTCATCTCCTTGGGGTTGTGGTGTTCTTTTGTCCGAAGAAGGATGGCACGGACCGACTTTGCGCCGACATCGCCCATTGAATAAGAAGACAATCAAGAACAAGTATCCACTTCCCAACATCAATGAGCTTTTCGAGCAACTCAAAGGTGCTACAGTTGTTCTCTAAGCTTGACCTTCAGATGGGGTATCATCGATTCAGATTCGTGAACAAGATATTCCCAAGACAAAGATTCGTAATGCTTTGGTTCTTATGAATATACCGTCATGTCTTTCGCCTCGCCAATGCTCCTCCAACTTTCTCTCTGATGATGAACTTCATATTCAACCCCTACACCAATGAATTCGCCTTGGTCTATCTTGATGATATTTTGGTCTTCCAAGAATAAGAAGGATCATGCCAAACATTTGCGATTGGTGCTAGACAAGCTCGAGAGTATCAATTTATGCTAAGTTCTCCAAATGTGAATTTTGGCTTGATGAAGTGCTTTATCTTGGTCATATCATCTCCGCTAAGGGTATCGCTGTTGATCCCGAGAAGGTGTCCGCATTGTGAATTGGGAACCTCCTCGTATGTCAAGCAGCTCCGCAGCTTTTCTTGGTCTTGCAAGCTATTGTCAAGATTCGCTGAGAACTTCTCCAAGATTGCAAAGCCTCTTTCCAACCTTCTCCGTAAGCATGTGAAGTATGTCCGTCTCCCGAGTGTGACGTTGCTTTCAATACCCTCAAAGAGAAACTCGCACAGCCCCTGCTCGACTCCTCCCGATGAATCCAAGCCATATGAAGTTTTCTCGTGATGCTTCTTCAAGGTCTCGTGCTGTGTTAATGCAAGAGAAGAGAGTTGTGGCTTATACCTCTCGCCAGCTTGAAGCCTAACGAGAAGAACTACCCCACTCACGATCTTGAGTTGGCGGCAGTTGTCCATGCATTGATTACGTGGAGACATCTCTTGTTGGGAAGGAAAGTGGACATTTTCACCGATCACAAGAGTCTCAAGTACATCTTCACTCAGCCCAACCTCAACCTCAGTGCACTCTCGATGGGTCGAAATGATTCAAGAGTACAACCCAAGTATTGAGTATACTCCGGCAAAGCCAATGTCATTGCAGATGCTTTGAGCAGAAAGCTTATCGCAATGCCTAATCCTCAAGCCCTTTCACCGGATCTCTCGTGAATCTTTCCGCAAGCTGAATCTTCAAGTTGTTCCTCAAGGCTTTCTTGCCAACCTCATAGTCTCTCCTACTTTGGAAGATCAGATTCGTGAGGCTCAACTTCTGGATACCATGGTGAAAAAGGTGAAACGTGGTATCGACAAGGGCATTTCCAAGTACAAGTGCTTCCGCTGATGACAAAGACACTGCTTTTTTGAGGACCGGATTGTGGTTCCTAAGGGTGATCTCGAGAAAAGTCATTATGAACGAGGCTCACAATTCGCTTCTATCCATTCATCCCGAAGTACGAAGATGTACCATGACCTCAAGCAATATATTGGTGGACTCGAATGAAGCGAGAAATTGCTCAATTCGTGAATGAGTGTGATGTCTGCAGAAGAGTGAAAGGTAACACCAAAGACCAGCTGGTCTCCTCCAACCTCTTGCTATTCCTGAATGGAAGTTTGATCATATTGAAATGGACTTCGTGGACTGGCTTTCCAAAGTCCAAGCGTGGAAATGATGCTATCTTCGTTGTCATTGACAAGCTTACTAAAGTGGCTCATTTTCTTCCTATCAAAGAATCCATCACAGCAGCTCAGCTTGGCAGAGCTATACACCTCCAGATTGTCTCCTTGCACGGCATTCCACAAGTGATCTCTTCTGCACTGCGGCAGCATCTTTACCTCCAAGTTTTGGGATTCTTTTCGTAAGGCCATGGGCACCAACATTCGCTTTCAAAGACAGCTTTCCATCCTCAAACAAGTGGCCAAGTTGAGCGAGTTAATCAAATCCTTGAAGATATGCTCGTGGCTTGTGTCATTTCTTTCGTATGAAGTGGAAGATTGTCTTCCATATGCCGAAGTTCTCTTACAACAACAGCTTCCAAGCGAAGTTCGGCAAGGCCCCATTCGAAATTTCTATGGCGTAAAGTGCCGATCTCTCAATTGGTCTCGAGACAGTGAACGCCAACTTCTTGGCAATGACTTGATCACGTATGTAAGAAATGTGCCAAGTCATTCGTGAGAATTCAAAGCCGCGAATCGCGCCGTAAGAGCTATTATGATGATAAGCACCGTGATGTGGCTTTTGAAATCGGAGACCATGTCTACCTCCGCCTCTCCAATGAAAGGCACTCGCCGCTCGTATCAAAGGGAAGCTTGCCCCTAGATACGTGGGTCCTTTCAAGATCATTGGGAAAAGAGGCGATCTCGCCTATCAACTTGAGCTTCCATCCAACTTTGCAAACGTGCACGATGTGTTTCACGTGTCACAGCTTCGCAAGTGCTTCAAGACTCCTGAACGCACTATCAACTTCGAAGAGATTGACCTTCAAGAAGATCTCTTATCATGAGCACCCTGCTGTTATTCTTGAAGAAACCGAGCGCAAGACTCGCAACAAGTCAATCAAATTCTGAAAGTGAAGTGGTCACACCATTCACCGAGAAGCTACCGAGCGCGAGGATCACCTCCGCTCGAGTATCCGGAGTTCTTTCAGTCCTAGATCTCGGACGAGATCCTCTTGTAGTGGTGGAGTGTTGTAACACCCCGAAGTAACTTTCCATATTTGTAACTCCAACTCTTGCCATTTTCGCATTGATATATGATATTCCTCCGTGGTTGGGTTTTCTTTTTTGCATTTTGTCCATGTCATGCATTTTATATTATGTCATCATGTGCATCGATTTGCATACGTGTTCGCCTCATGATTCCGAGCATTTTTCCCGTTGTCCGCTTTTGCAATCCGCACTCCTATCTCCCCGGCGTCCTTTTACGCTTTTTCCGTAAAGGGTATTAAACCTTCTCGAAATGGACCGAGGTTTGTCTAGTGGCCTTGGTATAACACCCGAGACCACCGGTCAAGTTTCGGTCATTTGAGCTCGCTTGGTACTCCAACGGTTAACCGTGACTCTCGCAAAGGCCTCTTTTGTTGCAGCCCAACACCCTCCAAAACAGCCCAATAACCCATCTAAGTCACCTCCATGCTCTCCGTCTGCTCGATCACGATCGTGGGCGAAAACTACACCTCATTTGACTCTCCTAGCTCCTCTATGCCTATTTAAGCACCTCCCCCAAATCCGGATCATCCTCTTCCCAAACCCTAAAACCTCCTCACACACGGACGTGTCCGCCCGCCACACGGACATTTCACCACCACCACAAGCCACCACACACACTGGCACACACTGTCACATCACACCTCCATTGCTGCTGCTGGGCCCGGATCGGGCTCACAGAGTCTTCCACACACACTGGCTGCCGCCACACGCCTCACGCTGGCTGCCGCCACGGCTGCCACCTGGCCTGCTGGCACAGCTGCCTCACTGCCTCGCCTGCCGCTGCGCTCATGGCCTCAAGCTCTGCCGCGCCAGCCTGCTGCCCACGCCTCTCAGCCTCACGGCCGCTGCCATGGCTCACCTGCCTCACTGGGCGATCGCCTCCTCGCCGCTGCCTCCTGCCGCTGCCTCGCTCAAGCTGGCTCAATCCGGCTGCTTGCCGATCCGTCCGATCCGATCCGCCTCGAGTCCCGCCGCTGACTTCTCTCTTCCTCTCCATTTTCTTCTAAGTCTTTTGCATCATTGTAATTTTGTGCAATTTTCAACATGCTATATCTTCGCATCCGAGATCCATTTTTCACAGATAATATGTCAAAATGTTCGTCTCAAGAGTAGATCATTTCATTCCATTGCATCATTTTCATTTGAGCTCATCTTGATGCCCGAAATGCTGTTGAAGAGTGCTATGTGCTGATAGTTTCTGATTTTATCAGAAGTTGCACTTTTGTTATTTTTGCCATGATTAATATGTGCACCCTATGAATTTGAGTCCTACATGTGTTTTGTAAAATGCCATGTCATCTTTCCAGGGGTGTATGCCATGTATTTTTGTGATCTATGTGGTGACTAGCACAAGCATGCAAAGTAGGTGTCCTAATGTTGCTGATTTCAGCCCTGTTTTAGCTGATTTTGATGCCATGTTTACTTGATGATACCGAGAGATCTATGCATATTTTGAGATACTTCAGTAAGGGTGTTTTGTAAAGCATGACTTGCTCTATCCATCCATGCCTTTGTTTGCAATTATGGGATGCCATAGCTTGAGTCAATCGAGCTCTACTTTTGCTATCAAATGTTTCCTGGCAGATTGTATACATGTTATTCAATTTTGCCTAGCTTGTTGTGATTGATCCATATATGCTATGTTATTGTTCTTGCCATGTATGTCTTCTATGTCAGGTCTTCTTGATGTATGTATGCTTAGTTTATCATTTGAGGCTCTGTAGTGAGTGCATTGAGCTTGTAAACATGCCATCTCGTTATCAGTTTTTGACATGTCAAGTTGCTGAATCTGTTAACGAGACTTTCAATATTGACATGGGTGTTACTATATTTTCTAGTCCTTTTGGCTTATGGTCAGTAAGGGACTTTTGAAATATGCTTTGAGTAGATTCATGCCATGCCATGTTTTGCTATTTTAAGTTCCTGTAGCATGTAGTTTTGATGCTCTGAACATTGCAACCTGATGCTGTTTTTGCCATGTCCAGCCTGATTATTAATGCACTTTTGCCATGCTTGTTTGAACATGTTATGATGTGAACTAGCCGTAGCTCAGTGCTCATCTTTTGTCGAGCATCATGTAGATCACTGCCATGTGCTTTGTTGTTACGTTTGGGTGCAGTAGCTTAATTAATTGTTGCTTGCTAAGTGGCATCATGCTGTTAATGGCAGATTTGCGCCATTCTTGTTTTGCTTGCCATTTGCAAACCGTGCATCCGATTCCGTGATCTTTATATCGATTTCAACCAAATCATCTCATCTTTCCAGTGGCATGCTTGGTTTGCCAAGTTGATGCCTGGTTCATCATTTACCTTCCGGAGCGCATATAAGCATTGCATATCTCATCATGCATATCATGTCATGTTTTGCATCATGTTGATTGTGCATTGCACCGTGATTTATTGTGGTTCCTTTGTTTGTGTTGTTGCTTTGGGTAGAGTCGGAGACGAGTACGTGAACGAGGAGCCTGTTGAGAACGCCGAGGATCAAGCTTTCGACAACTCGAGAACATTGCGTGCAAGATGACCATACCTCAAATCACTTCTATCTTTGCTATGCTAGTTGCTCGCTTTTTGCTATGCCTATGCTGCGATGCCTACCACTTGCTATATCATGCCACCCATATTGCCATGTCAGCCCCTAACCATCCTTTTCCTAGCAAACCGCTGATTGGCTATGTTACCGCTTTGCTCAGCCTCTTATAGCGCTGTTAGTTGCAGTGAAGTGAAGTTTGTTCCTTGTTGAACATGGAGATGTTGTTCCTTTTGGAACATGTTTACTTGTTGGGGATATCACAATATATATCTGCTATAATTAATACATCTATATACTTGGTAAAGGGTGGAAGGCTCGCCTTATGCCCGGTGTTTTGTTCCACTCTTGCCACCCTAGTTTCCGCCATACCGTGTTATGTTCCTTGATTTTATGCTCCTTACACGGTTGGGTGATTTATGGGACCCCTTGACAGTTCGCTTTGAATAAGACTCGCCCAAAGAAGGCCCAACTTTGGTTTTACCATTTGCCACCTAAGCCTTTTCCCCGGTTTTCGCGAGCCCGAGGGTCATCTTTATTTTAACCCCCTCGACCAGTGCTCCTTCGAGTGTGGGTCCAACTAGAGCCCTCAGGTAGCCTCAAGGCAACTTGAGGTTTGGTTTTAGTTGTATGGACTGCTCATCCGGATGTGCCTCGAGAACGAGATATGTGCAGCTCCTATCGGGATTTGTCGGCACAATCGGGCGGCTTTGCTGGTCTTGTTTTATTGCTGTCGAAATGTCTTGTAGTCCGGGATTCCGAGATTGATCGGTCTTCCCGTAGAAGGAATATCCTTCGCTGACCGTGAGAGCTTATAATGGGCTGTTGGGACACCCCGCAGGTAATATCTTTCAAAGCCGTGCTCGCGTTATGAGGCGATGGGAATTTGTTAATGTCCGTTGTAGAAAACCCAAAGTTGACCTCAAATAAAATACACATCAATCAAGGTGTAACTGTGATGGTCTCTTCTCGGCGGAGTCCGGAAGTGAACACGGTGTTGGAGTTATGTCCGACGAAGTAGTTCAGATCACTTCTTGATCACTACTAGTTTCACGACCGTGCTTTGCTTCTCTTCTCGCCTCTTTATGTAAGTAGCCACCATATATGCTAGTCGCTGCTGCAGCTCCACTTTACTACTCTGTCCTTCCTATTAGCTTAAATAGTCTTGATCTCGGTGTGAGATTGTCGAGTCCCCGTGACTCACAGATACTTCCAAAACAGTTGCAGGTTCCGACGAGGCCAAGCAGTGATTCCACCGAGCTCAAGTGGAGTTCGACGAGGAACGTGGTCGTTATTATGTGTCTTTTCCAGATGATCAGAGTGGTGCCCAGCTGGGACGATTCGGGATCTGTAGCATTTGGGGTATCTTCTTTATTTTGGTTCCGTAGTCGGACCTTGAGTGTACTCAATGATGGATGTTTATTTATGTACTCGTGTGAAGTGGCGATCGTAAGCCAACTATGTATCTTTCCTTAATTATTACATGGGTTGTGTGAAGATTACCTCACTTATGACATTGCTTTCAATGCGTTATGCTCTAAGTCGCGGCTCGACACGGGGAGATATAGCCGATCGGGGCGCATATGGGGATGCAAAGCGCCCATCGTCCAATCAACCGCCACGCTGGCACCTAAGGCCACAGTGCTGTTAGGGCCCACGACGCTTGCACTTGCCCTTTCGCCTCTCGACGACCAAGTCCGGGCTGCCAGGTCTGGGGCTATCAATCAATATGCTTCTAGGAACGGGGTCCCTGTGACTTGCTCGCTCGCTCAAGGCCTGCGGCGTGGCTCAAAGGAGGCCCAGACAGCCCATCTTCATCAACACAAGCTCAAGACCTCGCGAGGGGCTGAGATTGCTGGGCGGACGACCAGGAGCTTCTCAGCACGGCCTCACCAGTTGGCTCATGAGGAGGCGGAGAGTTCAAGGCAGGGTGCCTCGCGAGGTGCCCGTGACGCAAGCCATGACGCACCAAGGGCGCTTGGCTGGCGCCAGCTCACAGAAAGCCCTCCTTTCCTCTTTGGTGCAAAGGGAGCAAGCGCAGTAAGAGCATCAAACAAAGGCATCCGCTTTGGTGCAACAAGACAAAGACCAGCCCCAACGGCTGGAAGGCAGTCATCGTGGAGCCCAAGCAAAGGCCATCACCAGAGCCTTTGGCAGGCGAGGACCAACTTTAGTCAGATAAGTGTACCCATTGTTCCCTTCAAATGGCTAATTGTTGGCGCCTTCCCGCCAATATTTGGGAAGAGGCCCAGGCCTTCACTCATAAAGCAGGGGTAGCCACCATAGTAGAGGGATCCGCATTTGGAATCCAGAGAGAGAGAAACCCGATCCTCAAGCTAGAGCGACGGGCACCACTTAGCAGTTCATCACACCCACCAAGAATGACTCGCGAGGCTGTTCTTCCCTGTGATCGCTTCTCAATAGCCCTAGAGGCAATCCACCACACCACAAACTAGAGTAGGGTATTACACCACAACGGTGGTCCAACTAGTATAAATCTCGTGGCCTCTTGTGTTGTTCTTGTTAGTAGTTTAGGTCCTTGTGATTCGGCGAGGTACTAGACGGTGGAGGGTTGGATCTCCGCGCACCCTAGAGTTCGAACCTTAAGGGTCTGCCGAACCCAAACCGATGTGTATGCTGTCAACACGAAGGGAGCGCGACGGACGAGACCGGGCTCTCCCCGCCCCCGATAAAGCAAGGACACCTAAGCAAGACGCATTTATGGCCCCTTGTCATGTAATGCGAGGGATAAACTCAGATGCTCAGATTCCTTCCCACCTCCCTGTGTGCCACCGTGGCAACCCCTTTCCCTATAAAAGGAGGCCCAAGGCACCAGGAGGAGGATTCGCTTTTGGATCTCCTCACGCCTATAGCTAGCTCAAGAACGCAGATAAACCAACCACCAAAGCAGGAGTAGGGTTTTACGATCTCGCGTCTTAACCTCGGATAAAGAACCCGTGTGCTATCTCGTTTGATCTGCTTCTTCTCACGCACCCCGCTTCCAGAATCGTAGTAGGGATTCTTGTGATCCCATAGGTGTCGCCCCAAGACCGACACCTGTATTTCTCAAGCGGGCGGTAGGCCTTGCTCGACACGCCCCGCCCCTCCTTGTCCCATATAGGCTCCGCCACTCAGAATCAGCCGAGACTGAGTTTGTGTTCCCAAGTTCAACTCCCGCATTTCTTTCCCCAATCGACTTGATTCGGAGGTTGCACTACTCTCGACTTGATCTTGAACTCCTTGTAGTCCTCTTCACTGATCAAGGATTTTTCGCCTTTGATCTTCTCATAACTATCACCTTCTCAATCATTCTATTCACCACGCTTCTCCAAGTAGACAGTGGCGTGCTCATCCTCGTGAGGGCTTACACTATTCACTTTATTCCCGAGAGGCGGTGTTTTCAAATTCAGCGGGAACTTGTATCGCTCAGGTAGCTTCATGAAGAGGAGTTTGCACAAATTACCTCGGTCCTTATGCCTAAGGTTCTCGGTGTTGATCGAGACGGTGTTCAAGAATGCACCCGAGCTGAACCGAAAATTTTTGACTATATGTTTGGGTCCGCTGGATGCCCATCGGAGTCCACTTGAGTAAATTCTCCTTGACGGTGGGGAGCGCTGCTCGGGCGCCGGGTCCTTCCGCTGTTTCTTTGGTTGGCTGCCATCCGCGCGGCGCCGCCATCATCAGCAGTGGCATCCTCGGCGGCACCATCAAGGTGGCATCCTCGGCGCACCATCGCTGGTGGCATCCTCGGCGACACCATCAAGGTGTCATCCCGACGCCACTAGGGGTTGTGTAGTCAGGATCGTGTCTTCCGCTGCATCCTCATAGCGTGAGGTTGTTCCTCCATCTCCGGGACAGCTCCTGAATTGCTTGCCACCCAACCGCCGACCTCATCGTTATGGGCCATGTTTCGCTTAAATAGGAAAAAAATTTGGTCAAAAAGTTGGTTATTGTCAAGGAACAAGATCATGGTCTCATCATTTAGGGTTTGTCGACACCGAGGCATCCTAAAAGCTAAGCTTTTATCATTAAGGGTTTGCCGACGCCGAGGCATCCTAAAAGCTAAATGCTAAGTTAAGTTTTCATCATTTAGGGTTTATCGATGCCGAGGCACCCTAGGTTGGGCCTAATCACTTGGCACTAATCACTTGGCTCTTTTGCCACCTATGTTGGGTTTATCATCTAGGGTTTATCGATGCTAAGGAGAATTCTAAGTTGGGCCTAATCACTTGGCTCTATTGCCACCTATGGTTTAATGCAGCAAGAATAAAGGGCAGCTTGATCCCATCGAACTAAGTACTAAGATACCCCGCCCATGCATTAGTAGTAGTACCCTATATGTCCGATTTTAGAAAAGTCATGCTAAAATTCACGGAAAATTTCAGCATGACCTTTGCTGAAAATAGGACATATGGAGTACCCGAATTTGCCGGAACGGAAGTTAATCGACATTTCGGCAAACTCAAGGGCCTCTCGGGGTACCTGCAAAATCATTATCCCCGCGTAATGAAGTCGCCAATGGGTCATTTCAGATGATCACAAGTAGCATTATCACAAGTACAACATCATCACAAGTACAGCAGCAGCAGCAGTGAATACATGCATAACGGCAGCAAAACTGACTTGCTGTTAATGAATAGTGGCTAAAGATATATAAAACTCCATTGCAAATATGCCATGTCAACAAAACAACTCATGGAAGTAAACTACTATATATTTTTATGACAAAATACATCATTATCAGGGCACATTATGGCCATTTTCTTACATGATGCTAACTGTACCTAACTGAATTTTTGACAAGAGCTCAAGTTTTGAAAGTAGCTCCTCACCGCCCTGTCAGCTCGCAACACTTTTTATGCTAGCAACTCAAGTTTGTGCCATTGAGCAAATAAGGTGAACCAACATATGTAAGGTTTCAACAAGACTCATCATCAAGATATATAAGCTCTATATTATATGATGTAATCAAGAACTTGAGCAAAAAAGATAAATAGGAACCTATTTCTCACCTTGATGTGTTGTCTGCTGCACCGTCTGAACTTCACTTCCTTTACCTCCTCGAAACCTGAAATATGCAGATGTTAGAAAGGTTCTAATTTGTATATGATGATTCTATCAGCAGCAGCAGATTTTTCTCATGCATTAAATTGGTCAGGAATTTCTAAAGCTGGATAACACTAGGTTCCAGACAGCAAACAAGACCCTCACATCTAAATTCCAAAGGGGGAAGGCAAAAGAGTGAGACTGAAATGATGTTTCCCTTGTGGTTAGATTTTGGAAGGGGGCAGCATTTACAAGTCAAGGCATGTGCAACATATCTCATCATTTTTCTTAACTAGTACAATATCTCGCCGTGATGGTCATGGCACTTGAATCCCCTGTGTCATCACACTCACTAAAACAGCCGATCCATTGATCAAGTAAAAACAGTACAATACGGTTTTAGTATAAGGCACAATAGTTAGATGAATGGAAAACATTGCCTGCCTAAGTAACAACAAATGATGAAAGCACGTATAACACAAGCAAATGTTTCAGACTACTATTTACTACATTTCATGCCGACAAGTCTTTGATCCATTCAATCCATTCCAACCCAACTACTACCCTACTACACACACACACACACACCGATGAGACAGAGATATATACCACATGGATATTGTTGACTAGACTGGACTCTTTTCACATGGACAGACAACTTCAAACTTCAAAACCAGCATCAAGCCAATATTCAAAAACAAGCAACTATTTTCTTCTCTTCTCAAGCATAATGCCAGGTCAGGTAAAGGGAACCATTATATAAATATATTCTTGTTAGATCATCATGTAACTAGTAAACACACACACAAACTTGCTTCCATACAAACAAACCCCTTTACTAACTACACAGACACACACATGTAAGAATGAATCCCAGCCAAATAATGTTTGGGGGTATGGCATCACAGAGCAGCAGCAATGGCATACAGAGCATGATGCAAAATGAAATACTAGAGGAATTTGACCTAATTTGACCTAAATTCGAGAGGGATTTGACCTAAACCTAGCAAAAGAGAGAAGAAGAGGGCATGGCCGGGAGGGGGGAGAGGAGGAAGAGAGGAGAAGAGAGGCAGAGGGAGGAGGGTTACCTGACCACGATGAGGCGGTGGCCGGAGCGGAGACGACGGAGGGCGGAGACGGCGAGCTTGGGGGAGGGGGGCGGGGATAGACGGCGAGGAGGTCGCAGGCCTCCTCTCCTGGTGGACGTGGGGCCTAATCTCCTGGTGGACGGGCGGCTCCGAGGCTCAAAGTCTCCGGCGGCTCCGAGGCTCCAAATCTCCGGCGCTCGAGGGGGAGGCGGGGCTCGGGGGGAGGCGGCGCTCGAGGGTGAGGAAGGGGAGAGGGAGGCGGCGGGGGCGCGTGGGCTGCTACGGCACAGTGGGTCGGGGCAGCGTGGCAGCGGCGCGGTGGAGGGAGGGACGAGGGAGGGAGCGACGCGGTGGAGGGAGAGGGACGAAGTGTCTGGCGAGAGGGAGGGACGAGGGAGGGACGAAGTGTATGGATGGGGGAAGCTTTCTAATGGCGCACCCCGCAGCGGTGCGCCATTAGAATGCTTTTTTAGATAGCAATGGCGCACCCACATCAGGTATGCCATTAGAATTACTAGTCCGACTTGTCAGGTTATATTCCACCTAACACTATCTCCATTAGAACACGCCCACAAGCCCGACTGGTCAGCACGCAGCACACACACCAGGAGGTCCTGGGTTCGATTCCCAGGCTCCCCAATTTTGGTTTTTATGCATTTAAAATGCTGTTTGATATTTATTTGTGTTTAAATATGTTCAAACTTGTTTAAATCATAACAGTAATATTTTTTATAAAAACAGTAATAATTTTTTCAAAAATATCATCAAATTTGTTATTTGAAAATATTTATGAATACGAAAAAATATCATCAAATTTATTATTTGAAAATATCATCAAATTTGTTATTTGAAAATATAATCAAATTTGTTTTTTTTTTTCAATTTTAGTTGCATTCTATTTATGACGGTGGAGCGGGCCGGGAGGGTGCGGGGAGAGGTTATGGGGTTGTCATGGCGTGGAGTGGGGAGGGTGCGAGGGGTTTGGCGGCGGCCGGTGGAGCGGAGGAGATGGTGCGGGGGTGCTCAAGGTGAGGGGGACTAGATCTCAAGTAGGTGGGATAGTGATCGAGATGGAGGGTGCGGGGAGGTGCGGGGAGAGGTTATGGGGTTGTCACGGGCGGTGGAGTGGGGAGGGTGCGGGGGTTTCAAGGGCGGCCGGTGGAGCGGAGGAGATGGTGGGGGGGTGCTCAAGCGTAGGGGACCAGATCTGGCGAGGTGGGATAGTGATCGAGATGGAGGGGGATCGAGATCGAGTGTCCATGAAATTTAAAAAATATTCATGAGTTCAAAATTAAAGTGCCCATGAAATACAATCGAGAAATGAAGACTACGATTTAAATACAATCGATCTTAGCTAGCTATCTGCTCACAATCTTCTTGCCCTTCTTTTTCGCAAATGGAGTTCTTCTCAGGAACTAACGTTGTCGGTGTCAAACCGCGGATCTCGGTAGGGGGTCCCGAATCTGTGCGCCTAGGCGGATGGTAACAGGAGACAAGGGACACGATGTTTTTACCTGTGTTCGGCCCTCTTGATGGAGGTAATACCTTACCCTCGCTTGATTAATATTGATGATATGGGTAGTTCAAGAGTAGATCTACCACGAGATCGTAGAGGCTAAACCCTAGAAGCTAGCCTATGGTATGATTGTTGTTCGCCCCACGGACTAAAACCCTCTCGTTTATATAGACACCGGATAGGGTTAGGGTTACACGTAGTCGGTTACAATGGTAGGAGATCTACATATCCGATCGCCAAGCTTGCCTTCCACGCCAAGGAAAGTCCCATCCGACACGGGATGAAGTCTTCAATCTTGTATCTTCATGGTCTAGGATTCCGCCAACGGTGATAGTTCGCTATCCGACACCCCTATTCCACGACTCCTCAAGAGTCTCCCTAACCAGGCTTCAAATGGCGATGAGTTCGACGCCTAGATTGTCTTCGGCATTGCAAGGCGGGTTCTTCTCCAAATTCCATATACTTGTCGAATAGTGTCCGCTTCGATAAATGCCGCCCCTTGGCTTCCACGCCCAATAACGGCCATCTTCCACGTGTTTGAATGAATGCGAAAAGCCAGGGTATTTTTACACTTATCCCCCTAGCTGCACAAATGAGCTGTCTATAAAAGGGACGAGGATCTAGATATGAGTCACACCATCCCCCCTCCGCGAGCTTTCATCGGAGCACCTTTGACCAAAATCCATTCCACCATGGATAGTCGACGCTGCTCCTCCTCTCAAGGCCCCAGCCCTCACCGAAATTGGGAGAGATGCTCACCCAAGATAGCGAGCTAGTGATACTCCAAACCAAGGGATTTCTTTCCGCCTTCATGGTTCCGGTTCGAGCCGGACTTGCCACCTACAAGGGCGGAAATCAAGCGGAGAGTGTCCCCGATCCTCTAAAGGAGAGCGGTATGCTTTATCTCTTATCTAGTAAGAGGACTCGATTTCCAATTCATCCGCTTCTCCGGGGCTCTTGGAGTTCTACGGCCTCCAGCTTGCACCACTCCACGCCTGCCTCCATTTTGCACATCGCGGGCTTCGTGGGCCCTTTGCAAACTGTTCTTGGACATCGAGGCTCATTTTGCGCTATGGAAGAGATTATTCTTCCTAGTACCCCGTTCTCATGAGGGGTCAATATATCAAGTGGGCGGAGCTGAACTATGGCGCATCGCCGGGACCGGATACTTATCCGGAACCCCAAAGAAGGCGCCCGAGGACTGGCCTCGGAATGGTTTTACATGGAGGACGCCCCGCTGCCGGATCCTGTTCGATCGGCCTTCCGAGTTTAGCAACGCCTCTAAAGAAGCGCTTAAGCCGGCGCTCATGAGCCCCCTGAGAGGGAAAATGACCGGACGCCCTTTACTTGATGAGACGAATAAGATTATCGGCTCATGCCGGATTGACCATGATTGAGTCATGGCAATCTGATTATGAGGAGAGTGCAGCCGCCCAATATAGGGGCCACCCCATGTGGGACTTCAACGGGAGGACGATGCCACCCGCCATGGTCGCAAAAGGGCTCGGACCGTCACCGAACTGGTGAAGACCTTGTCCGCCATGTACAAAGGGGATGAGGAGGATTTTCTCCGCCAATCCATCGAGCGGGTTTTCTTCAATAATCCTCGGTTGGGTAAGCAAATATCTTTGTGGCCTGTCCGATCCATGTTCCCGTGGTTAAACATCTCATTTCATGGTTTCTACGAAGGAACCGCGCCGGGCCGTGGAGAAGATACACAGCCCGCTTCACAACCCGAGGATCCGAACGGTCCTCGATCCGCCTCCAAGAGGACCCGGATATAAAGGTGGAGTTGATCGACGGGTGTTCCACCAACTTAGCATCGACAATGCTTTGGTTGCCATTACGGCCGACTACCCCGGATTATTTCCGCCTCCTGTGTAACCGGATCAAGTCCGGATACCATGACCCACCCGTTTTTTACTTCTAATCACCACGATTTGATGGTGTTTCGCAGGGGTGCCTTCGAGGCAGGAGGCCGAGCCCGCGCGGCTAGCCAACAAGGCGCGACGCTCAAGCAGCTAAAAAGAAGTGCGGTCCGGATCGAAACTCCTCCACAACGGTATGGCGTGTCACCATATTCCTGTGATTGATTCCTCGAAGGCGATTAATGCTGGTGCTCTTTTCAGAAAAAGAGCGCCACGGACCGAGTCCGGAGAAGTTGCTAATCGAACCTCCGCCAGAAGGCTCCAAAGCCGGGTCCATAAGCGGAGGCGAGCACGAGGCGCAAGGCCGGATGCTCCTCCGACAGAGGATGCCGACAGATTGTCCGCCACCAACTCCGAGGTGGAGAGCGCCATGAATCACAAAGCGCCACGGACAGTTCTTCGTGACGATGTTTCTCCCAAGAGGCCTTGAATGCCTTCAATTGAGATGCGCACTGCGTTTCTCAAGATGGTCTAGCCAGAGCTACTGAGCAGATGTAAAGGACATACGGTGAGGAAATTTGACAGTTATATATGCCAAGAGTCTCCCGAGACTTAAAATAGTTAGAATAACTGATTTAAGGATCATTTGTTATGCAGGATCTTACAAAAAAGAATACCCGACTGTCCCAGGAGCTTGAAGAATGCAAGGTCCAACTTGAGGCTGCACTAGTCGCTATAGTGGGAGCCACAGAGACCCCCTCTGGTAATATATGCTTCAAAAAATAAATAGTTTATGAAGTGCGGCGGTGTGTAACTGACAATAATATTGCAGATGGCGCCGACTAGATCCGCACAAGCAACATTCTCGCGCCAGCTAAAGGCTGGCGAGAGCGTGCTTACGAGGGTGCGGCAGAGAAAAATAACCTCCAAGATGCCAACACCCAACCGGGTGAGGAACTAAAGGATGTTCGTGCTCAGCTTGTCCGACCAGAAGGAGAATCGACGGCTTCGCCGCGGCATTTTCAAGAGTGCTTGAACGAACTTTGAAAGAGTTCGCGAGGAAGGCGACTAACATAAACATGTATGTAGGTTGACTCACAGTGTCGCCCCGAGGAGGAGATGCGCAGTTCTTCGGGTGAGCTTTTTCCCAATCTGCAACACCTGCACGAACGAAGTTCGGCAGGTGATGAAAGGCGCCGGTGCCTTGTGGCTCCTCATCTCCCCGCCCAAGGCATTGGGGAGCTGGCAGAGCGGCTTCAAGGAGCACGGCGGCGCTCCGACTATGGAAGATATCGGCTCACCATCAAGGCGCCAGGAGGCCTGGGCCATGGTAAAGATGCGTACACGGTTGTTGACCCAAACCACATGGCCGAGGTCGGACCTGTGGGGGCCTGATGGGAAGGAGATCCCTATAAGTTAGTATACGCCAAGTAGAATTGGCCGCCACATATTCCCAGCAAGATTGTAAATTAGATAGCCTATTAGATGGCATTGAGGAGGAATACAATGAGTCGAGTTGACTATGTAATTGAATATGACATGAAAATGTCTTCTAGACGGATTGTAGATCGCTTGTCATAGCGGACCTTTTCGCTTCGACCTTGGGACCCAATAGTCCTGAGGTGTCCGAATACCTCGCGTTATATAAGAACCGGGCATGCATGGAGACAAGGCGAGGGGTCATTATTGCTGTATCGCATAAGTGCCCAACTAGTTATGTTATATTACATGGATAGTAAGAAACATCTTCCAGGAAAATAGTTCCGCTAAGGGTTCCTTTTCGCTGGGAGGCATGCCCTAAAGTGCATGTACAAACTGCTAAGAAAGCAGAAAATCATCCGGGGCAGATGGATAAATAGTTAAAATCATCTTTCAGTTCACCGAATCAATATTCCCTTAAGAACGCTTAGCTTTCGCTTCACCCAGCTCGAGGTACACATCCGCTGACCCGCAAGAATAATCGAGAGGTGCTCCTTTACCACCTAGCCGAACAATCGGGAACGAGGGGTAAGCACAGAGCCAGCAACCCAGCTTGGCCAAAACTTAAGTCATATCGATGCATATAATGGCTAATAAAAGGTACATGCGAAGTTTGACATGTGTTGGGCATGAAGCTCAGATAAATAAGCTTCATAAAGAAGCCCCTGTGTATAATGAGCGGGCCAAATATGTGCAAACAAAGCGCAAACGAGCCTCTAAAGGCTTCAAGAAGAAGGAGGATGAAGGAGAGAATTAAAAGACAGCAAAATAGAAAATGTGGACGAGGAAGGAGACGAACTTGGAGTCCGCGCTTAGGCGAGAATCTTCAGAGACGGCTGCGCTCCATGGGTTCGCTCGAGTCGGTTATCCGATGCGCTGCAGACGGTATGTCTACCGGTCGACCTGGTCGATGATGAAGGGACCTTCCCATTTGGGCTTGAGTTTGTCCTTTTCTTGTCCGCAGCGAGTACTAGTTCGCCAACGCTATAAGCTTTGGCCCGCATTTCCTCGCTTTGATATCTTCGAGCCTGCTGTTGATAAAATGCGAACGAAGCTTTTGCCACGCCGCGCCTCCTCCAATGCGCCCAACTGTCCCGCCGACGAGCTCGGCTTCTTTCTTCATACATGTGCACGCCGAGGTGAGTCATGAATTATATGTCGCAGGCAAGGCTGTTTCTACGCCGCATACCATAAAAATGGTGTGAATCCGTAGTACGATTCGGCGTGGTCCGCAGCCCCTGTAGTACGGTGTCGAAGCTCTCAACCCAAAGGCGTGTTAGATTCCTTAAGGGACCGCACTAGTCCGGGTTTAATGCCGCCATGATTAGACCGCTTGCTCGCCGACTTGGCCGCTGGTTTGAGGGTGATAGATCGAGGCGTAATCGAGCTTGATGCCCATGTTTTGCACCATAATTTGACCTCATCGCCTGTGAAGTTGGTGCCGCTATCGTGATGATACTGTGGGGACGCCAGAACGGTGCACTACCCTCGATATGGAGTCTATCACCGCCCGGATTCGCCGCTTTAATGTGCTTGGCCTCTATCCATTTGGTGAATTTATCCACCATGACCAATAGGTATTTTTGCTTGTGGGTTCCTCCCTTAAGGGGTCCAACCATGTTAAGCCCCCTGCATCGCGAACGGCCAGGTGATGGGTATAGTTTTGAGGGCGGGGTGGCATGTGGCTTTGGTTAGAAAAAGCTGGCAACCGACGATCGTTGGACTAAATCTCAAGATCCGCCCGAGCCGCCGGCCAATAAAATCCTGTATGGAAGGCCTTGTTTACAAGGGCCCGGCTGCGGCGTGGTGCCCACCCAGTCCGCATGAATTTCAGACATGAGGTTTCGCCTTCCTCTTCGGAGATACACCTTGAAGGACTCTCTGTGCTTTTCTTATAGGGCTCTCCTCATGGACTTTATAGGCTTTGGATCGCAGACATATGCAGCGAGCCTCATTTTGGTCTTCGGGAGTTCCTCGCCTAGTTAGGTAGGCTAGGAATGGTTCCGCCCACATGCGATAACCGCCATTATTTCGTGAGCGGAGGGTGTTATCTCGTGGCACAGCCTCCGATTGTGTCAGAGTGTTTGTGTCGCAGGCGTTGGGTCCGGATTGTTATTTCCGACTCCTTCCCATAGTACGGATGGCTTGAACAGCCGCCTGTGAAGATGTTGGGCAGGACGGCATCGCTGCTTTGCACCGATCCGCGCTAATACGCCCGCCGCCTCGGTTGTTATCTCTGCTATATGATGAAATTCGAGCCCTTCAACTGCGGCCGACATTTTTAGGGACCGCATTGCAGTACGCTGCCATTTTCGGATCTTTGGCATCAAAGTCTCCGCTTATTTGAGATATCGCGAGGTTCAATCCTCGCGCACCTCTAGGCGCTTAATGCCCATGGAGATCGCCATCCGAGGCCGTGCGTATGGGCCTCAGATTCGCCGCGTTGTTGGAGTCCGATACATTATCTCAAGGACGATTGGACTGTGTCCCCGGTTGGGGACGCCAGACGACGCCAGCCCCAGTGCCGCCAACATTTTGGAGCCGCCAAAGTGCATGATCCAATTGAGTATGCGCCGCACTTTTAGGGAGTTCGCCGTCCATTCGCCACGGTCGGCCAAAACCTACGACACTTAATAGCTCGCCGTGGCTTATAGGTTATGTCGAATGGAAGGAGCTCTATGGCCCATTTAGCAATCCGCCCATCGCGTCGCGCTGTTGTTTATAATGTCGCTAAGAGGTATTTCGAGGCTACCGCTATCGAACACTCTTGAAAGTAGTGTCGCAGCTTCCGGATGCCATGAACACCGCCAGATGCTATCTTTTGATAATGCGGTACCGGACTTGCATGGAGTTAGGACAGGGACACATAGTAAACCGGTTTTGAAGAGGGAACCGTGTCCGCCCGCTTTCGCTCGACGACGAGCACCGAGCTGCCAACTTGATGTGTTGCGCGATATATAATAGCATTGGTTCGCCCACGCTACGCCGCCAGACCGGATTTGTTGCCAATATGGCTTTTATTTCTTCGAAGTCCGCCAGGCGGCATCCGGCCCACAAGTGTTCGTGCGCCGGAGGAGGCGGTAAAGGGTAACGCCTTTTCTCCCAACGGAAATAAAGCGCTAAGAGCCGCTACACATCCAAATAATTTTTGTATTTGTTTGAGGTCTTTGAATATCCAATTGTGACAGACCTCGGATGTTGGCTGGTTTGCTTCAATTCTCTACCGACACAATGAAGCCCAGTGAGCTTTCCGCCGGAACGCCAAGACGATTTTTCCGGATTGAGCTTAATGTCATATTTTCGAGATTGTCGAATGTGAGCCTCATGTCGCCTACTAGAGTTTTGACATGCTTGGATTTGACGACCACGCCATCTACATATGCTTCCACTGCTTTTGCCGATCTGGTTTGCCGACGTGTCTCGAATCATGCGCTGATATGTTGCGCCGGGCGCTTTTGCCCCGAAGGGCATTGTGTTGAAGCGTAAAGGGTCGATGGAGGATGAATGTTGTTGCTGCTTTTTCTTGAGGCTGCTTGTCGTGGCCATAAGCCCGCGCTTGAAACGCCCCTGTTCGGCGGGATCCTCGTGCACGACAAATTCGCTGTCGCCGAGGCTTGCCTCATCTTCTGAGGGGGCGATAATTATCGCCCTCACCTTTTTTTCGCCGACCGTCGCGGCGGTCTTGCTTCTCCCTCCTCCCGCGCCGAGTCCCGCCGGAGGGGGTCGCCTTCGCACCGTCCGGGTATTATTGTCTCCTCGTGCCGAATCACCGCTTTTACCGTATGCGGATTAGAACGGCGCCACGACGCCGGGCGCTTGGGTTGTTTCTTGAGGGTCATCCTCCGCTCCATCGCCATTCCCATCTTTTGGGATGTCCACCATGTATATGTCATATGACGAGGTGGCCTTCCAGCTGCTCGTAGGCGCTGGGTCTTGGTCATCTCCAAGATAGTCGCCCATACCGCCGATGTCCTCGGATTCAAGTCGGCATGTCGGTTAAATCATCGACAAGCTACAAAGTGGGTGCCGGTGGGCGCGAATTTCTTCATCGTCCGCGATCCCAACCTTCCCGACCGTAGTCCGCCAGGGCTCTCCGATAAAGAGAGAGACTTTAGTGAACTCAAGATGTCGCCAAAGGGTGAGTGCTGAAAGATGTCCGCGGCAGGAACTCCATGACCGGGCGCCAATCGGATTCAATTGGCAGGGGCGCGAGGGATCGGAGTCCGGAGAGGAGTCCGCACCGGAGTCACGGCCTTCGCAGCGACAGGATGGAGTTCGCCCAATCGCCGCTGAGATTCTAGCCCCGAGAGGGTGTCAAACCACTCGCCCTCGATCGAGGGAGTCGACCAGCAGGGCCTGAGCGCACTGCGCGGTTTCCAGACACCGCTCGACGGCAGAGCTAGATCGCGCCCATCGAAACAGGTGGAACGCTTATTGTGGTTCAATCCTTCAAGATCAAATCTCCGCGACATCGGGCCGATAGTTCAGGCTTCCAAATCATACCGATGGCCAGGGGCGAAGCTGATCTGCCCAGATGGCCTAGCGAATTGGCCCGCATTGCAAAGCCGCCAATACGAAGATCTGTCTGGGAGAAAAGTCTCACCTCGACCGCTGCTGTTGTTGATGATTGAAGGAGCCATCGGGCCTATAGGTGATGACATAGAGGAACTCTCAATGAAAGCACCAATGTCGGTGTCAAACCGCGGATCTCGGTAGGGGTCCCGAACTGCAAGCCTAGGCGGATGGTAACAGGAGACAAGGGACACGATGTTTTTACCCAGGTTCGGCCCTCTCGATGGAGGTAATACCCTACCCTACTTGATTAATATTGATGATATGGGTAGTACAAGAGTAGATCTACCACTTAGATTAGAGAGGCTAAACCCTAGATGCTAGCCTATGGTATGATTGTTGTTCGCCCCACGGACTAAAACCTCCGCTTTATATAGACACCGGATAGGGTTAGGGTTACACAGAGTCGGTTACAATGGTAGGAGACCTACATATCCGCATCGCCAAGCTTGCCTTCCACGCCAAGGAAAGTCCCATTCGGACACGGGACGAAGTCTTCAATCTTGTATCTTCATGGTCTAGGAGTCCGCCAACGGTGGTAGTTCGTTATCCGGACACTTCTAATCCAGACTCCTCGACGCCCTTAGGTAGGGTGGTCCCGCTTCTTCTTGTGGTGTATGCTGCTACATCTTCGCTGTCATGTTCGATCTTCGGTCGCCAGATTTGTCGGGTTCGATCATAGACCAGCAGATGCACCATAACGTCAAGAATGCGGCGGAAGTACATCTCAAGATCGCATAGTATCACCACGATCTCTTCCTCGTAGCCTTCTCGAGTTGCCTCACGCCAACCGACTTCTCGAGAGATGGCGCCAAAAAGTTGCATAGGCCAAATAGCGCTTACACGGACGCGCTGGCCCATGATCCCAATGACAGTAACCGGAAGTATCTACGCCATCAAGACGCGATACCATGAGACTTCATCCCGCTGAACTTCGTCACTGGGTCTAGGTATTCGCTATCTTCCCTCACAGAATCAGAAGGAAGTTTTACCCCACGAGGCAGGTGAAAACTACTTATCTTCGCCGGTGTGGTACTTCTCTTCATGCACAACCAAGGGGAAGGTTGTACATCCACACAAACACAGGCCAAAAGCTATGTGCTTCTCCGCTGCCAAACGGATTGACTCCACGATGCTCGCTACCAAAGACGATGTTCCTTGGATCCTTCCCAAATTCGGTGTTCAAGTTCAACGCTACATCGCTCGATCCTTAGGGTGACTCAGATCTTTCTTTTTTTATTTATCTCCGATCATTTGCATCATCTTCTCGCTTCTTCTCCTCCCTATCCGCTGCCAACGCAGGAGCTTTGCTACCTTAGGGTCCGCGAATAACGCCGCAGACGAGGAGTGATCGGAAACTACCACACCACTTTTTGAGGAGCTTTCTTCCTCTTCTTGTATCGAGTGATGCCGCACACCGACATATGGTAGACTCGCGTGCTCGCCCCGATAAATGATGCAATTGTTCATGCACACATGGTATTTCACGGCGGTAAATCCAGAGGACACACGATTTTCTTCGCCTCGAAACTGATCGGGCACTTGTTCCCTTTGGGAAGACGTTCGCGCGTAACGACATGTTCTCGCCAAGCATGTGTCGGTCATTTTGTGTTTTACCTTCATCTCCGAGCCATGAGCTGCACTTTCAAAGGGAACTTTGGCCTGCATCCTTCATACAATGGAGTAACCGCTGCTTATCTCCAATTGATCCAGCTTGGCTTTCTCTCGGCAGCTCTTGTGTTATCCGCTCACTTGAGAAGCAGCTCTGAATATGACGGTCCTGCACCCAGCCCATCGATGGTCCATCATCGCTCGCTCACGCCGCATCTTCATCTTCATGATCATGCCCTTCGCCTCTGCCTCCCGCATCTTCCTCATCATCATGTCCTGCATCTTCTACATGATGATCTGTGTACAACATCACCGCCATGATCATGTCCTCGAGATTCTTCGCCTTCTCACCCGCCAAAGCCGCTGTGGTTGTCTTGCTGCCCTTCCTCATTTCTTGCCCGCCCCATGGACGACTTCATAGTCATCTTCATCATCTTGCCACCGATAGCCATCCATGAAACCACGCAAGAGCAGGTGGTCCCAAGACCTGCCCGGAGTCCGGTCCGCATAAGGCTCTTCAGCTTGCATCTTCGACACGGACATCTTATCTCCGCCTCGCTCTTTTCAAGCATATCGCCTTCACGGAGCTCAAAACCTATTCACAATGCCTTCGGGTCATCGTATGGACTATGGTCGTCAAGGGTAGAGCAAAACGATATTTTAGAACCAAGAAAATTTTGGCATGACTTTCCCTACAAATAGGACTAAAGAATGCATAGTGCCAAATTTCACTAAACGGAAATGAATCAACATTCCGCAAAATATTGGCAACTATCGATTTCAAATACCGCACCTGCAAACACAAACATATATGCAACACCACAAACATATGCAACATTACCACTAACATACATAGATCTAGCTAGGCCACAAAAAGTGCATGTGCACGTTGTTGGAGAGGGAGAACAACATAAAGATAGCTTCCCCTTTCTTACCTATCAAAAAAAGGTAATTTAACCACTTAATTTGGATGAATCTATGGTGCAAATGAGGTGAGGAGGAGGAGGCAGCCGAGACAAGCTTGGAGGAGGAGGTGGAGAATGAAGTGGGAAAGTGAGGGTAGGTGGGTTGTCCAAAATATCTTGTTGGTCCTAAAGAGCATGGCGCACCACTGCAAATGCGCCATTAGTAACCCTGGTTACTAATGGTGCACCTGCTGCTGATGCGCCATTAGAAGTTTTGCAAAAAAATAAAATAAAAAAATATATATTCTAATGGCGCACCGTGGACTAGTGCGCCATTACTAGTTTAAACTAGTAATGGCGCACTATGCTACGGTGCGCCATTAGTAGTTTTGCAAAAAAAGAATAAAAAAACAACAGTAGTGGCGCATCGCAGGCCGGTGCGCCATTACTAGTTAGCACTACTAATGGCGCACTCATGCCATGATGTGCCATTAGAATGTTTCAAAAATTAAAAAATTAGTTACTAGTGGCGCACAAGCACATGGTGCGCCATCATATAGTAGTGGCGCACCACATGACAAGTGCGCCATTAGTGTCCATTCCATCTATAGCCCTTTTCCTAGTAGTGCCCACGCAGGACGGCAGCAATTCATTCGGTCTCATATAGCCGTAACGATATATACTGCACTACCATTATTGCTCGATTTCAAGAGGCTAAGAGCCAATCGCAAGGTTAATATTTTGGAGATGCTGCTTAAGGTTAGTAAGTGCCGCGTCATTTATAAATATATATTTTTTCTTCAAGGGCACGCACGCAATATGATAGGTTCATATGGAGAGAAAAGGAAACCCTCCACTATATACATAGTCGACGGGCCAGCCTACACGGCTGCTTGTCAGTTGCAATCTTCACACTCTCTCGCACAAAACGATCGTGGCCACATCTCTAACATCCCGGTGGATCACGCCCGCTTGGGAAGGGGTGGATGCTTAGTGTAGATGTGGTGGTTGCCGCCGACGGGCGAAAACCCACCGCTGCACGCCCCGATCAGGGGTCTCCGCCATTCTCTCTCACAAAGCCGGTGAGGTTGCCTTCGCCCTTGCTCAATGCCGCGACGCAAGTTGCCGCCCCCCGCCTCCTCAAGGTTGAGCTACGCCCTCGTATAACTCCCTTTACAGCCATCTTGCACCATCGCTCCAGCTGCCCACATCACTCCCTCGTGGATATTTCTCTACTTTTGCCCCGACATACCGATACTTTCTACCGGGCTTCTACGATCAGTATTTGTGATGAGTTTATGTCTCATCAACTAGTCCTAGTAATCTTATTCTAATCACGCTTCTTCAATTTCTTTTGCCACAGGATGCTCATCTCGATTTTGGTGAAACTACACAAAATGATCCGACGGTGAAAAGGTTGCAAACTTCATTTATTAGAAGCTCAACGCTAAAGAAATTGAAGCCCGGGTCGTGGTTCACGGTTCAAGGGCTAGGGACTACATGGATCGCTTTTTTTTTTAGTTTTCTGCTCCAAAATAAGTGTCAACTTTAGTAGTAGTACAACTTTGTACTAAAGTTTGCACAAAGTTGAGACACTTATTTTGGAACGGAGGGAGTACATATTTGCTATGTTCTCATTAATCATTGAGATGCAATAGCATGCATGTTAGTCTCCTTTGTATTTGATGAAATGTTGCAACGGGCAACCTTGGACGCAAGATACATGTAAATAAGCTAGACCGTTTGCTCGCTCGACTTGGCCGTTGGTTTGAGGGTGATAGGCGGGCGTGTCGAGCTTGATGCCCATGTTTTGCACCATAATTTGACCTCATCGGCCGTGAAGTTGGTGCCGCTATCGGTGATGATCTTGGGGGACGCCAGTGCGGTGCACTACCCCGATATGAAGTCTATCACCGGCCTGGATTGAGCCGTTTTAACGAGCTTGGCCTCTATCCATTTGGTGAATTTATCCACCATGACCAATAGGTATTTTTGCTTGTGGGTTCCTCCCTTAAGGGTCCAACCATGTCAAGCCCCCCAGACATGAACGGCCAGGTGATGGGTATAGTTTTGAGGGCGGTGGGTGGCATGTGGCTTTGGTTAGAAAAAGGCGGCAACCGACGCATCGTTGGACTAAATCCTGCGCATCTGCCCAGCCGGGCCAATAAAATCCTGTATGGAAGGCCTTGCCTACAAGGGCCGGGCTGCTGCGTGGTGCCCACCCAGTCCGCATGAATTTCAGACATGAGGTTTCGCCCTTCCTCTTGGAGATACACCTTTGAAGGACTCTGTTGTGCTTTTCTTATAGGGCTCTCCCTCATGGACTTTATAGGCTTTGGATCGCATGTTACTATGCAGCGAGCCTCATTTTGGTCTTCGGGAGTTCCTGCCTAGTTAGGTAGGCTAGGAATGGTTCCGTCCACAGGCGATAACCGCCATTATTTAAGTGGCGGAGGTGTTATCTCGGTGGCACAGCCTCGATTGTGTCGAGTGTTTGGTGTCGAGGCGGTGCGGTTGGGTCGGATTGTTATTTCGGACTCCCCTTCCCATAATGCGGATGGCTTGAACAGCCGTTCCAGGAAGATGTTGGGCAGGGCGGCATCGCGTTTGCACCGATCCGTGCTAATACGTCCGCCGCCTGGTTGTTATCTCGGCTATATGATGAAATTGAGCCCTTGAACCGTGCGACATTTTAGGACCGCATTGCGATCGCTGCCATTCGGATCTTTGGCATCAAAGTCTCCGTTTATTTGAGATATCGCGAGGTTGAATCGCGCACCTCTAGGCGTTTAATGCCCATGGAGACTGCCATCCGGAGGCCGTGCGAAGGGCCTCGTATTCGGCTGCGTTGTTGGAGTCCGTATACATTATCTCGAAGGGCGTATTGGACTGTGTCCCGGTTGGGGCGTCGGGCGACGCCAGCCCAGGCCGGCCAACATTTTGGAGCCGTCAAAGTGCATGATCAATTGGAGTATCGCGTACTCTTTAGGGAGTTGACTTCGGTCCATTCGCCACGAAGTCGGCCAAAACCTCGACTTAATAGCTCGTCGTGGCTTATAGGTTATGTCGAATGGAAGGAGCTCTATGGCCCATTTAGCAATCCGCCCATCGCGTCGCGATTGTTTATAATGTCGTTAAGAGGTATTTGGAGGCTACCGTTATCGAACACTCTTGAAAGTAGTGTCGCAGCTTCGGGATGCCATGAACACCGCGTATGCTATCTTTTGATAATGCGGTGCAGGACTTGCATGGAGTTAGGGCGGTGGACACATAGTAAACCGGGTTTTGAAGAGGAACCGGTGTCCGTCCGTTTCTCGTTCGACAGCGAGCACCGAGCTGCCAACTTGATGTGTTGCGGCGATATATAATAGCATTGGTTAGCCCACGTTGGTATGGCCAGACGGTTGTTGCCAATATGGCTTTTATTTCTTGAGTCCGCCGTGGCGGCATCCGTCCACTCGAAGTGTTGATGCGGGAGGAGGCGGTAAAGGGTAGCGCCTTTTCTCCCAAGCGGAAATAAAGCGGCTAAAACGCTACACATCGATCAATTTTGTATTTGTTTGAGGTCTTTTGGAATATCAATTGTGACAGACCTCGGATGTTGGCTGGGTTTGCTTCAATTCCTCTACGGACACAATGAAGCCAGGAGCTTTCCGGCTGGAGCCAAGACGCATTTTCGGATTGAGCTTAATGTCATATTTTGAGATTGTCGAATGTGAGCCTCATGTCGTCTACTAGAGTTTTGACATGCTTGGATTTGGCGACCACGTCATCTACATATGCTTCCACTGTTTTGCCGATCTGGTTTGCGGGCGATATGCGAATCATCGTTGATATGTTGCGCGGCGTTTTGAGCCCGAAGGGCATTGTGTTGAAGCAGAAAGGGTCGTATGGAGTGATGAATGTTGTTGCTGCTTTTTCTTGAGGCTGCTTGTCGTGGCCATAAGCCTGCGTTTGAAAGCGCTCCTGTTGGCGGGATCCTCGGGCCACGACAAATTAAATGCGTCGTCGAGAGCTTGCCTCATCTTGGAGGCGCATAATTATCGTCCTCTACCTCTCTTTCTCGCCGCTTTGTCGTAAATGCGGTCTTGCTTCTCCTCCTCTGCTGAGTCCTGCTGGAGGGGCGTCTTCGCACCTTGTCAAGGGTATTATTGTCTCCGTGCGGAATCACCGTTTTCTTGTGGCGGGATTTAGAAACGGCGCCTTGTGACGTCGGCGCTTGGGTTGTTTCTTGGGGGTCATCCTCCGCCGTTCCATCGCCATTCCCATCTTTTGGGATGTCCACCATGTATATGTCATATGACGGTGGCCTTCCGGTTGCCCTGTGGCGCTGGGTCTTGGTCATCTCGGCATAGTCGTCCATACCGTCGATGTCCTCGGATTGAAGTCGAGCATGTCGGTTAAATCATCGACGATTGGCTACAAAGTGGGTCTTTGGGTGGGCGTTGAATTTCTTCATCGTCCGCATCCCAACCTTCCCGACGTAGTCTGCGGGGCTCTCTGATAAAGAGAGACTTTAGTGAACTCAAGATGTCGCCAAAGGGTGAGTGCTGAAAGATGTCATGGATGAACTCCATGACCCGGCGTCGGAGTTCAATTGGCAGGCGAGGGATCGGAGTCCGGAGAGGAGTCCGGCACCCTGGAGTCACGGTCTTCGCAAAGGACAGGGATGGAGTTCGGCTCAATCGCCGTTGAGATTCTAGCCCCCGAGAGGGTGTCAAACCACTCGTCCTCGATCGAGGGAGTCGACTCCGAGCTAAGGGTCGGAGCGCACTCTGGTGCGGCCTCCAGGACACTGTTCGACGGCAGAGCTAGATCGTGCCCATCGAAACAGTGTGGAACGCTTGGCTGTGGTTCGAATCCTTCGAAGATCAAATCTCCGCGGACATCGGCCGTATAGTTCGAGCTTCCAAATCATACACGATGGCGGTAGCGTAGCTTTCGATCTGCTCCGGATGGCCTAAGCGAATTGGCCCGCATTGCAAAGCCGCGAATCGAAGATCATGCGGGAGAAAAGTCTCACCCTGGACCGCGTCGTTGTTGATGATTGAAGGAGCCGCCGGGCCTATAGGTGATGACATAGAGGAACTCTCAATGAAAGCACCAATGTCGGTGTCAAAACCGGCGGATCTCGGTAGGGGTCCCGAACTGTGCGTCTAGGCGGATGGTAACAGGAGACAAGGGACACGATGTTTTACCCAGGTTCGGGCCCTCTCGATGGAGGTAATACCCTACTCCTACTTGATTAATATTGATGATATGGGTAGTACAAGAGTAGATCTACCACGAGATTAGAGGCTAAACCTAGATGCTAGCCTATGGTATGATTGTTGTTAGTCCTCGGACTAAAACCCTCCGGTTTATATAGACACCGGATAGGGTTAGGGTTACACAGAGTCGGTTACAATGGTAGGAGACCTACATATCCGCATCGCCAAGCTTGCCTTCCACGCCAAGGAAAGTCCCATTCGGACACGGGACGAAGTCTTCAATCTTGTATCTTCATGGTCTAGGAGTCCGGCCAACGGTGGTAGTTCGGTTATCCGGACACCCCCTAATCCAGGACTCCCTCAGACGTCCTTTAGGTAGGGTGGTCCTGCTTCTTCTTGTGGTGTATGCTGCTACTTCATCTTCGTTGTCATGTTCGATCTTCGGGTCGCCGTACTTGTCGAAGTTCGATCATAGACCAGCAGATGCACCATAACGTCGAAGAATGCGGGCGGGAAGTACATCTCAAGATCGCATAGTATCACCACGATCTCTTCACGTAGCCTTCGAGTTGCCTCACGTAACCGACTTACGAGAGATGGCGTCGAAAAAAGTTGCATAGGCCAAATAGCGTTTCCGCGACGTGCGCGTCCATGATCCCACGTATTGACAAGCTGGAAGTATCTCGTCATCGACGCGTGTGATCATGAGACTTCATCGGCTGAACTTCTGCTTCGCTGGGTCTAGGTATCTGCTTATCTTCCCCGCGTAACCGTAAGGAAGTTTTACTCCTACGAGGCAGGTGAAAAACTACTTATCTTCGCTGGTGTGGTACTTCCTCTTCATGCACAACCAAGGGGGAAGGTTGTACATCCACACAAACACAGGCCAGGTGCTATGTGTGCTTCTCTGGCTGCCAAACGGATTGACTCCATCGATGCTCGCGCCCAGCACGATGTTCCTTGGATCCTTCCCAAATTCTGGTGTTCAAGTTCAACGCTTGCCATGGCTCGCATCCTTAGGGTGACTCGGCATCTTTTCTTTTTATTTATCTCCTGATCATTTGCATCATCTTCTGCTTCTTCTCCTCCCTATCCGCGTGCCAGCGCAGGAGCTTTTCTACCTTAGGGTCCGCGAAATAACGCTGCAGGCGAGGTGATCGGAAACTACCACACCACTTTTTGAGGAGCTTTCTTCCTCTTCTTGTATCGAGTGATGCCGCACACGGACATATGGTAGACTCCGTGTGCTCGCGTCCGATAAATGATGCAATTGTTCATGCACACATGGTATTTCACGTGCGGTAAATCCGAGAGGACACACGATTTTCTTCGCCTCCTCGAAACTGATCGGGCACTTGTTCCCCTTGGGAAGACGTTCGTGCCAGAACGACATGTTCTCGTCGAAGCATGTGTCGGTCATTTTGTGTTTTACCTTCATCTCCAGAGCCATGAGCGTTACTTTCAGGCGGGAATCCTTGGGCCTGCATCCTTCATACAATGGAGTAACCGCGTCTATCTCCAATTGATCCAGCTTGGCTTTCTCTCGGGCGGCAGCTCTTGTGTTATCCGTCTACTTGAGAAGCAGCTCTTGAATATGACGGTCCTGCACCCAGCCCATCGATGGTCCATCATCGTCTGCTCCGCCGGCATCTTCATCTTCATGATCATGCCCTTCGTCTGCTCCGGCATCTTCCTCATCATCATGTCCTGCATCTTCTACATGATGACTGTGTACAACATCACCGTCATGATCATGTCCTGGAGATTCTTCGTCTTCTCACCCGCCAAAGCCGCTGTGGTTGTCTTGCTGCCCTTCCTCATTTCTTGCCCGGCCCCCATGGACGACTTCATAGTCATCTTCATCATCTTGCCACCGATAGCCATCCATGAAACCACGCAAGAGCAGGTGGTCCCGCACCTGCCCGAGTCCGGTCCGCAATAAGGCTCTTGACTTGCATCTTCGACGGACATCTTATCTCCGTCTCGTTCTTTTCAAGCATATCGGCCTTCACGGAGCTCAAAACCTATTCACAATGCCTTCGGTCATCGTGCGGACCATGAGTCGCTGCAGGGTAGACAAAGCGATATTTTAGAACCAAGAAAAATTTTGGCATGACTTTCCCTACAAATAGGACCAAAAAGAATGCATAGTGCCAAAATTCTACTTGAAGCGAAATGAATCAACATTCCGGCAAAATATTGGCAACTATCGCATTTCAAATACCGGTACTGCAAACACAAACATATATGCAACACCACAAACATATGCAACACCACGAACATACATAGATCTAGCTAGGCCACAAAAGTGCATGTGCGTTGTTGGAGAGGAGAACAACATAAAGATAGCTTCCCCTTTCTTACCTATCAAAAAAGGTAATTTAACCACTTAATTTGGATGAATCTATGGTGCAAATGAGGTGAGGAGGAGGAGGCAGCGAGACAAGCTTGGAGGAGGAGGTGGAGAATGAAGTGGGGAAAGTGAGTGGGTAGGTGGGTTGTCCAAAATATCTTGTTGGTCCCGGGTTACTAATGGCGCACCACTTGCAAATGCGCCATTAGTAACCCTAGTTACTAATAGTGCACCTGCTGCTGATCGCCATTAGAAGTTTTGCAAAAAATAAAATAAAAAATATATATTCTAATGGCGCACCGTGGACTAGTGCGCCATTACTAATTTAAACTAGTAATGGCGCACTATGCTCTGATCGCGCCATATAATTTTGCAAAAAAGAATAAAAACAACAATGAGTGGCGCCTTTGTGTGGCGGTGCGCCATTACTAGTTAGCACTACTAATGGCGCACCATGCCATGATGTGCCATTAGAATGTTTCGAAAAATTAAAAAAAATTGTTACTAGTGGCGCACCAGCACATGGTGCGCCACTGCTATATAGTAGTGGCGCACCACATGACAAGTGCGCCATTAGTGTCCATTCCATCTATAGCCCTTTTCCTAGTAGTGCCCACGTGGTGGACGTGCAGCAATTCATTCGGTCTCATATAGCCAGAACGATATATACTGCACTACCATTATTGCTCGACTTCCCGAAGAGGCGAAGAGCCAATCGCAAGGTTAATATTTTGGAGATGCCAAGCGCAAGGTTAGTAAGTGCCGCGTCATTTATAAATATATATTTTTTCTTCATGCACGTCACATAATATGATAGGTTCATATGGAGAAAAAGGAAACCCTCCACTATATACATAGTCGGGACGGGCCAGCCTACACGGTTGCTTCTTGGGGTTGCAATCTTCACACTCTCTCGCACAAAAGTTGGGCCACATCTCTAACATCCGGTGGATCCGTCCGCTTGGGAAGGGTGGATGCTTAGTGTAGATGTGGTGGCCGTCGCCGATGGCAAAAACCCACTGTCGGCACGTCCCGATCAGGGTCTCCGCCATTCTCTCTCACAAAGCGGTGAGGTTGCCTTCGTCCCTTGCTCAATGCCGCGACGTGGGCAGTTGCCGCCTCCCGCCGCCCTCCTCAAGGTTGAGCTACGTCCCTCAGGTATAACTCCCTTTACAGCCATCTTGCACCATGCTCCAGCTGCCCACATCACTCCCTGTGGATATTTCTCTACTTCTTTGCCCCTTTGCACATACCGATACCTCTCTGGCTTCTACGTCTCAGATTTGTGATGAGTTTATGTCTCATCAACTAGTCCTAATAATCTTATTCTAATCACGCTTCTTCAATTTCTTTGCCACAGGATGCTCATCTCGATTTTGGTGAAACTACACAAAATGATCCGACGGTGAAAAGGTTGCAAACTTCATTTATTAGGAAGCTCGAGCGTTGCCAGACAAATTGAAGCCTGGTCAGGTTCACGGTTCAAGGGCTAGGGACTACATGGATCGTTTTTTCTTTAGCTGCCTCTGTTCCAAAATAAGTGTCAACTTTAGTAGTAGTACAACTTTGTACTAAAGTTTGCACAAAGTTGAGACACTTATTTTGGAGCGGAGGAGTACATATTTGCTATGATCATCAATCATTGAGATGCAATAGCATGCATGTTAGTCTCCTTTGTATTTGATGAAATGTTGCAACGGGCAACCTTGGGCATAAGATACATGTAACAGGCTGGAAGCTTCATAGCATTGTACAAATTTATCTGTTGATAAATTACGATGCGTACTAGTACTATACTAGTACTTCCTCCGTTCCTAAATATAAGTATTTGTAGAATTTCACCATTAACCACATGCGGATGTATATAGATGCATTTTAAGTGTAGATTCATTCATTTTGTTCCGTATGTAGTTCACTTAGTGGAATCTCTACAAAGACTATCTACTAATAATAGCTAGCCCCACTACTAGGAATTCTCTATCCTCTCCTTGAGCCACATCATCAAAATTGACGTAGCCGTTAGATGAAGTAAATCAGTCATAATAGCCGATCGATCTAGGCGTTGAGAGGCTCAGCACTAAGCCACATGCAAGCATGCAGAAATACCATGCCACATGCATGTGAGTGGGTTTTAAATCACATCAACATGTCTGCATGCAAGCATGCACCGGTAGCTTGCATGTAAGTGAGCTTTTAAGTCCCATTAACATGTCAAAAAGAAAAATATATATAATCCCATTATGCAGTAGGAGTTGGCTGATCTTTTTTCCTTACGTGGGATGATCTAAATGATGATGGGAGTTTATTTAGTTTGGCTACCACATTTGTCATGCAGTTATAGATTTTTTTTAGTTCTATGAAATCGATAATTTGGAGCAGAGAGATATACCGTTGTTCCGCGGCAATGCGCGGGGACTCATCTAGTAATATTTAGGAATGGAGGGAGTACTTTGTAAAGAGTTAGGTGTCGCGCGGTGATAGTGTGAGGTTGGCCATGTAATCACTGAGCCTGCGTGTTTTCACTACTCTTGCACTCCTCCGCTGTAAGAATGGATAAAATTGTAATCTACTACCTCCTTTCGCCGAAAGCGTGGGACATCCAGCAGTCCTACCACCTCAGTAATAAAGACCAATGAGCCGTCAAATCACATAGACCCAGCAGTAAGTTGGACGGACAAAGCAACCATCACTCTTGCGCCAGTGAGAGGTCGCGTCCGCTCTGCCCGGGCATGAATGCGGCACCAATTCTTTGGAGCGGTGCTGACCGTTTTGGGCGGGAAGCGCGCGCGGGCGATGGAGGGGCTTTGGGTGGTCCAGGCTAGTGAGGAGCGGGCGTGGCAGCTGTCCGCATGTCCCTACCGGACAAGCCCGGAAACGAGAGGATGCACCGACTCTCGCGGCTAAAATTGTACACTACACACCATATCTCTATAGGAGTAGGTAGATATGTCGCACTCTCTAACACACATGCTGTTAAACACACACACACACACGCACGCACCTTGGTCCCGTTGCACCTTCTAACGTGACTTATTACACCTAGACGGAGGGAGTAGTAAGTATACGAGATACGATGGCACGCTGACTTAAGTCGAATACAAGTGCCCAAAATTTGTGTGCATGTTATAATAAGGATTCACTTAAAATAGTACGTGGCGAGCAGAGGATCAATTGGACAGTGTTCCCGAGCGATAGCGAGATGTGAGGTAGTAAGATACACGGCTGGCGCTTTTAATTTTCTTATTAATTTGTTTGTTTCACCCTCATTGGTGGGACCCAGCATACTACATGGAGAGAGGTAAGGTGACTAAGGCTGCATTATTTCTACACCACTTGTGGATAGTCTTACCACCAAAGCCACATGACACGATTATGATTGAAATCCTAATGACTCCCACACACACACAAAACACGGCATGCTTGTCACACGAATGCAGGAATGTATAAAGGTTATTTTCCTCTTGTTGAACATAACGGAGGGTTGTGTAGCTGGTTAGCCTGTTAGCTCATCAAACTTGAGGTCTCGGGTTCGATAACTACACTTGAGCATAATTTTTGCCAGAGGATTCTTTGACTGATCAAAATGTTTTCTAGGGTTTGCACGCTTCACACTCTCTCTCCGAAGATATATATACACTGGAGCCTCAACGCTTGTAGTTGCTCTCTTCACACTCTCGCCCTCTCCATTGGAGCCTCAGTAGCTTGTAGTTGCTCTCTTCACACTCTCGCCCTCTCCAGATCTAAACAAGACTTTGTTGGCCTCTCTCCCCTCACTTCTGCTCAAAGAGCGGCAGGATCCGTCCACCGGAAGGGAAGGAGGCTTAACACTGCAGCCGTCGGCGAGGAGGGAATCCACTACCGGTGCTGCTGTTCACTTTCCACCCAGTGGCGGCGGGAGGGCCTCCGACCCTTCTTCTTCGCAAGTCGTCCGTCGCCCACGAACCACGCCCAAGAACCTTAAGGTATATTTACTTACTCCACATGCATTGCTCTAGCTGCATGTATACCATGAATATAGGACGTGGTTCAAAGAGGAAAGGAGTGGGGAAAGTAGTGGGAAAAGTTGTATATAACATGAATCTAGGATGTGGTTCAAAGAGGAAATGAAGGGGAAAGTTGTATAGCATGAATCTAGGGCGTGGTTCAAAGAGGAAAGGAATGGGGAAAGTAGCGGGAAAGTTGTATCGCATAAATCTAGGACGTGGTTCAAAGAGGAAAGGAAGGGGCGAAAGTACTAGTTCAAAAAGGAAAGGAAGGGACAAGGCTGTAGAGTTTGAGCAGGACTAGATTTGCTGCGCTCACATAGGGAAAGGTGTCTAAAGATAACAAAACTGGGACCAACACAAATATGCTCCTTGGTTGTTTGTTCTTTGTTGCAACAGACTGTGCATGACCACAGTACATCGGTAGATGCACATGGTGCTGGTGCGTCCACTGTCCCGTGCAACTCATTAGCTGTTGTTAATCTAAGGCCCTGTTTGGTTAAAACTCCCTTGTCCCTACCTGCTTGGTTCCAGGGACTAAACATGGACTAGAGGTTATTAAATGACATGATAAAAGACCATGTTACCCCTAGTAATGAACTAATAGAAACAAGGTGCGATGCGTGGCAGGGGCAACTGTTGGAAAAATCCCAAAAAGACTCCCTCGGGGTCTTCTTTCTTTAGTCCCAAATGCCCACTTTTAGTCCCGAAAAGTCCCTCATGTTTGGTTTAGATGTGACTGACACGGAGTTTTTTTAGTCCCTACACCAAAATGTCCCTGTAAACAAACACCCTCTAATAATGCCGCTGGAAAATTGATGTAATGCCACAGTTAAAAGCAAATTACATGTTTAACAAATTTTATTGTTAATATAATCTCTATGTTAATATTAATCAATGCCACCGTTTGAGAAATGCTACTATCTTGCTTTCTTTCCCATTTAGATAAGGTAGATGCTTCTTTTTGTTGGCTTCTGTGTCATCCACCGTTATTGACCACTAATTGTTTCCTTTGCACCTCTGTGTAAACAGGGTTATCTACTTCACCTCGTTGCCATTGTGACCTTTTGTTGCCTTGCACAAAACAATTTTGTTTTAAGAGTGTTTTGTGCAGTTCAACAAAATATCACACCGACAACGTTGCTTGATTGCTTGATCTTAGTGGAACTGCACAAGAGGAGATCTTACTTCCTATCCGTTAAAGGCAATTTGGTTCAGATCTTCTTCTTGTGAGTTGTTTGAATTCGCATCATGAGAGGTCAAGATTACTAGCCTTCTTTCACATGATTCTGCGTTGTGCTTTCATATGTTGTGCTACTTATGCGATAATGTTGCTTGATTTTAGTGAACTGCACAAATGGAGACAAGACTTCCAATCAGTATGTGCACCGTAATATCCCATTGAGGTAAGATAAGGATATTTCACAACGTTGGCCTGTATTTTGCCACTTCAATCAGAAAATTAAGTTTAGTACTATACTTTTGCTCCTAATTGACATGCCAAATCTTACATTGAAGGCGAAGCTTGTCATTATTGAACCAAGTGATGAAGGGAAGAACAAGCGGAAGAAAAAAAAATCAACTCCCGTGCTGTAATGAAGCCTTTGGAACTGTGATGACACAAGTAATGATATAGTTTTGCATCTTAATTTATTGCTATGGCTGGAGCGAGCAATTGTTTTGCCACTGATTTGATGCCATACGTAATTATCTCTACTTGTGCAAACAGGGATCTTCTTTGAAGATACCATATATTTTAGTGGAACTGCACAAGAAGATGTTGGAAACATTAAACCAATCGAGGAGTATATAGTAAGCATGGCCACCCCGTAGATAGCAAATGATGGTTCCGGAGAAGTGCTTCATCTGTATGCTCTACACAATCAGCCTCGACAAATGTTGGTACTCACCCACTGATTTCATCAATATGATTGAGCTTTGTCATCTCTATTGGTGTTGTGCTACTGTTTAGATCATCATGAAAAAGTGGTATTGTCCTTGAGAAGTGCTTCATCCGTGTTGTTTTAAATATTTCCTTTTTTTTTTTGAGCAAACAGGGATCATCTTCCTCTGAAGAAGAATATGGAGCACGTGAAGTGACTAGTTCCAATCATGCCAGGATGAAGAAGCCCTGTCTATCTTCTCAATAGAAGGCGCAGTTGAAGGATGGTTACATTATTCCCCACAAGACCAAACTAACTTCATCTCAGAAGGACTGACAAATCTCCATTTTTTTGCTGTGACGCGCGAGTACAATGTTGTTCTAGGATTCTTTCGGTGAGTTCCATTTTCTAAAAGTGTGCTCTACATGGACCATGTATGTACTGTTGAAGCTGTCAATTCATAGTACAGTTTGCTTTATACTAATCAGTTTTTGTATTTGTGCAAACAGGGGTGCTCGCTTGGATTCAACGGGAACTGCACGAAATGTTCATGAATACATCGAATCATTCATTTCCACCACAAGAAAGGAGGTGCCCATAAGTTCAAGGCGTTGCAACATATAAGGGCGAAATCATACAAGCTACGCCAGCGAATTTGGTTGATTTTGGTGGAACTGCACAAAAGAAACAGTTGGTTTATTTAGCACGAGGTGCCATGTCAATGTCCGAACTGATGGCAAACCCTGCCATTCCACAATTGTGGGAATTTGATATTTTGGAAGTGGGGGGCGGGCGCCGGCCCTTGGAGATCTAATCTCCCAAGGGGCTGACCAAGGGGTGGAGTGCCCCCAAGGCAGTGGGGTGCCCCTCACCCTAGGGTTTCAACCCTAGGCGCAGGGTGTGAGCCAAGGCGCACCAGCCCACTATGGGCTGGTTCCCTCCCACTTCAGCCCATGGGGCCCTCCGGATGGGTGGTCCCACCGGTGGACCCAGACCCTCCGGTGGTCCCGATAGAATACCGGGTGACCCCGAAACTTTCCCGATGGCCGAAACAACACTATCTATATATAATTCTTTACCTCTGGACCATTCCAGAACTCCTCGTGACATCCGGGATCACATCCGGGACTCTAAACAACATTCGGTTTACTGCATACTCATATTCATACAACCCTAGCGTCACCGAACCTTAAGTGTGTAGACCCTACGGGTTCGGGATACACGTAGACATAACCGAGACAGCTCTCGGGCAATAACCAACAGCGGGATCTGGATACCAATGTTGGCTCCTACACACTCCTCGACGATCTCATCGGATGAACCACGATGTCGAGGATTCAATTAATCCTGTATTCAATTCCCTTTGTCAATCGGTATTTTACTTGCCCGAGATTCGATCGTCGGTATCCCAATACCTCGTTCAATTTCGTTACCGGCAAGTCACTTTACTCATACCGTAATGCATGATCCCGTGACCAGACACTTGGTCACTTTGATCTCATTATGATGATGCACTACCGAGTGGGCCCAGTGATACCTCTCCGTAACACAAAGTGACAAATCCCAGTCTCGATCCGTGTCAACCCATCAGACACTTTCGAGATACATAGTGCACCTTTATAGTCACCCGATTCGTTGTGACGTTTGGTACACCCAAAGCACTCCTACGGTATCCGGAGTTACGATCTCATGGTCTAAGGAAGAGATACTTGACATTGGAAAAGCTCTAGCAAAGCGAACTACGATCTTGTGCTATGCTTAGGATTGGGTCTTGTCCATCACATCATTCTCCTTATGATGTGATCCCGTTATCATTGACATCCAATGTCCATAGTCAGAAACCATGACTATCTATTGATCAACGAGCTAGTCAACTAGAGGCTCACTAGGGACATATTGTGGTCTATGTATTCACACGTGTATTACGATTTCGGATAATACAATTATAGCATGAATAAAGACAATTATCATGAACAAGGAAATATAATAATAATCCTTTTATTATTGCCTCTAGGGCATATTTCCAACAGCCTCCCACTTGCACTAGAGTCAATAATCTAGTTACATTGTGATGAATCGAACACCCATAGAGTTACGGTGTTGATCATCTTTTGCTGTGGAAGAGGTTTAGTCAGCGGATCTGCGACATTCAGATCCGTATGCACTTTGCAAATTTCTATGTCTCCATCTTGAACATTTTCACAGATGGAGTTGAGCGCGCTTGATGTGCCTGGTCTTCTTGTGAAACCTGGGCTCCTTGGCAAGTGCAATAGCTCGGTGTTGTCACGGAAGAGTTTGATCGGCCCGACACATTGGGTATGACTCCTAGGTCGGTGATGAACTCCTTCACCCATGTTGCTTCATGTGCTACCTCCGAGGCTGCCATGTACTCCGCTTCACATGTAGATCCCGCCACGACGCTCTGCTTGCAGCTGCACCAGCTTACTGCTCCACCATTCAACATATACACGTATCCGGTTTGTGACTTAGAGTCATCCAGATCTGTGTCGAAGCTAGCGTCGGCGTAACCCTTCTGACAGCTCTTCGTCACCTCCATAAACGAAACATGTCCTTTGTCCTTTTCGGTGCTTCAGGATATTCTTGACCGCTGTCCGGTGTTCCTTGCTGGGATTACTTGGTACCTTCCTACCAAACTTACGGCAAGGTTTACATCAGGTGCTGGTACACAACATGGCATACATAATAGAAGCTATGGCGAGGCATAGGGATGACGCTCATCTCTTCTTTATCTTTTGCCATGGTGGGGCATTGAGCCGAGCTCAATGTCACACCTTAAGTACTGAGCAAGAACCCTTTCTTGGACTGATCCATTTTGAACATCTTCAAAATCTTATCAAGGTATGTGCTTTGTGAAAGACCTATGAGGCGTCTTGATCTATCTATAGATCTTGATGCCTAATATATAAGCAGCTTCTCCAAGGTCTTTCATTGAAAAACTTTTATTCAAGTAGGCCTTAATGCTGTCCAAGAGTTCTATATCATTTCCCATCAAAAGTATGTCATCTACATATAATATGAGAAATGCTACTGAGCTCCCACTCACTTTCTTGTAAACCGAGGCTTCTCCATAAGTTTGCATAAACCCAAACGCTTTGATCATCTCATCAAAGCTTAATGTTCCAACTCGAGATGCTTGCACCAGCCCATAAATGGATCGCTGGAGCTTGCATACTTTATCGACATTCTTAGGATCGACAAACACCTTCCGCTGCATCATATACAGCTCTTCCTTTAGATAACCGTTAAGGAACGCTGTTTTGGCGTCCATCTGCCATATCTCAAAATCATAGTATGCAGCAATTGCTAACATGATTGGACGGACTTAAGCTTAGCTACGGAGAGAAAGTCTCATCATAGTCAATCCCTTGAACTTGCCGATAACCCTTAGCGACAAGTCGAGCTTTATAGATGGTGATATTACCATCGCGTCCGTCTTCTTCTTAAAGATCCATTTATTTTCTATCGCTCGCCGATCATCGGCAAGTCTGTCAAAGTCCATACTTTGTTTTCATACATGGATCCTATCTCGGATTGCATGGCTTCAAGCCATTTTTGGAATCTGGGCCCCATCGCTTCTTCATAGTTGAAGGTTCACCGTTGTCTTACAACATGATTTCCGGGACAGGGTTGCCATACCACTCTGGTGTGGAGCGTGTCCTTGTGGACCCTCTGAAGTTCAGTGAGCAACTTGATCCGAAGTACCTTGATCATCATCATTAATTTCCTCTCCGTGGGTGTAGGCACCACAGGAACATTTTCTGAGCTGCATTACATTCCGGTTCAAGAGGTAGTACTTCATCGAGTTCTACTTTCCTCCCACTTACTCCTTTCGAGAGAAACTCTTTTCAAGAAAGGATCCGTTCTTAACAACAAAGATCTTGCCTTCGGATCTAAGGTAGAAGGTATACTCAATGGTTTCCTTAGGGTATCCTATGAAGGCGCATTTTTCGACTTGGGTTCGAGCTTTTCAGGTTGAAGTTTCTTGACATAAGCATCGCATCCCCAAACTTTTAGAAACGACAGCTTAGGTTTCTTCCCAAACCATAATTCATACGGTGTCGTCTCAGCGGTTTAGATGGTGCCCTATTTAAAGTGAATGTAGCTGTCTAGAGCGTATCCCCAAAATGATAGCGGTAAATCGGTAAGAGACATCATAGATCGCACCATATCCAATAGAGTGCGATTCGACGTTCGGACACACCGTTCGCTGAGGTGTTCGAGGCGCGTGAGTTGTGAAACGATTCCACATTTCCTTAAGTGTGTACCAAATTCGTGACATTAAATATTCTCCTCCACGATGTGATCGTAAGAACTTTATTTTTCGGTCACGTTGATTCTCTACCTCATTCTGAAATTCCTTGAACAAAATTAAGTTTAGTACTATACTTTTGCTCCCTAATTGACATGCCAAATCTTACATTGAAGGCTAAGCTTGTCCATTATTGAACCAAGTGATGAAGGGGAAGAACAAGCGGAAGAAAACAAAATCAACTCCTGCGTGCTGTAATGAAGCAATCGAACTGTGATGACACAAGTAATGATATAGTTTTGCATCTTAATTTATTGCTATGGCTGGAACGAGCAATTGTTTTGCCACCGATTTGATGCCATACGTAATTATCTCTACTTGTGCAAACAGGATCTTCTTTGAAGATACCATATATTTTAGTGGAACTGCACAAGAAGATGTTGGAAACATTAAACCAATCGAGGAGTATATAGTAAGCATGGCCACCCTCGTAGATAGCAAATGATGGTTCCGAGAAGTGCTTCATCAGTATGCTCTACACAATCAGCCTCCCGACAAATGTTGGTACTCACCCACTGATTTCATCAATATGATTGAGCTTTGTCATCTCTATTGGTGTTGTGCTACTGTTTAGATACTGTCATGAAAAAGTGGTATTGTCCTTGAGAAGTGCTTCATCTGTGTTGTTTTAAATATTTCCTTTCTTTTTTTTTGAGCAAACAGGGATCATCTTCCTCTGAAGAAGAATATGGAGCACGTGAAGTGACTAGTTCCAATCATGCCAGGATGAAGAAGCCCTGTCTATCTTCTCAATAGAAGGCGCAGTTGAAGGATGGTTACATTATTCCCCACAAGACCAAACTAACTTCATCTCGTATGACCGACAAATCTCCATTTTTTTCTGTGACGCGAGTACAATGTTGTTCTAGGATTCTTTCGGTGAGTTCCATTTTCTAAAAGTGTGCTCTACATGGACCATGTATGTGCTGTTGAAACTGTCTAATTCATAGTACAGTTTGCTTTATACTAATCAGTTTTTTGTATTTGTGCAAACAGGGGTGCTCGGCTTGGATTCAACGGGAACTGCACGAAATGTTCATGAATACATCGAATCATTCATTTCCACCACAAGAAAGGAGGTGCCCATAAGTTCAAGGCGTTGCAACATATAAGGGCGAAATCATACAAGCTACGCGCGAATTTGGTTGATTTTGGTGGAACTGCACAAAAAGAACAGCTGGTTTATTTAGCACGAGGTGCCATGTCAATGTCCGAACTGATGGCAAACCCTGCCATTCCACAATTGTGGGAATTTGATATTTTGGAAGTGGGGGGCGGGCGCCGGCCCTTGGAGATCTAATCTCCCAAGGGGGGCGGCGGCCAAGGGGGGTGGAGTGCCCCCCAAGGCAAGTGGGGTGCCCCCCCCCACCCTAGGGTTTCAACCCTAGGCGCAGGGGGTGGGCCAAGGGGGCGCACCAGCCCACTATGGGCTGGTTCCCCTCCCCACTTCAGCCCATGGGGCCCTCCGGGATGGGTGGTCCCACCCGGTGGACCCCCGGGACCCTTCCGGTGGTCCCGATAGAATACCGGGTGACCCCGAAACTTTCCCGATGGCCGAAACAACACTATCTATATATAATTCTTTACCTCTGGACCATTCCAGAACTCCTCGTGACATCCGGGATCACATCCGGGACTCTAAACAACATTCGGTTTACTGCATACTCATATTCATACAACCCTAGCGTCACCGAACCTTAAGTGTGTAGACCCTACGGGTTCGGGATACACGTAGACATAACCGAGACAGCTCTCGGGCAATAACCAACAGCGGGATCTGGATACCAATGTTGGCTCCTACACACTCCTCGACGATCTCATCGGATGAACCACGATGTCGAGGATTCAATTAATCCTGTATTCAATTCCCTTTGTCAATCGGTATTTTACTTGCCCGAGATTCGATCGTCGGTATCCCAATACCTCGTTCAATTTCGTTACCGGCAAGTCACTTTACTCATACCGTAATGCATGATCCGTGACCGGACACTTGGTCACTTTGATCTCATTATGATGATGCACTACCGAGTGGGCCCAGTGATACCTCTCCGTAACACAAAGTGACAAATCCAGCCTCGATCCGTGTCAACCCAATGACACTTTCGAGATACCGTAGTGCACCTTTATAGTCACCCGCTTACGCCAGACGCTTGGTACACCCAAAGCACTCCTACGGTATCCAGGAGTTACACGATCTCATGGTCTAAGGAAGAGATACTTGACATTGGAAAAGCTCTAGCAAAACGAACTACACGATCTTGTGCTATGCTTAGGATTGGGTCTTGTCCATCACATCATTCTCCTTATGATGTGATCCCGCTTATCATTGACATCCAATGTCCATAGTCGAAACCATGACTATCTATTGATCAACGAGCTAGTCAACTAGAGGCTCACTAGGGACATATTGTGGTCTATGTATTCACACGTGTATTACGATTTCCGGATAATACAATTATAGCATGAATAAAAGACAATTATCATGAACAAGGAAATATAATAATAATCCTTTTATTATTGCCTCTAGGGCATATTTCCAACAGCCTCCCACTTGCACTAGAGTCAATAATCTAGTTACATTGTGATGAATCGAACACCCATAGAGTTCTGGTGTTGATCATCTTTTGCCTGCGGAAGAGGTTTAGTCAACGGATCTGCGACATTCAGATCCGTATGCACTTTGCAAATTTCTATGTCTCCATCTTGAACATTTTCACAGATGGAGTTGAAGCGACGCTTGATGTGCCTGGTCTTCTTGTGAAACCTGGGCTCCTTGGCAAGTGCAATAGCTCCAGTGTTGTCACAGAAGAGTTTGATCGGCCCCGACACATTGGGTATGACTCCTAGGTCAGTGATGAACTCCTTCACCCATGTTGCTTCATGTGCTACCTCCGAGGCTGCCATGTACTCCGCTTCACATGTAGATCCCGCCACGACGCTCGCTTGCAGCTGCACCAGCCATCGCTTCCACCATTCAACATATACACGATCCGGTTTGTGACTTAGAGTCATCCAGATCTGTGTCGAAGCTAAGCGCCGACGAACCCTTTACGACGAGCTCTTCGTCACCTCCATAAACGAGAAACATGTCCTTTGTCCTTTTCAGGTACTTCAGGATATTCTTGACCGCTGTCCAGTGTTCCTTGCTGGGATTACTTCGGTACCTTCCTACCAAACTTACGGCAAGGTTTACATCAGGTCTGGTACACAACATGGCATACATAATAGAAGCTATGGCGAGGCATAGGGGATGACGCTCATCTCTTCTTTATCTTTTGCCATGGTCGGGCATTGAGCCGAGCTCAATGTCACACCTTGTAGTACAGGCAAGAACCCTTTCTTGGACTGATCCATTTTGAACATCTTCAAAATCTTATCAAGGTATGTGCTTTGTGAAAGACCTATGAGGCGTCTTGATCTATCTATAGATCTTGATGCCTAATATATAAGCAGCTTCTCCAAGGTCTTTCATTGAAAAACTTTTATTCAAGTAGGCCTTAATGCTGTCCAAGAGTTCTATATCATTTCCCATCAAAAGTATGTCATCTACATATAATATGAGAAATGCTACAGAGCTCCCACTCACTTTCTTGTAAACCCAGGCTTCTCCATAAGTTTGCATAAACCCAAACGCTTTGATCATCTCATCAAAGCGAATGTTCCAACTCCGAGATGCTTGCACCAGCCCATAAATGGATCGCTGGAGCTTGCATACTTTGTCAGCATTCTTAGGATCGACAAACACCTTCCGGCTGCATCATATACAGCTCTTCCTTTAGATAACCGTTAAGGAACGCTGTTTTGACGTCCATCTGCCATATCTCAAAATCATAGTATGCAGCAATTGCTAACATGATTCGGACGGACTTAAGCTTAGCTACCGGAGAGAAAGTCTCATCATAGTCAATCCCTTGAACTTGCCGATAACCCTTAGCGACAAGTCGAGCTTTATAGATGGTGATATTACCATCCGCGTCCGTCTTCTTCTTAAAGATCCATTTATTTTCTATCGCTCGCCGATCATCGGGCAAGTCTGTCAAAGTCCATACTTTGTTTTCATACATGGATCCTATCTCAGATTGCATGGCTTCAAGCCATTTTTTGGAATCTGGGCCCGCCATCGCTTCTTCATAGTTCGAAGGTTCACCGTTGTCTTACAACATGATTTCCAGGACAGGGTTGCCATACCACTCTGGTGTGGAACGTGTCCTTGTGGACCTCTGAAAGTTCAGTAGCAACTTGATCCAAGTACCTTGATCATCATCATTAATTTCCTCTCCAAGAGGTGTAGGCACCACAGAACATTTTCCGAGCTGCATTACATTCCGGTTCAAGAGGTAGTACTTCATCGAGTTCTACTTTCCTCCCACTTACTCCTTTCGAGAGAAACTCTTTTTCAAGAAAGGATCCGTTCTTGGCAACAAAGATCTTGCCTTCGGATCTAAGGTAGAAGGTATACTCAATGGTTTCCTTAGGGTATCCTACGAAGACGCATTTTTCCGACTTGGGTTCGAGCTTTTCAGGTTGAAGTTTCTTGACATAAGCATCGCATCCCCAAACTTTTAGAAACGACAGCTTAGGTTTCTTCCCAAACCATAATTCATACGGTGTCGTCTCAACGGATTTAGATGGTGCCCTATTTAAAGTGAATGTAGCTGTCTCTAGAGCGTATCCCCAAAATGATAGCGGTAAATCGGTAAGAGACATCATAGATCGCACCATATCCAATAGAGTGCGACACGACGCTCGGACACACCGTTACGCGAGGTGTTCCAGCGGCGTGAGTTGTGAAACGATTCCACATTTCCTTAAGTGTGTACCAAATTCGTGACATTAAATATTCTCCTCCACGATGTGATCGTAAGAACTTTATTTTTCGGTCACGTTGATTCTCTACCTCATTCTGAAATTCCTTGAACTTTTCAAAGGTCTCAGACTTGTGTTTCATCAAGTAGACATACCCATATCTACTTAAGTCGTCTGTGAGAGTGAGAACATAACGATATCCTCCGCGAGCCTCAACGCTAGACCGCACACATCAGTATGTATGATTTCCAATAAGTTGGTTGCTCGCTCCATTGTTCCGGAGAACGGAGTCTTGGTCATTTTGCCCATGAGGTATGGTTCGCATGTGTCAAATGATTCATAATCGAGAGACTCTAAAAGTCCATCAGAATGGAGCTTCTTCATGCGCTTGACACCAATGTGACCAAGGAGGCAGTGCCACAAGTATGTGGGACTATCGTTATCAACTTTACATCTTTTGGTATTCACACTATGAATATGTGTAATATTACGCTCGAGATTCATTAAGAATAAACCATTGACCATCGGAGCATGACCATAAAACATATCTCTCATATAAATAGAACAACCATTATTCTCGGATTTAAATGAGTAGCCATCTCGCATTAAACGAGATCCTGATACAATGTTCATGCTCAAACTTGGCACTAAATAACAATTATTGAGGTTCAAAACTAATCCCGTAGGTAAATGTAGAGGTAGCATGCGACGGCGATCACATCGACCTTGGAACCATTCCCGACGCCAAGATCGTCACCTCGCCCTTCGCCAGCCTCCGCTTATTCCGCAGCTCCTGCTGTGAGTTACAAATATGAGCAACGGCACCGTATCAAATACCTGTGAGTTACTACGAGTACTTGTAAGGTACACATCAATTACATGTATATCAAATATACCTTTAGTGTTGCCGGCCTTCTTGTCCGCTAAGTATTTGGGGCAATTCCGCTTCCAGTGGCCCTTCCCTTTGCAATAAAGCACTCTGTCTCAGGCTTGGGTCCATTCTTTGACTTCTTCCCAGCAACTTGCTTACCGGGCGCGACAACATCTTTGCCGTCCTTCTTGAAGTTCTTCTTACCCTTGCCCTTTTTGAACTTAGTGGTTTTATTGACCATCAACACTTGATGTTCTTTCTTGATTTCAATCTCTGCGACTTCAGCATTGAGAATACTTCAGAATGTCTTCACCATCCCCGCATATTGTAGTTCATCACAAAGCTCTTGTAGCTTGGTGGGAGCGATCAAGGATTCTCACAATGACCGCCTCGTCCGGAGGTTAATGTCCACTGGGACAAAGGGTTGTGCAACCCAGACATTTTGAGTATGTGCTCACCGACAGTAACTGTTTTCCTCCATCTTACAACTATAGAACTTGTCGGAGACTTCATATCTCTCGACCCGGCATGAGCTTGGAAAACCATTTTCAGCTCCTCGAACATCTCATATGCTCCGTGTTGCTCAAAACGCTTTTGGAGCCCCGGTTCTAAGTCTGTAAAGCATGCCGCATCGAATGAGGGAGTAATCATCAAGACGAGACTGCCAAGCATTCATAATGTCTTGGTTCTTCGATGGGTGCATCACCTAGCGGTTCTTCTAGGACATATTGTTTCTTGGCTCCTATGAGGATGATCCTCAGGTTCCGGACCCAGTCCGAATAGTTGCTGCCATCGTCTTCCAGCTTGGTTTTCTCTAGGAACGCATTGAAGTTCATGGTGACATGAGCGTTGGCCATTTGATCTACAAGACATTTTGCAAAGACTTTAGACTAAGTTCATGATAATTACGTTCATCTAATGAAATTATTTAATGAACTCCCACTCATATTTGACATCCCTCTAGTCATCTAAGTGTTACATGATCCGAGTCGACTAGGCCGTGTTCGATCATCACGTGAGACGGACTAGTCATCGTCGGTGAACATCGCCATGTTGATCATATCTTCCATACGACTCATGTTCGACCTTTCGGTCTCTTGTGTTCCGAGGCCATGTCTGTACATGCTAGGCTCGTCAAGTTAACCCTAAGTGTTTATGCATGTGTAAAACTGTCTTACACCCGTTGTATGTGAACGTAAGGATCTATCACACCCGATCATCACGTGGTGCTTCAAAACGACGAACTTTAGCAACGGTGCACAGTTAGGGGGAACACTTTCTTGAAATTATTATAAGGGATCATCTTATTTACTACCGTCGTTCTAAGTAAACAAGATGCATAAAAATAATAAACATCACATGCAATTATATAAAGTAGTGACATGATATGGCCAATATCATATAGCTCCTTTGATCTTCATCTTCGCGGCTCCATGATCATCTTGTCACCGGCATGACACCATGATCTCCATCATCATGATCTCCATCATCGTGTCTCCATGAAGTTGCTCGCCAACTATTACTTCTACTACTATGGCTAACATGTTTAGCAATAAAGTAAAGTAATTTACATGGCGTTGAATCAATGACTCGCAGGTCATATAATAATTAAGACAACTCCTATGGCTCCTGCCGGTTGTCATACTCATCGACATGCAAGTCGTGATTCCTATTACAAGAACATGATCTCATACATCACAATATATCATTCATCATTCATCACAACTTCTGGCCATATCACATCACATGACAATTGCTGCAAAAACGTGTTAGACGTCCTCTAATTGTTGTTGCATCTTTTACGTGGCTGCAATTGGGTTCTAGCAAGAATGTCTTCTTACCTACGAATAACCACAACGTGATTTTTGTCAACTTCTATTTACCCTTCATAAGGACCCTTTTCATCTAATCCTCTCCAACTAAAGTAGGAGAGACAGACACCCGCTAGCCACCTTATGCAACTAGTGCATGTCGGTCGGTGGAACCTGTCTCACGTAAGCGTACATGTAAGGTCGGTACGGGCCGCTTCATCCCACAATATCACTGAAGCAAGAAAAGACTAGTAGCGGCAAGCAAGTTGACAAGATCTACGCCACAACAAAATTGTGTTCTACTCGTGCAATAGAGAACTACGCATATACCTGGCTCATGATGCCACTCACAGGTGACGCTGCAGAAAATTAAAAATTTTCCTACGGTTTCACCAAGATCCATCTATGAGTTCATCTAAGCAACGAGTCATGGGAGAGAGATTGCATCTACATACCACTTATAGATCGTGTGCGGAAGCGTTCACTAGAACGTGGATGATGGAGTCGTACTCGCCGTGATCCAAATCACCGATGACCGAGTGCCGAACGAACGGCACCTCCGCGTTCAACACACGTACGGAGCGGATGACGTCTCCTCCTTCTTGATCCAGCAAGAGGGAAGGAGAGGTTGAAGAAGATGGCTCCAGCAGCAGCACGACGGCGTGGTGGTGGTGGAGCAGCAGTACTCCGGCAGGGCTTCGCCAAGCTCGTGACGGAGGAGGAGGAGGTGTAGCAGGGGGAGGGAGGCACCAGAACTTCAGGGTGCGGCTGCCCCCTCCCCCCTCCCTTTATATAGGCCCCCAGGGGGGCGGCCCTTGGAGATCTAATCTCCCAAGGGGGGCGGCGGCCAAGGCGGTGGAGTGCCCCCCAAGGCAAGTGGCCCCCCCCACCCTAGGGTTTCAACCCTAGGCGCAGGGGGTGGGCCAAGGGGGACGCACCAGCCCACTATGTGCTGGTTCCTCCCCACTTCAGCCCATGGGGCCCTCCGGATGGGTGGTCCCACTCGTGGACCTCGGGACCCTTCCGGTGGTCCTGTACAATACCGGTGACCCCAAACTTTCCCGATGGTCAAACAACACTTCCTATATATAATTCTTTACCTCCGGACTATTCCGAACTCCTCGTGACGTCCGGATCTCATCCGGACTCAACAACATTCGTTTACTGCATACTCATATTCATACAACCCTAGCGCCACCGAACCTTATGTGTAGACCCTACGGGTTCGGGAGACACGAGACATGACCGAGACGGCTCTCGAGCAATAACCAACAGGAGGATCTGGATACCCATGTTGGCTCCTACATACTCCTCGATAATCTCATCGGATGAACCACGATGTCGAGGATTCAATTAATCCCGTATTCAATTCCCTTTGTCAATCGGTATTTTACTTGCCTGAGATTCGATCGTTGGTATCCCAATACCTCGCTCAATCTCGCACCGCAAGTCACTTTACTCGCATCCATGATGCATGATCCGTGACCGGACACTTGGTCACTTTGAGCTCATTATGATGATGCACTACCGAGTGGGCCTGTGGATACCTCTCCGTAACACGGAGTGACAAATCCCAGCCTCGATCCGTGTCAACCCAATGACACTTTCGGAGATACCTGTAGTGCACCTTTATAGTCACCCAGCCATTCGCCAGGACGCTTGGTACACCCAAAGCACTCCTACGGTATCCGGGAGTTACACGATCTCATGGTCTAAGGAAGAGATACTTGACATTGGAAAAGCTCTCAAAACGAACTACACGATCTTGTGCTATGCTTAGGATTGGGTCTTGTCCATCACATCATTCTCCTAATGATGTGATCCCTTTATCATTGACATCCAATGTCCATAGTCAGGAAACCATGACTATCTATTGATCAACTAGCTAGTCAACCAGAGGCTCACTAGGGACATATTGTGGTCTATGTATTCACACGTGTATTACGATTTCCGAATAATACAATTATAGCATGAATAAAAGACAATTATCATGAACAAGGAAATATAATAATAATCCTTTTATTATTGCCTCTAGGGCATATTTCCAACAAGTACATGTGAAACTGCTGCAAACGTGGTGATCACCCTGGGAATAATGCTAGTACGTATTGTTTTGCATGTTCATCCAATGCCAGTGATACAGGAATTCGAACTAACCGAAATAAATTCATTGATACAGGGTCGGATTTCATATAAACATGTCGGATTTCATTATATTTCATACATTCTTCAACTAAAAAGGGGTGTTTGTGGCCGCATGCATCTTCCAGATGCAGAGGCCGGGGGTCATCCTCCTTTTCGAAAAAAACTAAAAAAGGGTGCGCTAGAGGTATAATTAATTAACCGGCTACCCACTGTGTCCCGCTGAGCGAGCAGAAGCTTGTGATTTAATCGCAGTGCAGTTGCGAATCGACATGTGGCCTGTTGGGCCCACGTGTCGACCAGCCAACTGCACTAGCGCTAAGTAGAAGCAGCGTTTTCTCCAACGCAGCTCTCCGACTCCACGCCGCCGCCAAGAAGCTAACCGCCGTCAACGGTCAACCCGCTTAGCTTGGCTTCAACCGAGGGTAGCAGCGAGTGGTCTTACTTGGACCCGGCGGCGGCGACCTACCGTGTTCTACTCTTCCTCGTTTTTGTGTGGCGCGCCTCGCTGGCAGCGGGGCTCAGCGCAGCTGCGATGTCCTCTGTCTCGCTGCGGCAGGGCGCCTCGATGGAGCGGTGGAAATCCTCCCCCACATTGATGGAAGGGTGGGGCCTTGGCTGAGCCGGCGATGTCCTCTACCTCGTTGTTGGCGGGACGGGGCCTCGGTGGAGCCGACGGTGTCCTCTGCCCCGTTGTTGGCGCCCCGGGGCCTCGGTGGAGCAGGGCGTCGACGACACCAGCGGAGCGGGGACTCGTCGGAGCCGGCATTGTCCTCTGCCTCGTCCACGGTCTCGCCAAACAGCGCCTCGCCCGCTTCATCACCCTCTTTGCTAGCCTCTTTGTAGGTGGCCGCAGCCTCCGCCACCCGCATGCGGTACTGCCAGCGCTCGAGGCGGCCCTTGCGGGTGGAACGGTACGAGTCGAGCAGCGCCTCCTGCTCCGCCCGCTCGGCGGTGATCTGCTCCTCCGCCTGCAGGTGCTCCTGGAGGAGATGGTGGTTGTAGGCGGCGTCGGCCTGCGCCTCCCGGAACTGCTCCTCACGCATCGGCCTCACCCTGTCCATATATTGGGCACGGGCCTCGCCGATGGTCATGGTGCAATGCACCGGATCATCGACTACCATGTTCTCCATTAGGACGTCGTCGTCCTCCGGCTGCCTGCCGGCCAGCCGGTCGGCAGCAATGGCTGCCATCTCCATGTGGTCCATCATCCGCCCGTCCCGAAGAGCGCTGGAGCGCGAGGAAGCCATGGTGGGCAGTAGTGGTGTGGACAGGAGAAAGGGAACGGATGCGGATGACTGCGGCTATGGCCGGCGCAGCAGTTTATATAGCAATGGTAGGCGGCGGAGGGACGGACGTGTGGCGCCGGAGTAGCTGCCTCGGGAACCGCGTATCATTAATGTGTGCGGCAGATGGACGGACGGACGGCACTTGTGTTGTTTGAAGGCGGAGCAATCGCCTGCACCAGGAAGCGGGGCTGCCGGCGCTGACTGTTTGGTGGAAGGCTTGCAGGCGAGGAGATGACTTTACTTGGATAGGATGACAATGGGGACCCACCAGTCCATAGCCTCATGTACGCAAGTGCCTCCTTATTATATATATATATATATATATATATATATATATATATATATATATATATATATATATATATATATATATATATATATATATATATATAACTATAATTTATTTTGCTTCCTCCTCGTGTCCCGACATCATGGTCCCACACCATTATCAACCTATGTACTCTAGTCAATAAACGAAAGAATTGCGCAAGAAGCGGCCGACACCTGGGACCAAGCTGCTTGAGCAGTATTTGTGTTTTTTAGGTGAGCACTGCAGATTTTTTCGATGTTTACCCCAGATATTAATTTTTCTCCTCTGAACAACAATGAAAACATCGCTGCAGGTATTAATCGGGCTGTGGCCTGCCTAGCCTGTGCAAGATATCCAGCCCAGATATTAATTTTTTTCAAGCTGAAAATGGCTAGCCCAGCTATAATTATTTTTAGGAATAGCTAGGCAAGGTCAAGTTGTTATTCACCGCCCCGCTGGGCTGCAAATCTTTCCTAGGAGGGATACATTAGGCTTGACTAGAAAATGGGCTTTAAGAAATAATAAATGGGATGTAATTATAAAACTGGTAGTAACTATTAAAAAGTGCACCAAACAGTGATTATCAGATAAAATATTATTTTGGAATATTGAAAATTTTAATTTCATTAATTGTTGCGAGCGCAATGTTTCGTTGGATTTTTACGTAATATAAATTTATATTGAAATTGTATTTAATCTGACTAGAAATTTCAGGATAAAAATATTCGGATCCCATCAAAATGTGGGAAATTTTATTGAACTCCGTTTTGAACGGTTGGTTGAAATGGGTTGTAGTTTTAACAAACTGTAAATGGGCTGTAGTAAATTCCATTAGAATTAAAAAATGGGGTACACATTCTTACAAATCTCAAATGGGCTATAAGTTCTCTGCCACACACTTATGGCCTTACTAAGTTGACGCGTCCCCTAAAAAAATAGAGTTGACGTGTATGCAGGGCTTTGTCAACTTATAGTCAACACACGGTTCTAGCAGCAGTGGCCATTGGATGTCCATCCAACGGATGCCGTGCTTATTCTTCAATCTCGGATATTCTAGCTTCACCCGCCCAAAAAATGATTCCTCCCCCTGACATATGGGGCGCACCATTTTGGAAGCTGACATGTGGGCCTACTAAGTTGACGTACCAAGGGCTTTGTCAACTTAGTCAATATAATGAACGATTCTAGCTGCAGTGACCATACGATGTCCATCCAACGGCCGTCGTGCTTCTTCAACCTCTGGTCTTCTTGCTCCAGCCGCCAAAAGCAGCGCCGTCGTGCCGCCTGCTCCTGCCTCCGTGGGTCGGGTGTCAGGCCGCCATGGAGGCCTCACCGCCCTACTACTCCCACCGCTGGCCGTGCCATCCCTCCACTCACCCACACCCCTGTTATTCTCGGTGACCAGCAAGCAGCCCAACAAAGAAACCTCGTACTCCTCTCTGTGTGCATCCACCGTCGCGTCCTCCCGGCCCGCGATCATCTCCTTCCTAGGCCTCGCCGTCGTCCACCGCCATGGTGCTCTCGAGCGGCATGGTCAGCGTGGTCAAGGAACGACTTCCATCGGACGTGGATCAGACGTGGAGAGGTCGACACTGGGTCCACGACACCGCAAGGAAGTGCCTCCTTATTTCGTGCAAAATAATTATTCCTACACCGACAGAGGGACCCACGGACGGGCCACCGATTTCGTGAAAAAATGATTCGCCCCGCTGCCGGGACCCACGAGCTACATCTTCGCATGCAAGGAAGTGCGTCCAAAAAATGATTCGCCCCGATCGCTCGGACCCACCAGCTACATCTTCGCACGCAAGGAAGTGCGTCCAAAAACGATTCGCTTCAACCGCTGGGACCCACCAGCTACACCTTCACACGCAAGGAAGTGCGTCCGGGCAAAAAAAAGCGATTCGCCCCGATCGCTGGGACACAAGAATACACCTTCGCACGCAAGGAAGTGCGTCCAGCCAAAAAAATGATTCGCCCCCCTGACTGCTGGGACCCAGTAGCTACACCTTCGCACGCAAGGAAGTGCGTCCGGGCAAAAAAAAACAAACCAATTCGCCCCCCTGACTGCTAGTTCCCACCAGCTACATCTTCGCAGGCAAGGAAGTGCCTGTCAGTCAGGGCTCACCTGGTCGAAGCGTACGTAGCATTGTCATCCTGGTCGCGAACGTGTACGTACATACTGGTCGATGTAGAGGCGTGCATGTGTCGTAGTAGAGGCGTGCACGTGTCGTAGTAGAGGCGCGCACGTAGCATGTACACGTACGTACATCGGCCAGGGTGCAAGAAAGAAAATACGGCCACGTATGTGTACATACGGGCGGGGTCTCGAACGCCTAGTCGCGCATACGTATGGCGAGGGCTCGTGTTCATGGGGAGGCAACGGAATGCGTCGTGTTCATGGGGAGGCAACGGAATGCGTCGTGTTCATCGGGATGCAACAGAACGCGTAGGAGCCAACCGACTTGGATGGAACAGGCGATGGAAACGAGGCCTGGCATAGCGCACAACGGAGGAAACGGACCTCCTACGGTCGAAACGGGGGTCCTGTTGATCGGGAGGGGTGTGGCGTACCGCAATACGGAGGAAACGGACCTCCTACGGTCGAAACGGGGGTCCTGTTAATCGGGAGGGATGTGGCGTACCGCAAAACGGAGGAAACGGACCTCCTACGGTCGAAACGGGGGTCCTATTCATCGGGAGCGGTGTGGCGTACCGCAAAACGGGACTCCACGGGATACTGTTCGTCTTCACCGTCGACCTCCTCCAGCCTCCACGGGCTACCGTCGACCTCCTCCAGCCTCCACAGCTCCCCGCTCATCCAGCCTCCACCGCGCTACTCCACCGACCATCGCTCAACCAACCCCCACGGGCACCCCTTCACCGCTTATCGCTCATCCAGCCCTCCACACCACGGGCCCCTGCTCAACCACCCTCCACGGCCACCCTCCACCGCTCACTGCTCATCCAGCCCTCCACACCACGGGTCATGTTCATCCGAGGCAACGCCACCGTACACTATTCATCCAACCCCCCGCAACACTCATCGCTCATCCAATCGATCGGCTTCGCTTAGCAGCAGAGCGGCGAATCGCCCATCAGGTTTAGTTAACAGCCATCGATCGATCGCCGGGTTCAATAACGCGTAGCTCGCAGGTAATCGCCGGGTTCGATTAGAGCCCAACGCCTCGCTTCGGGTTCGCTTAGAGCCAACGCCGCACACACGCGCAGACGCAGTACGTAGAGAAAGCGCGATCGCTTCGCCCCCGACCTCCCACCGTAACCGCAACTCCCGAAATTTTCCTACCCTCGCTTCTACCATGATTTTTTCCGTCATGGACGGCCCAAAGAATGTCATGCAGCTGCGTCTCCGCCCGCCCAGACGAAAAGCCCATTTTCATCATGATTTTTGTCATAGAAGTAGGAGCCCACCACATCTATGATGATACCGGTTCTGTCACAATTATCGTCATAGAAGTGCCATATGTATGACAAAAAAAAATTCGTTCGGCCCAAAATGTCATGGATGTGTCTTTTTTTTTTGTAGTGTTATCCCCTTAGAAAGGCCGTGAATGTCAAGCGCCTCCCCACTCTCCTTAAAACTCGCCGACTCCCAAGGGCTGTGTAAACGGCACGGTTGGGTTACCCACGCCTGTATTGATGAGAATCCCGCAATAAGGGGACATGATCTCTGCTTTGACAAGACTTTCCAATGGCAACCGCGTCTCGAAACATGGAGCGGCAGACGAAAAATGGTTCGAAATTATGACCGGACAGATGTGATGTCATGTTACAGAAAGTTGTCAACGGATTGGACTCGTGTAAAATTATATTCTCTCTGCGGTTGTGTGTGGTGTGTATGTTGCAGGTTCGGATATGTTCAATACATCCGAGGACTATCTTGGAGTTCGGAAGGAGGAACCCGCCTTGCAATGCCGAAGAAAGACCTACGCGCCGGATACCTTGTCATTGACTAAGGGATGTTCGGGCGTCCGGTCTATTATCCATGGGCCGGACTGATTGGCTGTGAAGATATGAAGACCGAAGACTGCATCCGTGTCCGGATGGGGCTCTCCTTGGCGTGGAAGGCAAGATTGGCGACCGAATATGTAGATTCCTTTCTTTGTAACCGACCTTGTATAACCCTAGATCTTCCCGGTGTCTATATAAACCGGAGGACTTAGTCCGGAAGGGGATACTCATTACCATAGTCATACAGGCTAGGCTTTTAGGTTTAGCCATGTCGATCTCGTGGTAGATCAACTCTTGTAATACTCATATTCATCAAGATCAATCAAGCAGGAAGTAGGGTATTACCTCCATAGTGAGGGCCTGAACCTGGGTAAACATTGTGTCACCTGTCTCCTGTTACCATCGACCTCGGACGCACAGTTCGGGACCCCCTACCCGAGATCCTCCGGTTTTGACACCGACAGGGTAAGTCTCCTTACAAAATGGTTTATGGAAAAGCTTTTCATTTGCCTCTTGAATTAGAACATAAAGCTTATTGGGTAATCAAAGAACTCAACTATGATTTCAAACTTTCTGGTGAAAAGAGGTTATTTGATATTAGATCATTAGATGAATGGAGAACCCAAGCTTATGAAAATGCCAAGTTGTTTAAAGAAAAAGTTAAAAGGTGGCATGATAAAAGAATCCAAAAGCATGATTTTAAAGTTGGAGAATATGTTCTTTTGTACAACTCTCGTTTCAGGTTCTTTGCATGAAAACACCTCTCAAAATGGGAAGGACCTTATGTTATCGAGGAGGTTTATCGGTCTGGAGCCATCAAAATAAATAATGCCGAAGGTACTAACTCGGAGGTTGTCAATGGGCAACGAATAAAACATTATATCTTAGGTATACCCATTAATGTTGAAAGTAACATTATCCAAACTTTGACACCGGAAGAACACATAAAAGAGTCCTTCCGGAACACTCTAGAATCGTGTAAATAAGGAGGTACGTGATACAGTAAGTAAACGGACTCCGAAAAATCCGCAAAAAATATTATTTGTCAGTTTTAGAATATTTAGAAAAATAGGAAAATAAGAAACTTCCAGGAAGTGTACCCTGGTGGGCACAAGACACCAGGGCACGCCTGGCTTGCCAGGCGCTCCCAGGTGGGTTGTGCCCACTTGGGACACCTTGTCCCATCTCTCGCGTTGGGACCCCGGGAGGTAGTCCCAAATCATCCTCTTTGTTTGTGGCATCCAAATGATGATTCCGGAGTGGTTGAATCTGCTCTCGACCCTCGGGACAAAGTAATGCGTGAACAGATCCACATTGGGCATCACTCTGACAGAATTCTCGCACAAATGCGCAAAAATGGCCATGGTCGCCATCGCATTGGGCGTGAAATCGAGGAGATGGAACCCATAGAGGTTCATGATCGCCTGAAGAACCCGGAGAAGGGAGGACAGAGGCCGCAGAAGAAATAATCAACAAAAAACCGATAAGAATCAGGGGGATTCACCTCACCCGCTTTGTAGACCACGGGCACCCCATGCCCTTTTTCAACGGGCTGCCCCCACAGATACCCGTACTTCGCCTGAAGGACGGGGCCGCTCAAGGAGGACGGAACAAAGACAACATCCTCGCTCCGCTTCTTGTTCAGCTCCACCGACCTCTTGTTCCCCTCAGCGGCGGGCTCCTTCGCCGCGGTCGTCGGCTTTCTCTTATTCGCGGGTTTCTTCCCTATTGCTGCGGCAACGTGAAAAGATAATTGGGGAGGGATGCGGCGGAAGGAGAATCGAGATGAGGAACTATCGCTTGGCTTGCGGAGGAAGAAGATGGGGGAGCGGGGCGAGAAGCAAGTGGATCGTGCCGCACCGTTTCCTTCCCTACTCTTAAGGGGGGAAAGCGGGGCGAAGGCGCGACGCTTCAGAAAGTTACTGTTTTTACCATAACTGCAATTGTAACACGACCCCACGACGCACAGTAATTGCGCAAAGTGGACGTTGGGTTGACTGGTCGCAATGGCGAAACGATGCGCACAGCCCTCTCCTGCCATGTGTCCGTGCACTGTTTGGGGCCTAACCGAACGTGCCATGCGACACGTGTGGCTTAGGCCCGGGGCTTATGCCGGGGAAATATACAGGGGTATGCTTTTTCCCCCTGACTCGTGCACGGACAAGACCAAGACCGAGTCAAGAGATTTGAAGAACCAAGATATTTCAAGAACCAACACGCAGCCCAGAGAAACCAAGATCAAGCCAAAATAGCAAGATATCGGCAAGAGAATGGCCTCCCTTGCCGGGCAGGCGAGCCCGACAAGGGGCAAGGCCACCGCCAGAAGCTGGCAGCCAAGGCACCCCGGCAAGGTCTGCTGGGGCTCGCGGGGGCAGAACCACCCGACCAACCACTCAAGAACGACCCACATCGTCAATTAGTGCGGTGTCAAGCCGCAAGATGATTAAGTGGCAGTCATTCGCCACATGGCAGCCGTTTCCTACAGGAGAAACCCACAGATGACACCCGTCCTGCAACGTGTCAAGAGAACAGGCGCGGAGCTGGCAAGATAGCCCGGCAAGCCTTGCCGGGCGACTAGTGATGTGACACTAAGCGATGCATTTAATGCACCCTGTCAGCCCGTAGAGTTAGGTATGATAGCACTGTTTGCTATCATATCAGCCGATAGTGACTACTTTTCCATTGTGGTGACCCCTTAATCTATAAAAGGAGGCCCATGGCACCCGTAGGAAGTGTTGGAAAGTTGATGAACCCACACCACCATACGCGCGTAGTCGCTGCTACCCTACGGCGACCCCTGCCGGGCAAGTGTACTGCATAGCATCATCCCCATTCCATCAACAATCCACTAAAGCAGGAGTAGGGTCTTACGCCTCGCGGTGGCCCGAACCTGGGTAAATTTCTTGTGTGCTCTTTGTCGTGCTGCCGTGCGCTGGTCTGCTCTTTGTGCAACGTGTCGTCCCCTTGCCGAACCAGCAAGGGGCCTCCTGGCCCCATAGGTGGTCGCGGATATCCCGCGACCAACATATACTAATCTTATGGTAGGTGATGACACCACATAAGGAAAAGTATAAGTAGAAAATTTTATTAGAGATTGACAAACATAGCATTAGTCAATGATGCAACTCATGAAATAATTAATAAGGGAAGAGAAGATTCACATATAAATATACTATCCTAGAAATCTTTTGTGATTGTGAGCCCTCATCAAAATATTATATGCCAAAATTGTTGACGTTGGACAAGGAAGACAACTTAATGGTTTATGTTTGTTTATATTCACATAGAAGTCATATTGTCATGGATCCTTTAACATGTGGTGCTTGCCCCCTATCTTTGCTAGTCAAAAATTCTGCACTAAGTAGAGATACTACTTGTGCATCCAAAAACCCTTAAACCCAAATCTTATTTTCAAGTGTCCACCATACCTACCTAGGGATTGAGCAAGATCCCTCAAGTAAGTTGTCATTGGTGCAAAAAGGGCAATAAAAATTGCTTCTAAATGTGTGAGATCATTTAGTGTAAGAGAAAATTGAGCGTTGCATGAACTTGTGATGGTGAAGAATAAAAGCGACAGACTGCATAATAAAGGTCGCTATCACAAGGGCCAATGCAACGTGACGTTCTTTTGCACTAAGGGGTTGAGCATACAAACAAATAAGCGCATGCAAACCTCTACTTCCCTCTGTGAAGGGCCTATCTTTTACTTTTATGTATTTACTTTTATGCAAAGAGTCAAAGTTTCCCTCCTATTCCTTTTCATTTTTCTCCTTTTGCAAGCATCATGTGGTGAGGAAAGATCTAGGCACATATGTACAGTTGAATATAGATAGCATGAGTCATTATTGTTGACATCACCCTTGAGGTGAATACGTTGGGAGGCGAAACTATAAGCCTCTATCTTTCTATGTGTCTGGTTGAAACATTTTGCTCATGTGTACGCGGTGAGTGTTAGCAATCATAGAGGACTATATGATGGTTGAGTATGTGGACTTGCCTAAAGGCTCCGATATGTGACCCTTCCTGAAAAGATGATGAATTGTAGTTGCAAAGTTGACTGAGAACATAGTTTGTTAGTTTCTAATAGATTTTATGCTTTATGCTTCAATTGTGTGATGAATTGCCACTTATTCATGGGAAGTCTATGACAAAAGCTCTATGATAAAAGTCTTATGTTTAAATTTGTTGCTATTATAATAATCTACATGATGCTTCTATGTCAGTATTTGGTTTTTATCGACACCTCTCTCTCTCTCTCTCTCTCTCTAAGCATGTGGACATGTTTTTTGATTTCAATTTTCGCTTGAGGACAAGCGAGGTCTAAGCTTGGGGGAGTTGATACGTCCATTTTGCATCATATTTTCTTACTATTATTTATGAATAATAATGCTTTTTGGAGTAATTCTAATGCCTTTTCTCTCACAATTTGCAAGGTACACACCAAGAGGGAGAATTCCGGTAGCTGGAAATCTAGACCTGAAAAAGCTACGTCAGGCTACTATTCTGCACAACTCCAAACAAGCTGAAACTTCACGGAGAATTTTTATGGAATATTTGAAGAATATTGGAGCAAATAAGTACTAGAGGGGCCCAACAGGTGGGCACAACCCACTTGGGTGCGCCAGGGAGCCCAAGAGCGCCCTGGTGGGTTGTGCTCACCCAGGCCCACCTCCGGTGCCCATCTTCTGGTATATAGGTCATTTTGACCTAGAAAAATTAAGAAGAGGAATTTCGGGACGGAGCGCCACCGTCTAGAGGCAGAACTTGGGCAGGAGCACTTTTGCCCTCCGACAGAGCGATTCCGCCAGGGGAAGTTGCCTCCCGGAGGGGAAATATTCGTCATCATCGTCACCACACAACTCTCCCATCTTGGGGAGGGATATCTTCATCAACATCTTCAATAGCACCATCTCATCTCAAACCCTAGTTCATCTCTTGTGTTCAATCTTGTTACCGGAACTATAGATTGGTGCTTGTGGGTGACTAGTAGTGTTGATTACATCTTGTAGTTGATTACTATATGGTTTATTTGGTGGAAGATTATATGTTCAGATCCAATATGTTATTTAATACCCCTCTGATCTTGAGCACGATTATCATTTGTGATTAGTTACTTTTGTTCTTGAGGTCACGGGAGAAATCATGTTACAAGTAATCATGTGAATTTGATATGTGCTCGATATTTTTATAGTATGTATGTTGTGATTCCCTTAGTGGTGTCATGTGAATGTAGACTACATGACACTTCACCATACTTGGGCCTAAGGTAATGCATTGTGGAGTAGCAATTAGATGATGGGTTGCGAGAGTGATAGAAGCTTAAACCCTAGTTTATGTGATATTCCGTAAGGGACCGATTGGATCCAAAAGTTTAACGATATGGTTAGAATTTATTCTTGATAGTTTTCTCGTAGTTGTGGATGCTTGCGGGAGGGTGTATCATAAGTAGGCGGTTTTTTCAAGTAAGAACAACACCTAAGCACCTGTCCACCCACATATCAAATTATCAAAGTACTGAACATGAATTAAACCAACATGATGAAAGTGACTAGATGAAAATCCCGTGTACCCTCAAGAACGCTTTGCTTATCATAAGAGACCGTTTTAGCATGTCCTTTGCCTCAAAAGGATTGGGCTATCTTGCTGCACTTTTGATACTACTATCGTTACTTGCCTGTTACAAATTATCTTGCTATCAAACTACTCAGTTACTTACAATTTCAGCACTTGCAGACATTACCTTACTGAAAACTAATTGTGATTTCCTTCTCCTCTGCATTGGGTTCGACACTCTTACTTATCAAAAAGAGCTACAATTGATCCCCTATACTTGTGGGTCATCAAAAAGTAACATGTCCACGAGGAACGAATGAATGATATCCAAGTTCCCAATGTGAGGGAAAAGAATCTCCCTGAAAATGCGATGAAGGATGTCTAGAAAAGGGGGCAGCTCGTAAGTCTCCTTCTGTGTCTCGGGGTTAATCTTCAATGTGCAGTAAGGCCAGAGAGATTGCTTGTGAGTAGAAGTTGCATTTCGTTGAGGACGAAAGCCAACCGGGTTCTCAAGCCCATGATCTTCAATCTCAAACAATTCCATGAACGCCTTCCATTTGACGGAGAGAAGTTTGCCATTTTTCATCCAAGTCAAAGTTCTTTCTCATTAGTGCCAAGATGGACCGTGGCATAAAACCGAGCCACCAAATCTGCATCAAAGTCCTTCTTGAACTCCATGATCTTGAGAATATTCAACTGAGTACACATTTGCAGTGATTCGCCAAAGTAGGCAGGATCTTTCTCCAAATAAGAATGTCAATGGAGCGGACATCAACATAGAGATTCTTCTTTGCTTTGATCACATCAAAGAAGATAGTCCATTGAAAATGGTTCCAGAAAGGACAGTTGACAAGATTGGGTTCTTGATTATGATCATACGGGTTGCGCCAAGGCTTCTCCCAAAATTCCTTAGCAGTCATCTCTGTCACAGACTTGGGCCTTGGCTTGGGCTTTTTCGCCACCTGCTTCGTGGGCTGAGGTGGAGGAACACTTGAGGAAGCAGCCACCGCCTCAGAAGTGCGACAGCGCTTTAAACCAGTATGCCCGGGGTTGACACGACGGACAGGTTGCTCCGAAGGGCCATCACCTGGAACCAAACACAAGAACACGAGAGGAAACAAGAGAGAACGAGCATAAGCCAGCAGAAAAAGCAACATGGATCAACATTTGGTATGAAAATGATGGAGGTTGGCATCCAGCGGTAGTACCGCAACTAGGCAGCGGTAGTACCGCCTACTGCCTTTAAGCGGCAGTACCGCTTCAGGAGAGCGGTAGTACCACTCTAGGCGGAGGATGGTGGTTACCCTACTTCCCGGCCAAATCCGGTACTGCCCGGGATGCCAAATTCAAAAATATTCCTACCAAACTTCAATCCAACCAGTCTAGTAGCCTTCACCAACCTAGTCAAGCCTTGATTTGGCCCAAAATCGATAAATGCTAAGAGTATTGCCCCTAAAGCCCAGATCTGAAAACTAGAAGCAAAGAGAAGGAGAACGGGGGCAATACCAGCATCCATGGCAAGAGCAAAGGGTGGGGATTGATTCCACCGGAGGAAAAGGTGAAAGACGGCCCAGAGAAGGTGGCCCGGCGACGGCCTCCTGTGGCGAGTTCTTCGCTGGAGCAGGAGGGGAACAAGCAAGGCAAGTTGAATGGTTATGGGGAGAAAAACTCCCCCTTCCCAAAACATAACTCCCTAGGCCCGCCTCGCAGCGGTAGTACCACTTGGTACCACTAAGCGGTAGTACCGTCCGACCTGAGCGGTAGTACCACCCAGTAAGAACTCGACAAGACGGAGAAGAAAAGGACCTAGCTCCAAAAAAAAGAGAAACCTAGTCGAGCCGAGTGAGCAACTCAAAGAGTAAAACAAACAAACAAGAGATGCACCACCGAAGAGACTAGAAGAAAAACACAACAAAACAAACACAAGCCAAACCAACTAGAGAAAAAGAGAAACAACACACCTCCCAAAGAGAGGGCGATGGCCGAGGCCACCTATGTTTGAGTCAAGTGGTATAGTACCGCAAAGATTTTAACCTTGGGTCTATGACCAAAACTCATCTTTGAAGCACAATTACCATAAAAAATGGCTAATGTGAAAGACTTGATCAATTTATGCATAATGGGGGAGGGAGAGTTCATTGCGAGAACAACACTCCCCCTATGTCCTTGCCTACATCTAGAACAAGATATAATGATGAGTGCAGTGGGGTGTGCCTAGATTCAAGCCACATTGCTCAAATCAATGATATTTAGCTCATGTCTTAATTCACGAAATCTTGCTTCATCTAGAGGATTTGTGAAAATATCTGCTAATCACTCTTGAGGGTTGATGTAGATGATATCAATGTCTCCCTGCTTGATGTGATCTCGAATGAAATGATGGCGAATCTCAATATGCTTTCTTTTTCTATGTTGCAACGGATTGAGAGAAATCTTGATAGCACTTTCTGTCACATAGAAGAGGCACTTTGTCACAAGTGACACCGCAATCCTTTAAAGTTTGCCTCATCCATAGCAATTGTGCACAACAACTTGTGGCGGCTACATACTCCGCCTCAGTGGACGAGAGAGACACACAATTTTGCTTCTTTGAAGACCAACTCACCAAAGAGCGACCAACGAATTGGCACCCTCCGGAAGTTGACTTCCTCTCCACACAATCTCCCACCCAATCCGAGTCCGAGTAACCCATGAGATCGAAGCTTGCTCCTTTGGGGTACCATAAGCCAAAGCTTGGAGTATGAGCCAAATATCAAAAGATTCGCTTGACCACCACATAGTGGCTTTCCTTAGGTGCGGCTTGAAACCGTGCACAAATTCCCACATTCAACATGATATCTGGTCTAGATGCACAAAGGTAAAGCAAGGATCCAATCATGGAACGATATACCTTTTGATCCACCGCTTTACCATTGGGATCACTGTCACGTTTGCATTTGGTGGGCATGGGAAACTTGACCGGCTTGACATCTTCTAGATTGAATCTCTTGAGCATGTCTTGGGTATACTTGGCTTGGTTGAGAACGTTCCTTCTATTATTTGCTTGACTTTGTACCCAAGAAAGAACTTCAACTCTCCCATCATAGACATCTCAAACTTCTTGGTCATTAGTGCGGCAAACTCATCATTGAAAGATTTGTTAGGAGAACCAAAAATAATATCATCAACATATAGTTGTCATATGAACAAATCCCCTTTGACCCTCTTAGTAAAAAGAGTGGGATCGATTTTCCCAATTTCAAACCCACGATCTTGCAACAACTCGGCAAGGTGCTCATACCACGTGCGTGGGGCTTGTTTAAGGCCATAGAGTGTCTTTTTGAGTTTGTATACATGAGTGGGGAACTTGGGATCCTCGAATCCCATAGGTTGTTTGACATACTCCAACTCATTCAAAGGACCATTAAGAAATGCACTTTTCACATCCATTTGTTGCAATTTAAAATCATGATGAGAAGCATATGCAAGAAACATGCAAATATACTCAAGATGAGCAACGGGGGCAAAGGTTTCACCGTAGTCGATACCCTCGACCTGGGAATAGCCTTGTGCCACCAATCTTGCCTTGTTTCAAACAACCACACCTTTCGTATCTTGCTTGTTCTTAAAGATCCACTTGGTCCCAATGACATTATGTTCCTCCGTTGGCCTTGGCACTAATTCCCAAACTTAATTGCGCTCGAAGTTGTTGAGTTCGTCGTGCATAGCTACAAGACAATCCTCATCATCGAGCGCCTCATGTAACTTTTGGGGTTCAACACATGAATCAAACGCGTCATGCTAAAAAATTGACAATTGTTTATTAGTAGTCACCCCTTTTCTCAACCTTCCAAGCACATTCTCCATGGCATGTTGTTGGCGCTCGAGCTTGGAATCCACCTTAGTGGCACGAGCTCCAAAAGTTCCTCGATGGGCATTTGAGGATCATCTTGCACATTTTGAGCACCATCTTGAGCTTGTCCTTGACCTTGAGTGTTGGGGAACATAGCATGCAATTTCAAAAAAATTCCTACGATCATGCAAGATCTATGTAGGAGATGCATAGCAACAGAGGGGGAGAGTGTGTCCACGTACCCTTGTAGACCCAAAACAGAAGCGTTAGTTTAACGCGGTTGATGTAGTCGAACGTGTCGGATGTGGGGTTCCGGCAAACCCTTTAGGTTTGAACACTGGGGTGCGCGCGAAGTCTTTCCCTCCTACCGATCTATGATCTAGCTCGTTAAGATCTTGCGGACGAACTCGACGAACTCACAACATAGAAAGAGACACGGGGTTTATCTCGGTTCGGCCACCGCCAGGTGTAATACCCTACTCCAGTGTGGTGGTGGTGGATTGCCTCTTGGGCTGATGATGAACAGTACAAGGGAAGAACAGCCTCCTGAGGTTGAGGTGTTCTTGTGCGTATGAACTTGTGGTTTGAGGAGTCGATGAACTGCTCTCCCTCTCCACTACTGCGGTGGCTAGTCCTATTTATAGAGGCCCTGGTCCTCTTCCCAAATGTTGAGCGGGAAGGGAGCCAACAACAGCGGGCAAATTTGAAGGGGGACAACTAGTACAAGCTATCTATCGGATTTCGGGTTCCGGCAGACCCTTGAGGTTCGAACACTGGGGTGCGCGCGGAGATCTTTCCCCTACCAGTTCACGTGAGAATGGGTTGTGAGGGATCTAAAACTAGGAATGATGAACAACACAAGAGACACGAGATTTATACTGGTTCGGGCCACCGTCGTGGTGTAATACCCTACTCCAGTGTGTGGTGTGGTGGATTGCCTCAGGGGCTGATGATGAATAATACAAAGGAAGAACAGCCTCACGAGGGTCTGTTCTTGAGCTGGTGCGATGAACTGCTAGGGTGAGTTCAGTCGCCTCTTTCTCTCTCTCTAGGGGGTTTGACCTGTTTTCAGTCTGCCTCCTCTTTGTGGTGGCTAGCCCTATTTATAGAGGGAGGCCCTGGGCCTCTTCCCAAATAATGAGCGGGAAGGGCGCCAACAATTGGCCATTTTGAAGGGGAACATCTAGTACACTTATCCTGACTAAAGTTGGTCTTCGGCTGCCAAAGGCTCTGACGGTGACGCCGTCCTGGGCTCCACGATGACCTCCATCCTGCCGTTCTGCTGGTCTTGGTCTTGTTGCACCGAAGCGGCAACCTTTGCCTGACGCCTTGGCCTGTGCTTGCCTACTTTGCACCAAAGGGGAAATGAGGACACTGCACGGGCTGGCGCCCGCCTGGCCTTGATCGTCATGGCTTGCGTCACGGGGCACCCTCGGGAGGTACCCTGCCTTGATCTCTCCGCCTCCTCGCGAGCCTGCCTGACGAGGCTGCTCTTGAGGAAGGTTCCTGTCGTCCGCCCCGCGAGGCTTGGCCCCTCGCGAGGGTCTTGAGCTTGAGCTAATGAAGCTGGGCCGTGTTGGGCCCCCACTTGAGCCACGCCGCAGGCCGCAGGCAGGCAAGTCTGGGGACCCCCGTTCCCAGAACGCCGACAGTAGCCCTCGGGCCCAAGGCGCGCCCGGACTTGGCTCAGCAAAGAAGCGAAGGGACAAGTGCGAAGCGCCGCTGGCCCCAACATCCTGCGGCCTTGGGCGCCGCGTGGCGATTGATTGGTCGTGGGCGTATCCACTTCCCCATGATGCCTCATTACGCGCCCAGCTAAGCGGACCCGGGGTTGCACACAGCCATTCCCCTCTCGCCATCCGCGCACTCTCGGCCCTTCCTTCTTCCTCTGGCTCCAACTTCCACCCTCAATCCAACTTGTATTCTGATCATTCCTGTCGTCATGGCGCCAACGAAGAAGGAAAAGGGGAAGAGGCCTACGTCTTCGTCCCGTTCGCCTCCGGCGGTGGCTCCCGCCGTCGATCGATCTATCATACTCAACCCTGAGGCCTTGGGCAAGGTTCGCTCTGCTTTTTCCACCATCATCAACTAGTGCGGCAGGACCATGGCATGGCCGGCGTCCCATGCCTCCCCCGACAGGATTGTCACGGAGGTCCGGTTTTTCGCTGATGCCTTGTGGGCGGGTTTGGTTCCCCCCTTTTCCGCTTTCTTCAATGCAGTGCTCTCCCACTATCAGATCCACATGATGCATCTCGGGCTTGAGTCCATTACCCTCCTGGTTGTCTTTGCCTTCGTTTGCGAGGCAATGGTGGGCATCCCTCCTTCCGTTGCTCTGCTGCGTCACTTCTTCTCCTTGCGCCTGAGTGATCCCACTCAATGCTCGGGGTGTGTGAGCTTCCTTGCGGTGCCAGAGACGGCTGCTTCATGGGATTGATTTCAGACTCCCTCCCCCTGAGGCCAAGTTCAGAGAGCGGTGGTTGTATGTGGATGTGGGGGTGTTCAGCCCCCTGCTCTCGCATCCTACTTCGCCTGCTGTTCCCAACTCAGGATGGGGTCACGAGACGCTCACGGACAGCCGGCTTGCATTCGTCTGGCGCCGCTTCGAGAGCTTGAGGGCGTTCAACGCGACGGCGCCCAAGGTGGTGAAGGAGTTCCTCCAATGTCTCATTGCTCCTCTCCAGCGCCACTCTCACCAGATGTGGGACTTTGCGGGGCACAAAGACCGCATGCGGCTTCATGAGGAGGACTTGGCGCCTGAGGTGCTGAAGACGGTGCTCAGGGTCTTGGTTGGCGACCCTTCCCCAGGCAGCCTTCGTCGTGATGGTGCCCTCTTGTATCTCTGTTCGGGCAGGGCCGATTTCGTGAGGCAGATGCCCAGCTTTGACGAGTGGGGGCTGCGCCCGGTCGGCCTCAGGGGACCTCGCGAGAACACCAGTTGCTATGGCGGCTCTTCCAGTCGCCCAACGTGGCTCTGTCTCAGGTGATGAAGCAGGGAGACGAGAGCCATCGGGAGTTGAAGGAGATGACGTTGAGGTGGTGACACCGCGCGAAGCCCTAAGGGCTGTGTCTCCCGGATCTCGTTCTGAACTGGTGACAGGTGAGGAGTCGTGGCCTCCGGCTCCAGAGGCCGGGGCTCCCGAGGCTGGGGCTCCCGAGGTCCCGGTCGTCCCTCATGAGGTGGCGCCTGGAGGCGTCCCCTAGGCTGGCCCGGTGGTCCTGATCATCTTGCTGCCTCCTCCATGCCATGAACCGACCCCTGCGCTGAGCGCTTAGGCCGATTCCGCGTAGACTTCGCGGCCCTCCGCAAGAGGAAGGACGCCTCGGGCGGTGACGATCGCCCTTGCCGCTTGCTGAAGTGTAGGAAGTACTTCGCCACAGACGAGTAAGTCTTCTTCTCTCTTTGCTCCTCTGCTTCTTGGTTCTTGCAGCTGACTGTAACCTTTCAGGGCCCTTCCTGCCGAATTCACGGAGACGGCCAAGGAGCCATTTCCCCAAGCTTCACCCTCGTTGCCGGTCCTTGGTGCGTCGGGCTCAAGTAGCGCCCTCATCACTCAGCCAGTCGGGGAGGTGACCCGTTTGGCTGAGCATCCCGAGCCTGTGCGCCTGCTGTCTTCCCTTCACGAGTTCTCCCGGGGCGCAGCCAGCTTGCCCCGCGCTCCTTCCTTGGTCGTGGACGGCGATTGGTTGAGGTTGATCTTGAGCTCTTCTTCTAGGGACGGACCGGCGCCAGATCCTGCTCCTGGCATGGCCCGTCCGGCGATTGTTGGGGCGCCGGCCCCCTGCCCTACGGGAGGAGGTGCGTCACCTCCAGGTCCCTCGCATACTCCAACAGCTGAGGGGGACGCGGAAGACGTGCTCGGGCGTGCTCACGAACACCACGCCCTTCCTCAAGAACTTCTCCAAGGGGCGACGGCTGCGGTGAACCGGCTTGGGGCGGAGCTCGCCGGTGAAGATGCGCGTCTTGAGGCAGAAGGTTTGTGCCTTGCTGAGGAGAGGCGCAAGCTGAAGGTGGCCGTTGCCCTCGCGTGTCACCAGCGTGACCTTGACAATGCGAAGGCTGAGGCGTCGCCGGCGGCCTCGCGAGAGGCTTGCTCCCGAGTCATCAAGGAGGCCCGGGAGGCAGATCGGCGGCGCAAGGACGCGCGGGAGCACGCGTGGGAGCTCCAAGCCTGGAGCAACTCTCTGGAGGAGCAGGTGGAATTGCGCCAGGCTGCACTTGCGTCGTTGAAGGGGGCTTCCGTCGACCAGGCGGAGCTTCAGAAGCGCGAGGAAGCGCTGTTGCTGGATGCCGCCGATCGCACCCTCGACCTTGATCGGTTGGAGACGAGGGAGCGCCTGGTGCCTCGGGCGGAGGATGATGTCGCCGCGCACGAAGCCCGAGCCCAAGAAGAGGTCGATCGCCGCGTAGCGGAAGCCCGCTCAGGCCTCGAGCTCCAGTATGAGCTGAAGTTGGAGTTGGTCAGGGCCGAAGCTGAGGGTAGGACCGCGGCCCTCAAGGCCAAGCTGGATGAAGTGACGCGGGGTGCGGACGCCTCCGCAGCCGCCCTTCGTGCAGCGCAGGAGGAGCTGACCTCTTCCCGCACCGAACTGCGTCTTCTCCGCCAAAGGGTTGATGGCGCCGAGGCCATTGCGCGGTAAAACGAGGACGAGATCCGCCGAAGGCGGGTTATGGAGCACCAGCACGCCCCCATGCTCCGCACACTGAGGGAACAGGGAAACATGGCCCTTGGCAACATCTGCGAGGCCGCTGCTGAGGAGCCGCACGACACCAACTACGCTGGCAGCCTCCAGTATTTCACTGATGTGGTGACGCTCCTGGAGAACCGCGCCGAGAGGTCTCGTTGGCTTGTTGAGGAGAGCAGCAGGGCCCTGCTCGGACGTGCCTTCTCCCGTATCTTCAGCTATTTGCGGGACAGGGATCCCCACTTCGACTTCGATGCCGCCATCGCGCCGGTGCCCATAGCCGTCCGGGGCGACCTGGCGCAGTGGGTGGATGGCCACGTGGACGACATTATCAGGGCCTTCACGACTGATGATGACGGCGTGATCGTGGCCGCCGATGAAGGCAGCATGGTGGACGGTCCTGGTGCTGGCGAAGGTGCTGGTGATGGCGACGATGTCAGCGACGCCAGCGATGCCTCCGGAGGCGACCCGGAAGGCGCAGCATACGACATGTCCGACTGATTGCTTGTCGTCGTTGTTTACCCTGTACAAAGGAAGTTCGGGCTTGGCCCTAAAGACTGTGAGAGCATTTTGGGAGGGGAAGCCCCTCATGTAAGGATTTGCGATAGATGCATTTGTAACCTTAACGCTGCGTGAGAGCTTAACGGCCAGCCCGGTGGTGGGTCAGCTGGCTCATTTACCTTTTGGCCCTGGTGAGCCCCGAGCGGGGCTGCGGGGGCCATAACGCCATGTGTGTCTTCTGGGCGGACCCATTGATCCTGCGATAAGAACCTCCGGAGGGAGTGACGATAGCCGTCCGAGCTGTGGACGCGGCTGGCCCGGCCCGGCTTGCGAGGGACTCGCGAGGAGGGGGCAGCTGATGCTAGCTTTGGACGAAAAGCCGAAACCAGAACACGAGAGATTTCTCGAATGAGACTAAACACCCCTTCCCCAAACGCACGCAAGGCTCGGATTCAAATCCAACTTAAATTCAAATCGAAGAAACTAGTCAACATAAGAAAAGGCAAAAGAAAAGCAGAAGGCCGCGTCCAGCACCTAGTCTAGTCTTCGACGTCTTCTCACCAGCGTGGAGCTAAGTGATGCCACTGGGCGTGGGAGGGAGCCCCAGGGCCTGAGGCCAGGGCTCCTGAGACTCCGGGGCATGTACAGCCCCACTCATTATTACGTGAGAGTGTCACGGGGCGGCGAGCTTCACAGGCACTGGGCCTTCTTCACAGGTACCGGCCTTGCTTCATATCGCCAGACGAGGGCCCCGCCTTGCACCACACTCTACCACCACTGACGGCGGCCGGAGACCAAGGACGACACCAATGGGGTAGAGCGGTCGCCAGCGGTTCCCCCGACGACCACGGGTCCTCTGCCGGGGGCAGGCCCTGAGGCGCCTCCCTGGCAGAGGGCTTACCTCCTGAGAACATCTTGAGCCGAGCGTTGCGGGGATGAACTCGAATCTCGGCCCCTCTCCTGCAGCCCCCGATGCCCTCCTCCTGAGGGGTAAGGGGCTGCAGAGTCGGGGCAGCCACCTGTTGCAGTGACCTGTACCTCCTGTGGCACATGGTTAGCATAAGTTTGCTCCTGAGGGATTAACGGTACCAGATAGTTGCTGCCATCGGCGTGGTTGTCGAAGCCCTCTTGGGGTTCCTGAAAGAGCTCTGCTTGCGGTGTCTCCTCGCCCCAGCTTGGCCCAAGGAACGAGCCATGGTCTTCTTCCCGTGCGCACTCTTGATCCATCATGCGGGGCACATCAGCTTCTGGGGACGCCGCCCCGTAGGCCTCGCTATAGTGCCCCACATGCCACGCAGTCCGGCCCGGAGTGTCGTCTTGAGATTGGTGGCGCGGTGGTCCTCCGAGTCCAAAGGTCATGGCGTGCGCTCCTTCGCTGGCCGAAGATGGGGTATGCGCGCCTTGCCGCCTGGTGCTGCTGGCTCGGTTGGCGTCGAGTAGGCCCTGGAGCCCGCTTGAGGTTGCATGGGCGCGCATGGGGCTGCCATACAGCGCCCTCTGGGCCAGAGGTGGTAGCCTGACGCAGAAAGGAGGTGCTCCCGAGGCGGCGGCGTCCAGGAGCTCGGTGACCCGCTCCAGCAGCACATCGCGGCCGCCCTCTTGAAGCCGGCACCATACCAGTTCTCGGGCCATCGTGAGCGCGGCCCTGGAGTTCGCCTACTCCCGTCGGGTGTGCGGCGCCGTGGCCGCGGCCTGGCTTGAGGCTCTGGCCGCCGATCGCACTCTGCCGGCGTGAGGGCAGGCGGCGTCGTCAAGTCGCCCGCACCCATCAGCCTTGCGGAGCGCGGGCTGCCCGAGGTGCAAGGTTGGGGTCGCCAGGGCTGCGGCACAGCGTGGTGAGCCACACCGCCCAGCGGTCGGTGTTGGCTACCGGGTCGCTTGACATGGAACGACGAGGTGACGAAACAAGAGGCGGCGGAGGAAGGATTCCGGCGCACCCCTACCTGGCGCGCCAAATGTTGGATTTTGGGTTCCGGCAGACCTTGAGGTTCGAACACTGGGGTGCGTGCGGAGATATTTCCCCTACCAGTTCACGCGAGAATGGGTTGCGAGGGATCTAAAACTAGGAACGATGAACAACACAAGAGACACGAGATTTATACTTTTTCGGGCCACCGGCGTGGTGTAATACCGTACTCCAGTGTGTGGTGTGGTGGATTGCCTCAAGGGCTGATGATGAATAATACAAAGGAAGAACAGCCTCGCGAGGGTCTGTTCTTGAGCTGGTGCGATGAACTGCTAGGGTGAGTTCAGTCGCCTCTTTCTCTTTCTGTAGGGGGTTCGACTTGTTTTCAGTCTGCCCTCCTCTTTGTGGTGGCTAGCCCTATTTATAGCGGGAGGCCCTGGTCCTCTTCCCAAATAATGAGCGGGAAGGGTGCCAACAATTGGCCATTTGAAGGGGAACATCTAGTAGACTTATCCTGACTAAAGTTGGTCTTCGGCTGCCAAAGGCTCTGACGGCGACGCCGTCCTGGGCTCCACGATGACCTCCATCCTGCCGTTCTGCTGGTCTTCGTCTTGTTGCACCGAAGCGGCAACCTTTGCCTGATGCCTTGGAATGCGCTTGCCTCCTTTGCACCAAACGGGAAATGAGGACACTGCTGTAACGCCCCGGATTCGATGCGCCAGGTGTCTGCCAGTTATTCGCCATCTTTGCCATGTCATGTGCTTGCGTGTTGCACTTTTCCATGTCATCATCTGCATTTCATATCATGTCATCATGTGCATTTCTTTTTGCATACGTGTTCGTCTCATGCATCCGAGCATTTTCCCCGTTGTCCGTTTTGCAATCCGGCACTCCTATGTTCCCCGGCGCCCTATTTTACCTCTTTTCGTGTGCGGGTGTTAAATGTTCTCGGAATGGCCCGAGGCTTGCCAAGTGGCCTTGGTATAGCACCGGTAGACCGCCTGTCAAGTTTCGTGCCATTTGGAGGTCGTTTGATACTCCAACGGTTAACCGCGTACCGCAAAAGCCTCTTTTGTGTGCAGCCCAACACCCATTCCAAAGTGGCCCAAAACCCATCCAAACCCCCTCCATGCTCTCGGTTGTTCGATCACGATCGTATGGGCGAAAATCGTGCCTCATTTGGAGTCTCCTAGCTCCCTCTATCTATAAATAGGCCACCTCCCCCGAAATTCCCGGATGAAACCCTAGCCATCTTCCTCCTCCATGGCCGGACATGTCCGTTCCGCTTGCACGGACGTGTCCACGCCGCCAGCCACCTCACTCCGGCGAATCACAGGCCACCACGTCACCCCGCCGCCTCTGGACCAATCCGGGCCGCCACCTCCCCTCGGCCGCGTCCTCTCTCTCCTCACAATGCCTTGACCGCCGGCTTCCATCCGGGGCCCATGCGAGCCGTCCGCCGCCGCCCGCTGGCTCATGGCGCCTCCCTTTGTCAGGACCCGATCCTAAGTCACACCGATCTAGCATGTAACACATCATATCACTTTGTGGCCTCACGCACGGTATTCCCACGGGTGTCGCCTTACCATGGCGGGACCGTTTGCGCCTTTGGCTCACGTATATGATAGTGTCGCTAGCATCCATATGACAAAGAACCGGGCCGACATGGCTAGTCGTGAACCCAAAGCGGCGCTAACCTATGGGGACAGGCATACATGAATCACATCGAGCATGTCGGTCATCAGCGTATATATTCGGGCTGTAGCATTTGGGCTAACAGACTCGGGATCCCGGCTGTAGCAGGCTAGGCAGGACTCGAATAACACCGCGTGATATTTCCCGAAGGACAGACATAGGAACGAAGTGAAACACATGCCGCCATCAAGTGTCCAAGCGGTAGTCTTTGGGCTAGCGAGACTCGGTGAACCGGGCAGTAGCGGACTACTATCGCTCGTAATCACGAGACTACATTTCCCCATATGAGAGGCTGCCGAGGATAAACAACTAGTTTGTCGGATCCCACACATACCAAGCATTTCAAACATACACACAATATGCTCAATATGTGTAGATACAACATGGCATCACAACATAACTCTCGACTCAAATATTTATTCATTAGGCTCCGAGGAGCGAGATATTACAAACATGGGTCTCATGACCCAACACTCGAAACATACAAGTCAAAGCACAAGCGGAAGCTAAACATGTCAGGTATAGACAACTATAAATGAAAAAGGCTGAGAAGCGACTATCTACCAGATCTGCCGAGGCACAAGATCGTAGCTGAGGTAACAAGCTAAGCGTCAAGTCCACGTGGAACTACTAGCGAGGCCGACGTCTCTCGCAAAACATAAAATAAGCAAGCGTGAGTACAAGCGTACTCAGCAAGACTTACATCGAACTAGCTACATATGCATCATTATCAAAGGGGTGGTGGAGTTGGACTGCAGCAAGCCAGCTTTGACTCGGTGGCTATCTGAACTACGATTGCAAGTAACTCTTTTGAGGTGGCGCACACGAGTCCACATATTCACCATATCAATACACCACTATGGACCGCTCCGTCTCCCTACGAGAACGCCATCCATAGCACTCACGCTTATCTTGCGCATTTTAGAGTATCCACTTTCACTTGTCTATGAACTGATATAGGCAACCCAGAAGTCCTTTTCATGGACACGGCTATTGAATAGATCATATTAAACCCTGCGGGGTGTACTTCTTCACACGCTCTCACCACTTATCGCCGTTTACGACATGTACTCGGCAACCTTCAAGCGGAAGCCCAACGTGGGTGTCGGCCACGGCCTACCTAAACACTCAAGTCCCTAGTCCAGGTTTATCGCCTATTCGGGTTCCATCCGCAGGAGTCCGCCGAGGTTTCCCATACAGCCCCGAGCGATGTGTGCAGGGTTCCCGAGATACCAAGCGGGCACTTTCGGTACACGACCACAGTGCCTACCGCAACACAACCCACCCCTAAGGTCAGCGTTGCGTGCGGCCCCAACATGCTACAAACACGAAACTACTTGCAACTCCGGACTAAGAACAAGGGTGGTTAAGAAGCGAGAGGGTCCATTGGTTTCGGGCCCAATGCGTGGTAATAACTGTTTCATGGATCACAAACACGAACTCAGTTCTCGAGGACGGCTGCAATGAGACAACCCACCATGTACTCCTACATGGCCTCTCACCGCTACCTTTACCAAATCGTGTTCACACACTTAGCTCACACACAGTAGGACATGTTCACACAACCATTCCAATTCATTCCCGATGAATCAGACCCGACTCAACTCTAAGCAGTAGCAGGCATGACAAACAAGCATAAATGAGTAGGCACAACATGGCTCAAACAATTCCTACTCATGCTAGTGGGTTTCATCTAATTACTGTGGAATGACAGGTCATGCAAAGGATCAAGGGGTTCAGCTACCGCAGCAAGTAACACATGAGTCGTTGTTGTCCTAATGCAGTAAAATAGAGCAGGAGCGAGAGAGTGGGATTATATCGGAATGAACAAGGGGGTTTTGCTTGCCTGGCACTTCTGAAGATAATATAGTTCTTCATCGGTGTCATCGATTTCATCGTCGATACATCGTCTACCGAGAGGGGACAAACACCGGCAACTGAGAAGGAACACAATCAGTGCAATGCACATATATGATGCATGATCATGTTAAGGAACTGAATTCACCTAATGCAATATCTAGCCAGGTTAATTGGAGTGGGACTCAAGCAAGAACTATTCCAACTCCAAATGCTAGTTCATAAATTACCCTAATCATGATTCATCCTATTCAGTGAGGTTAAATTGTTTAAACATGCATGAAAGTGCCATAAACAGATTCTTCATATTTTTCTGATCATTTTTCATATATAACTTATTTCCATTGGAGTTACGGTTGAATTTCTATGAATTTTAGAAGTTTGGAGTATTTTCTGAAATTTCTGAATTAAATTAAATCGAGAAAACTAGTTATTATGTCGACTGACGTCGAGGTGGCGTCAGCAAATCAAAAGCGCCGTCCAGGTCAAACCTGACACAGGGACCCACTGGTCGATGACTCGATCGACTAAGCTGGGTTAGTTAGTGCTAAACTAACTCTAACGGTGATAGCGAGGCGGGGCCCACATGTCGGTGTCTAGTTTAGTTAACTAAATTAGTTAGTTCAAATTAATCTCGAGTTAACTAATTATGGGCTTGGGCCCACGTCGATGAAAGAGAGGTCAACCTCACGGTCAAAGCAGTCAAGCGAGTCAAACCCGCCGGCGACTCGGCCTTGGCGAGGCAGGCTGCACGCGGAACAGCTCGGGTTTGCGTCTCCGGCAGCCAAGCGAGCGGCGGAGAGGCTCTACGTGTTGCGGGTGCTTGGCCGTATCCATCTACGCAAGCAAGGGGCTGAGGTCAGCCGAGCTCGCGGAATCGAGCTCACGGCGGTGGCCGGAGGTCGGGTGAGTCTTGAGGTTGGCGCTGTGGTGCAGGAGGCTAGTTAGTGTGTGCGTAATGCTCTGATGGCTTCTGGCCGGTGGCGCTCGAAACAAGTTCAAGCGGCTGTAGGGGCGGCGGCGACATGGCCGGGCGGGGAGGCTTCGGCCAGGCGGGGCTACGGCCTAGAGGGTGGGCGCGACCAGGGGAGAATGGGGAGGCGATCACGGGGCTCACCGTGAGTCCGTTTGGAGGTCGATGGGCTCGGGGCGGCGGAGTGCAGCGAATCGGCAGCGATGGTGGCGGAGCCGAGGTGGAAGGCAGCGGCGATGGCGGCGTTGCTGGCCTCCGGGTCGCGTGGATCGGCGGAGACGGAGAAGAGGTCGGGCGGAGCTCTTGGGATGGCGAGAGGGCAAGGGGTGGCTGTGGGCGCGAGTGCAGCGATCGGCGTCGGCGGTTCTCGGTCGCGTGAGGGTGGGACGAGAGAGGGAAGCGAGGAGGAGGGAGAGAGCGAGGGATCCAGGGGGGTTGGGGCGCGTGGCCGTCTCCGTGGCATCGCGAGAAGGTCGAGGAGGCCGCCAGCACGAAGCAGGAGGTGGCCGCGGCTCGGCTGTGCGCGCGCCACGCGCGATGCCAGAAGGCATGGGGAAGACGACGCGCGAGGAGGTGGGCTGGGCCAACTGGGCCAGCGAGGGGAGGGGGGAAGCTGGGCCGGTTCGGACGCCAGGTAGGTGGGCTGCCAGGTAAGTTTCTCTCTCTCTCTTATTTCCATTTTCTATTTTCTGTAGTTATGTTTGGCTTTAATAAAAATGCCAGGGTATTTCCAAAAAATCATGAAACTGGTCAATGTCACTGTTTGGAATATTTCCAACAACAAACATTTCAGTTTATGATTATTTGAGCATTTAAAATATTTTATAGTATTTAAATGCCCAAATGCAAATACCATAAGAATTAATTCAAAAGTCCAAATGTCATGGAAAATGTGCAACATCTCTGTTTCTTGTTTCAAGATTTTTCCAAAAATGGTGAACATTTTGAAGGCCATTTGGTTCATTGAAAATAATTCTTAGTTGAACCTATTTGAATTGTCTTGGTGCTAGGGGTTTAGGCAATCCCCATTTCGAATTTCATGAAAATTAACATGATGCATGGATGCAATGCTACTAGTTACAAACAAGCTCTAGGGCTGTGACAACTCACCCCCACTAAACAAGAATCTCGCCCCGAGATTCAAGACGTGAGGTAAGAAGACAGAGGGGCACAACTATCACGGTCTTCATGACCCATTTGCCCTTCTCAAAAATGTTGATTCATTCCATCATCTTGGTCTTGACGTCCTTGCTTTCAAGATCCTCACTCAACACGACAACAGAAAGAAGGGGAAAACCCTACATGATTCGATCTTCACGAAGATCAAGTAAACATGATCGACTCACGGACTAAGACGGTGACACATCTCGAGTTGAGACACAAAATACATCGAGAGGGATGGAAGAACAACAACGGGGTTTGATTGGTGGCAACAATTCCACGCTTAGGGAGATGGTGGATGGTGTCAAGGTGGCGAGGAAATATTTACCATGATCCGTAACGGGCACCTCGAGAAAGGTGGCGATAGAACTATTCCTTAAGTGGCAAAAGAATTACTTTTGATCCATAGATCATTGGAACTCTTTATACCAGCCTAAAGGCAATCACAGCGATCATTTGGTGGAATGCAAAGAATGGTACACCGGACTAGAATGGATGATGTGGACTACCTTGTTGAAGACCACACAATGGATGATTTTGCTTATCATCGGAGGTGGAGGGACCCATGGTAAGTCCACTTTTGAAGATTAACCTGGACAAGAATTACTAAGAAGACAGTCTATAGCAAGATAGCACAAGGACGGTGCAAGCTGGGAACGAAATGCAATTGTTGGAATGTTCCAACCATCATATCTGCCTGAGATTCAGATCCGATTGGTGATGGGATACTTGGACTCAGCATGTCCGAAAAGGAAAGGTTGCAACACAAATCGACGAGAAGGCGTTGCGAGATTCTCGGGAATGAACCAAGGTAGTAAGCTCCAAAGCATGAGCGGGTTCTGCTACAAACAGGTGAACACGTTGTCCGGACAAACATGGCCACGTAGTAGTCTTATAATAAAACACTACCGAGTTCAGGTGGGGAACCATAATCGAGGATATCGAAGTCTTTACGCAAGTCCATGGATTAGATCCCATGCATAGACTTCTTTTCCTTGAGCAAATCAATCAGTGGCTTGGTGTGCTAGGAATACATATAGAATGAAGGTTGCAAGTCTCCAAGCTACAGAATACTTCGCACATATGCATGACTGACTTGGGATGATTCCAAGGGAAACAAACAAACCTTTCTCAAATTCATGGCGGCAACTTGCACCTAATGCACGTGAATTAGAGGAAGTCACTTCTTCCATCAAGCATAAGCTTTATGAGCGAAACACAAAGAAATGCTTACACAAGTTTCCAACACTAGGTTGATGTTCATCATGACTCATGGGGGAGACAAAATGCTGCTGATGGGCTCAACAACAACTCATCGGAATTTCCATATCACTGGACTTCCACCATCATGTGAACACGGTGATAGCATTGGTCAGACCAAAAGATGTAATGGGGTATGCTCGAGGATCAATCTCGAGTAAGACAACATCACGAATATCGTTGGTTCTGATTTGACTTGACAATGGCCCATACTCAAATCAAAGGATTGATAGGACAATAGGTCCAACAAGCGATCACGAGGACCAATCGGTGAAGATATCGTCTTTCTTCAACACACACTACACCAGAATATCCCTTCGGAACGAACTAAGTTAGGCAAGATTTTATCTTCCAACTCTCCAAGTTGTTGTCCGACTTAACCAATTAGCTTAGGGATATCCAACACAGATTCTTGGAGAAAGGGTGGTTCATAAGAAACCAACTTGATCACGAGCTCAACATAACAGTCAGGAAACAAACCGGTAACACTTCCAAGAAGATATTTGGAAAGTCACGAACCACCGGTATGTTACTAAGCTCGAGAACAATCTTGCTTTTGAGGGAAAGACGATATGATCGAACGAGTGAGGACTTGACAGGATCCTAACTCATAGATCGAAGAGTGCACCAGAACTAAGGACTAGGTAGCACGATCAATCTTAGGATGATGATTTAATAACCAACACGCTAAGAATGAGAATATTGTCCATTCACTACCAAGCAACGAGTTGCTCGGAGTATTGATGTCACACATCACAATTCACTTGTCGGCTTTCCGGTTGCATCACACGGAACCGAGGAATGAATAATGATGGCGAGAAGTATCACTGCGTCAAGAATTCCTAAGAGGTTGTGCAATTCCCATGACATTCTTGACATAAGATGGCAATACTTCAGGGTAGAACAGAATCAAAAGCTGGATTGGCATTTGATCTGCGGAATGCAACTGCTTTGACCCAATCCTAGATATGGATGAGGCACTGGAGTTGGTTTCTCCTAGTCATTCCGGAATAGAATGGCTTGACGGACCACAGAAGTAATAGGCATCGATAAACAAATGCACGCATACCCTTGATTATCAACTGATAGAGGATGGTCGAGATACAACTAAAGAGAGCAACTCAAAGGAACATATAATTTTCTGAGTTGTGGAGGAACGGATTAGTATATCGAGCAAAGCTCAACATTTCTTCCGGATAACCCATGCGGAAAGGTAGAATTGGCAGATTCACAATTATGAATGGAGAACTCCTCAAGAGCACTCTTATCGTGATGTTTTGGTTCAACTAACTTCTGCCTTAAATGGTTCATGGCATTTGGAAGAAGGAAATACCACGGACCTCGAGGATTATCACAAAGGTTACTAATATCCTAAAGGCACTAGCAAATACTATCAACATGAGGTAGGATGAATCTCGGGTTCAGAAACCCAGGAGTAGAATACCTACTACTAAATGGCATCACGGGATGCTTTCGAAAGTGATGGCCAGAATCATCACACTGGGGATACAAAAGCATTGCTAAATTGCTAGGTGACTTCCTAAACACCTAAGGTCATAATAATAGTTCCAACATATATGTCGAGGCAACAGAGTACCTCGACCGACTGGTAGTGTGCTTATTCTGACCAAAAGGACATCGGAAACGGAAGGAAAGGATTTGCAAATGCATCAGACTATTTAGAGACCTGGGATGACTTGGACAGCATAACGGTTGTAAATGCTCAAAATGATTTGAGACATCTTGCAAAATGGTGGCATAACCACTCAACAACATCATAACAAGATTACGAGATCAACGGTTATCATACGAAATAGTAGGAACTGAAATGGGATTAAAACCAACAATCTTAAAGGTCTATGGATTAGTAACACGTCATCCCGATAGATAGATGAGAAGCCTAGTTCTTAAACCCGTAGAAGAGAAGAGTATGACTCGGATCGAAGGCCATGAGGTATAAGGAGTAAAAAGAGCCTTACGTTCCTTCCACAATCAATTCCCTTACATAACTAAAGCATTTCTAGACACAACTTGACCAGTTTGGCTTGGTAATCCTCTGAGCGATCAAGCTCGATACCAACGCTGTCGGGACCCGATCCTAAGTCACACCGATCTAGCATGTAACACATCATATCACTTTGTGGCCTCACGCACGGTATTCCCACGGTGTCGCCTTACCATGGCGGGACCGTTTAGCCTTTTGGCTCACGTATATGATAGTGTCGCTAGCATCCATATGACAAAGAACCGGGCCGACATGGCTAGTCGTGAACCCAAAGCGGCGCTAACCTATGGGGACAGGCATACATGAATCACATCGAGCATGTCGGTCATCAACGTATATATTCGGGCTGTAGCACTGGGCTAACAGGACTCCGGGATCCCGGGCTGTAGCAGGCTAGGCAGGACTCGAATAACACCGCGTGACATTTCCCGAAGGACGGACATAGGAACGGTGAAACACATGCCGCCAGATCAAGTGTCCAAGCGGTAGTCTTTGGGCTAGCGAGGACTCGGTGAACCGGGCTGTAGCGGACTACTATCGCTCGTAATCACGAGACTACATTTCCCCATATGAGAGGCTGCCGAGGATAAACAACTAGTTTGTCGGATCCCACACATACCAAGCATTTCAAACATACACACAATATGCTCAATATGTGTAGATACAACATGGCATCACAACATAACTCTCGACTCAAATATTTATTCATTAGGCTCGAGGAGCGAGATATTACAAACATGGGTCTCATGACCCAACACTCGAAACATACAAGTCAAAGCACAAGCGGAAGCTAAACATGTGCAGATGCAGACAACTATAAATGAAAAAGGCTGAGAAGCCCGACTATCTACCGATCCCGCCGAGGGCACAAGATCGTAGCTGAGGTAACAAGCTAAGCGTCAAGTCCACGTGGAACTACTAGCGAGGCCGACGTCTCTCTCGCAAAACATAAAATAAGCAAGCGTGAGTACAATTGTACTCAGCAAGACTTACATCGAACTAGCTACATATGCATCATTATCAAAGGGGGTGGTGGAGTTGGACTGCAGCAAGCCAGCTTTGACTCGGTGGCTATCTGAACTACGATTGCAAGTAACTCTTTTGAGGTGGCGCTACGAGTCCACATATTCACCATATCAATACACCACTATGGACCCGCTCCGTCTCCCTACGAGAACGCCATCCATAGCACTCACGCTTATCTTGCGCATTTTAGAGTATCCACTTTCACTTGTCTATGAACTGATATAGGCAACCCGAAGTCCTTTTCATGGACACGGCTATTCAATAGATCATATTAAACCCTGCGGGGTGTACTTCTTCACACGCTCTCACCACTTATCGCGTTTACACGACATGTACTCGGCAACCTTCAAGCGGAAGCCCAGCGTGGGTGTCGGCCACGGCCTACCTAAACACTCAAGTCCCTAGTCCAGGTTTATCGCCTATTTGGGTTCCATCCGCAGGAGTCCGCCGAGGTTTCCCATACAGCCCCGAGCGATGTGTGCGGGGTTCCCGAGATACCAAACGGGCACTTTCGATACACCAGACCCACGGTGCCTACCGCAACACAACCCACCCCTAAGGTCAGCGTTATGCGGCCCCCAAAGATGCTACAAACACGAAACTACTTGCAACTCCGGACTAAGAACAAGGGTGGTTAAGAAGCCGAGAGGGTCCATTGGTTTGGGCCCAATGCGTGGTAGTAACTGTTTCATGGATCACAAACACAGAACTCAGTTCACGAGGGCGGCTGCAATGAGACAACCCACCATGTACTCCTACATGGCCTCTCACCGCTACCTTTACCAAATCGTGTTCACACACTTAGCTCACACGCATGAGGACATGTTCACACAACCATTCCAATTCATTCCCGATGAATCGACCCGACTCAACTCTAAGCGATAGCAGGCATGACAAACAAGCATAAATGAGTAGGCACAACATGGCTCAAACAATTCCTACTCATGCTAGTGGGTTTCATCTAATTCTTGTGGAATGACAGGTCATGCAAAGGATCAAGGGGTTCAGCTACCGCAGCAAGTAACACATGAGTCGTTGTTGTCCTAATGCAGTAAAATAGAGCAGGAGCGAGAGAGTGGGATTGTATCGGAATGAACAAGGGGTTTTGCTTGCACAGCACTACGAAGATAATATAATTCTTCATCGGTGTCATCGATTTCATCGTCATCGTCGTCTACCGAGAGGGACAAACACCGCAATCGAGAAGAACACAATCAATGCAATGCACATATATGATGCATGATCATGTTAAGGAACTGAATTCACCTAATGCAATATCTAGCCAGTTAATTGGAGTGGGACTCAAGCAAGAACAATTCCAACTCCAAATGCTAGTTCATAAATTACCTAATCATGATTCATCCTATTCAGTGAGGTTAACTTTTTAAACATGCATGAAAGTGCCATAAACAGATTCTTCATATTTTTCTGATCATTTTTCATATATAACTTATTTCCATTGGAGTTACGGTTGAATTTCTATGAATTTTAGAAGTTTGGAGTATTTTCGAAATTTCTGAATTAAATTAAATCCAGAAAACTAGTTATTGCGTCAGCCTGACGTCAGGGTGACGTCAGCAAGTCAAAGGCACCGTCCAGGTCAAACCTAACCTGGGGACCCACTGGTCAGTGACTCGGTCGACTAACTGGGTTAGTTAGTGCTAAACTAACTCTAACCAGGTTTGTTAGCGGGCGGGGCCCACATGTCGATGTCTAGTTTAGTTAACTAAATTAGTTAGTTCTAATTAATCTCGAGTTAACTAATTATGGGCTTGGGCCCTACGTCGATGAAAGAGAGGTCAACCTCACGGTCAAAATGGTCAAGCGAGTCAAACCCGCGGCGACTCGGCCTTGGCGAGGCCAGCTGCAGCGAGGCAGCTCGGGTTTGCGTCTCCGCCCAAGCGAGCGGCGGAGAGGCTCTCGTGTTGCGGGTGCTTGGTCGTATCCATCTACGCATAAGCAAGGGGGCTGAGGTCAGCCGAGCTTGCGGAATCGAGCTCACGGCGGTGGCGGAGGTCGTGAGTCTGGGTTGGCGCTGTGGTGCACAGGAGGCTAGTTAGTGTGTGCGTAATGCTCTGATGACTTCTGGCCGTGTGGCGCTCGAATCAGTTCAAGCGGCTGTAGGGCGGCGCGACATGGCCGGGCGGCAGGGGAAGCTTCGGTCACGGCGGGGCTACGGCCTAGAGGGCGGGCGCGACCAGGGGAAGGGGAGACGATCGGGGCTCACCGTGAGTCCGTTTGGAGGTCGATGGGCTCGGGGTGGCGGAGTCTGGCGAATCGGCAGCGATGGTGGCGGAGCCGAGGAGGAAGACGCGGCGATGGCGGCGTTGCTGGCCTCCCTGGGTCGCGTGGATCGGCGGAGACGGAGAAGAGGTCGGGCGGAGCTCTTGGGGATGGCGAGAGGGCAAGGGGTGGCTGTGGCATGGTGCAGTGATCGGCGTCGGCGGCGGTTCTCGGTCGCGTGAGGGAGTGGGACGAGAAGGGAAGCGAGGAGGAGGGAGAGAGCGAGGGATCCAGGGGGTTAGGGCGTGGCCGTCTCCGTGGCGTCGCGAGAAGGTCGGGAGGCCGCCAAAGACCTGAAGCGAGGAGGTGGCAGCGGCTCGGCTGTCTGGCGCACGCCAGCGATGCCGAAGCCATGGGGAAGGCGAGCATGAGGAGGTGGGCTGGGCCAACCCAGCCAGCGAGGGGGCTGGGCGGTTCGGACGCCGTAGGTGGGCTGCCGTAAGTTTCTCTCTCTCTTATTTCCATTTTCTATTTTCTGTAATTATGTTTGGCTTTAATAAAAATGCGGGGCATTTCCAAAAAATCATGAAACTGGTCAGTGTCACTGTTTGGAATATTTCCAACAACAAACATTTCAGTTTATGATTATTTGAGCATTTAAAATATTTTATAGTATTTAAATGCCCAAATGCAAATAACATAAGAATTAATTCAAAAGTCCAAATGTCATGGAAAATGTGCAACATCTCTGTTCTCAAGTTTCCAGCATTTTTCCAAAAATGGTGAACATTTTTGAAGGCCATTTGGTTCATTGAAAAATAATTCTTAGTTGAACCTATTTGAATTGTCTTGGTGCTAGGGGTTTAGGCAATCCCCATTTCGAATTTCATGAAAATTAACATGATGCATGGATGCAATGCTACTGGTTACAAACAAGCTCTAGGGCTGTGACACGCGCCCCGCTGCCCTTCGCCGCCCAGCGCCGCCTTCTCGGACCTCACCGCCTCTTCACTGCCATGCGCCGCCTTGGGAGCTCCTCCCTTGGCGCCCAGCGCCTCCATGGCGGACCCGTCCCACACCAAGCGCCCCTCCGCCGCCTCGTCTCCCCAGCGCCTAGATCCGTGAGCCGCCCAGATCCAGCGCGCCTGCAGCCTCCCGCCCGGCCCGTGCCCTCGCCGGGCGTCGCCACCGCCGCCGCCACCCCTGCCTCCCCGGTCCCGAGCGGGATCGAGGGAGACGACGACGACCGTCTCGTCTCCTCCCCGCCTGGGCCACGCGGCCCGATCCGGCCCAGCCGCCGGCCTCCATGCCCGCATCGCCGACCTGGGCTTGGCCCACTAGGTGAGCTCCCCGCCGGCCCAATCCTCCGCCCCGGGCGTCATTTAGTCAACCCCGCTCGTCTCTATTTTTTCTCCTGTAAAATTGACTAAGTCCTGAGATTTCAGCATCATGCATGCATCTTGTGCACATTGTAACTTCATGCATGCTGCTCTGTTTCTTGTGTATGATATATCAAAATGTTTGTCATGAGATGCTCTTCATTTCATTCCATTGTACCATGCTTGTTTGATATCATCTTGATGCCTGAATCATCGTTGCAAGCGTGCTATGTGAAGTTAATCTGCTGAAACTGTTGAAACTTGATGATTTGTCATTTTTGTTGCATTTGATGTGTGCATCTTATGAGCATGAGCTCTACATGTGTTTTTAACTACATCATGCCATCTTTACAGGGTTCCATCCATGTATTTTTTTGAGTCTTGTACTGAGTGCATCAAGCTTGTTAAGTAGGGTACTTGTTGTTGCTGTTTTGCTAGGATGATTCTGTTATATTATGATGCTATGTAAACCTGCTGCTATTAGTCATTCTGTGCATAATCTAGAGATGTTCACTGAAGATGTTTTGTTATACATGTCATGCTCTATCCATCCATGCCCCTGGTTGCATTTATAGCCTGCTGTAGCTTGTTGTAATCTTGCTCCAAAATTGCTAAATAATGTCGCTGTCAGCCTGTTAACATTTAGTTCAGTTTTGCCATGTGTTTTGCTAGTGATCCATGCACCATATGAACTTGCTCTTGCCATGCTTATCTTCATAAACATTTCTTCTTACTATTGGTTTCCTTGTCATGCCATATAATGCTCTGTGGTGAGTGGTACAAGCTCACCAACATGCCTACTTATTGCTGTTCCTACCATGTTTGAATCTGTCATATAACTTGCCATGTTTACATGGGTGCCATCATATCTTCTGATCTTTTTTGGTGCATGGTCATTAAAGGACTTTTGTTCTACTCCCTCCGTTCCGAAATACATGACATTTTACATCTGCACGTTGAAATTTCGTAATGCTACGAAATATACGCGTCTTCCATTTTTACCCTCGATCGCATCGCTCTGAGTCCCTCTCTCTCACTCTCTCTATCTCCCTCGCCCGTATCGCTCTCTGCCTCTCTCCCACCGCATCTCCCTCCCCCATGGCGCCGCCGCATCTCCCTCGCCCGCCTCACCGCGCATCTCCCTCGCCCGCGTAGCAGCCGCATCTCCCTCGCTTGGGTCGCTGCATCACCCTTAACCGCGTCGCCGCTGCCCTCTTTCTCTCGCGTCATCCCTGCTTCGTCGTCCCAAGATTCGATTTTTACCGCCATAGGAGCTGCTGGAGTAGGAGGAGCTGCGGGAAGAGGAACTGTGGCGGTGAGAAGCTGCCGGATCTGTGCGGCTGTGGGGGCTGCTGCATCTGTGCGGCGGTGACAAGGAGTAGTAGGCGGTGCCGAGCGCCGATGTGCCGAAGGAGAGGAGGATGCTGAGCAGCTGGACCCACGATGGCACCTCCGTCCTACCCCCGTGCTTGAGCGCGTCGTACACCACCTGACGGCGAAGGATGCGGTCGAACACCACCTGCGGCAGCTTAGCCGTCGCCCAGCCGACCGCCGCCGTCCTCCTCGTGTGTGGTCTCCATGGCGACTCCTTGAGGAGTAGCTGTTGCGTCAGTGGCGAGAGGATGGGCCTTGATCGCCTGTTGTGCGTCCATGGACGATGACTCCTCGGTATTGCTCTCTTCCTCTTCTGTCTCTTCTCCGTGAAAACTTAATGTCGGATGCTAGGAGTAGTGCTGCAAATGGAGATTCTTGTGATGTTGTGTACTGCTAGGAGTAGTGCTAGCAAATGGAGATTCTTGTGATCTTGTGTACTGCTAGGAGTAGTGCTAGCAAATGTTACGGATGCTAATGTCAGATGTGAGGCCTTAATTGCCTACCGAGCTCTCTGTAATCAACAAGCAGCAGCAGCATTCCAACATTTCTTTAGAGGTTTACTATCGATGGTCGATTGTTTTGCTTCAATTGTCGTTCGATTCAGAGTTCCAATCCTCTGTTGTGCTTGCAGGGCGACGCTGATGGTGGTGCTTGTGGTGCCCGACGCTGATGTCGTGCTTGTGGTGCCCAACGCCTGCTGCTTCAGTCATTTATTCAGAGGAGTATCATCTGCGTGTCCGATGTGGAATTGCATGTTTTGGAGTCTTGTTTGGAATTAAGTGAGGCTCTTTCTACTGTACACCAACATCTGTGAGCTTAATAGGGTTAAGAGTAGGACTGATTTTACTACTCCTCTTGCAATAGTGCTGTTGTTTCCTCACCAACATCTGTGCTATTGTAGTTTTGGTTAAATTTGCAATGAGTAGTGGAGTATTGTACTCCTCTTGTAGCAGTACTGTACTGTACTCATCTTATAGTAGTTAGTGAGTACTCCACCAGTATTTACTGTAGTTTCTCTCCATCTTCTCTCCATTTTAACTGAAACTTTAATTTAACTTTAAAATTAACTGAAGCTCTACTTCAAAACGGTTGTTCTGCTGTAGTTTGTGTAGTTTAAGTACTGTTTTCGAGTAGTGGTTGCAAAATTTGGAGTAGCAAACAGATCCAATATTTGGAGTACTGAATAATCAGATTTGGAGTTTACATTTGGCGGTCAGATTAGCTTGGAGCAGATGCAGTGCTTGCTCTGCTCTTCTCTTCTCAAATAAAAAGGTGAGTTCAAGATTTGGAGTAGTGTAGATCTTCTCTTCTCTTTTGAGTTAATTTAAATTAACTCAAACCTTTCAGTTTCTTTAATTAAATTAATCAAACCTTTTCTATTAACTAAACTAACTTAAACCTTTTTCATTAATTAAACTAATTAAATGAAACCTTTTGCTGTTTAGTGGGGTAATTTAGTGTATATTGCTCTTCTCCTCTCCTCTCTTCTCTTCTCTTCTCTTTAGTACTTGGCGAAGAGTAGTTCTTGGAGTAGGAGTATTGTGTAGGACAACAGTAGTATTACCAAAGGTGACAATTCCAAAGAGGGAGTAGTTCTTGGATCTCTTCTCTTCTCGTTTCTTTTCTTGAATTGGAGAACTCCTGGAGATTAGTACTGTCTTGTTTATTAATAAAGCATTGGAGTACTCCTGGACATTAGTACTCCATGGAGTTACTTACTCCAATAGCTTAATCCAGTTACTTACTCTCTTCTTATCTCTCCTCTCTTCTCTTCTCTTATCTGAAATTAATCAGAAATTAAAACCTTTTACGCTAATTAAATCTAGATTAATCCTCTCCTCTTCTATTCCACCTTTCCTCTCCTAGACCTTTCCTCCTAAGAAAATAAGAGAATTCACTCCACACAAGCCGATGCAAACATATGGAGTAAAAATGATAATACAAATGGAGTAAAAAAATCCACTCCGCACAAGCCTTTGCAAACATACTCAAATATGGATTATAATCATACTCCACACAAATAATCACAAGGATGCAACAAGCATACTCCACAAGCCTCATCTCAGGTCTGTTGACAACAAGCATCTCAAGTCTCTTGGCAACAAGCATCTCAAGTCTCTTGACAACAAGCATCTCAAGTCTCTTGGCAACAAGCATCTCAAGTCTCTTGACAACAAGCATCCTCAGGTCTCATGGCAACAACATCTTAGGTCTCTTGACAACAAGCATCTCAAGTCTCTTGGCAACAAGCATCTCAAGTCTCTTGACAACAAGCATATTAAGTCTCTTGGCAACAAGCATCCTCAGGTCTCTTGACAACAAGCATCCTCAGGTCTCTTGGCAACAACATCTCAGGTCTCTTGATAACAAGCATCTCAAGTCTCTTGGCAACAAGCATCTCAAGTCTCTTGACAACAAGCATCTTAAGTCTCTTGGCAACAAGCATCCTCAGGTCTCTTGACAACAAGCATCCTCAGGTCTCTTGGCAACAACATCTCAGGTATCTTGACAACAAGCATCTCAAGTCTCTTGGCAACAAGCATCCTCAGGTCTCTTGGCAATAGCATCTCAGGTCTCTTGACAACAAGCATCTCAGGCCTCTTCCATTACTGAACCCTCTCCATTAGCCCTAAGTTGTGTAGGGCATTTGCATAAACCTCTTGAGGGCACGACATTCTTGGAGGTAGCTGCCCAAGACCCTCGAGCCTTTCCTTGTTCACATGTGGTATTTTATACCCATTGCCCCCTGCATGGTTCAGGATCTCAATCATGCACGTTTGCAGAGTTAGGAAAATTCTGTTGAGCTTGTAAACATCATAGCCTTAAAATTCCTCCAAAACACCATTAATAAGGTCTTGTAGTGTTTTAGGACTCAGACAATCTGTCAGGGATTGAAGCGAGTTGAAAAACCTAAGGTCAAGCACATTCAAATCAGGATTGTTGGCAGGCTGTTGTATTATTCTGATGTCAAGTCCAGTTTTTGCGACAGCTACTAGAAATTCTGGGTCATTTGGCAAGATATGGGGCTTAGCATTATCCTGCTGAATATAGATGGTCTATCCAGCATCACTTTGAGGCCAAACTGCTTGTATCGCTGGCAAGACCTTCTCTATCAGGAACTCCCTCATCACTTTTCTGTCGACCTTTATTGACTTTGTCTCTATTGTACCTCTGGGCCTGTTATCACTTCTCCTCTGAGCAGGAACTTCTTTCACAAATGGCCAGATACCGATTTTCCCAGAGAAGATCACGTTTCCTTCACGATCCCACCTTGGCCTAGCAACGGCCGTTAAGAACATCACCTTACCAATGCAGTTGCCATGTATAGGCCTCGTAGGCTCCTCCTCCCCATCCAGCAGATAGTAGGTCTTATTTTTCTTCGTCATATTGAACCATTTTTCATCAATGTGCACAACATTATGCATCGTCTTGAATTCAGGCCTTGAAGTTTCTATCGTTGTCTCTTCAAGCATTGACATACAAAATTCCATCCTATCCTTCATATTATTTTCCTTTAGAGTTGGCTTCACACAATTTGTGTGCCTTTTTATCAAATTTAGCTTGAACTTTCTATGCAGTGTGGTAGGGCTACATCCCAGTTGCCAAGCTAAAGATATGATAGTGGACCTCTTCTTTAGTGGGATGGTAGGGATTTGCTCTAAATTGATGTCCTTTGGCTTTCTTCCAGAGTTTCCTTTTCTCTGGTCGGAAACATCCACCTCTAAGCCTTCTGAAATTTGCTCCATCGCCTTCTGCCAAACTCTCTGTATACTCCTCACTTCTACCTTAAAGAATTGTGCAAGGTCTTTATTATCATTTCTTTTGAATTTTCCACCTCTGCTCATGCACACTGAATGCAATGCCACATAAGCAGCATACTTTTGCTCGTTAGTGAGGATTTTCTTTTTTCTAACTCCTTGCTCAACAACTGCAACAAGAAACAAAACAATGAAAAAAAATATTAGTCCATGCTCAAATGATCAAATGAAAAACAACAAGAAATGATCAAATGCTCAAATGATAAATTGATGAAATGATAAATGAGCTACTGTTCATTTTCAGAAACTAGAGTTACTGTTCATTTTCAGAAACTTGCTAAATGAGCTACTCTTATTGTTCATTTTCAGAAACTAGAGTATTCAGTTTGATCTAAACTTGATCATGTTTTTTCATGGATTATTCAGTTTGATCACTACTTGATCATATTTTTCCTGGAGTATGATCTAAACTTGATCATGCAAATTGGTCACTACTTGATCATATTTTTCCTGGAGTATTCAGTTTGATCTAAAGTTGCTAAATGAAATGTTCATTTCCATTCCATTAAGGTACAATCTCATTGTCTTGAGATAAGAAATTTAACAATATCGCTGATTCGTCTCAATTGGTAAAACCATGTATGCTGAAACAACTAAGTAATCATATTGCAGGTTCTTGATTTCCTTGGTATAGACAGAATTCCATCAAAGCATATCCTCAAAAGTTGGACAAAAGAAGCAAGAGACATACTTCTAGATCACTTGGCACACCTACAGAAAGAGAATATCTCAGTAAACTCAATAACATTCAGACATTCAAATCTGTATACACATGCTTTAGAGGTGGTGAAAATCCACTTTCCTACGATTGCGCGACGGAACTTCTTAGAGCAGCAATGGATAAACTGACCCCTTTAGCTGCTGAGCATGATGGTCTGGGTTTAGTGCACAGAATAGAATTGTAAAAGACAAAGGTTAAGGAATTCAGTCTGCTAGAAGGGCCACAAAATGGGTGCATGAGCGACAATGAGGGCAGTGCCATTGGAAATTTCATTGGATTGTCTGCTCCAGAACGCAAACGGAAAGCCGGACGACCAACTAACAGTAGAGACAAGCCTCCGTACGACGACCGATCTGGGAAGAGCAAAAAGTTGAAGGTTACATCAGAAGTAGATGGTGTTCTCGGATGCGGCACAAGTAAACGAACACGGTTCTGCACTATATGCCATGGCCCTGGTCACAAAAGCACAACTTTCCACAAAGAGGAGACGCGCGCGCGCCTCAAAAGAAAAGGAAAGAACCAAAATGCTCGATTTGCGGGGTGGGAGATCATCGGAAGAACACCTGCAACAATCCTAAGATCGTGGTACATGTTGCAGAGCAAACAACTCATGATCCTGGTAGCAACCAGTAATTATTCTATGCAACTAAGAAAGCATATAAGTAGAACCCAGATTGTTGGTGTTTGCTTGTAGATGAATGCCACTTCCCTGATGTCTATTTTAACCTGTACTTGTCTGAACCTTGTGAACCCATGCTGCGTGTATGCAAGCATAGCAAGTGAATCTGAATGTGAGCTGGTACTGCTCTGTATCGTGATTCGTGAATGCTCTGTTGCATTTGCCTTGCCTCAATAATTTACTGCGTTTGCAATCAATCATCAATCAAGGAGTTAAAAAGGAGGTACGGCATAATTAATTAACGCGACCAACCGGATTCCCCTCCCCTCCCCTCCCCCGACGCTCCCACCGGCGTCCAGGGGGCAACCCTAGTGCCGCCGCCGCCACCCTCCCCTTCTCTCCCTCCTCCCTCGCCGCCGCCAAGGGGCACGAGCGGGCGAAGCCCGGTCGTCGCCGGCGGCGGCGGGGCCATCTCGTCTCCTTGCGGGCGTGCGGCGCGGGCCAGATCTCGCCGGTGGGGATGCTGCGCTCGTGCGGGCGTAGCGGTCGGCGGCGCTCGGAGTAGGCCAGCGATGGCGGCGTGGCGTCGGGCGGCAGCGGCATGGTGGTGGTGCAGGCGGCGGGTGGTGGCGGCGGCGGCTTAGCAGCGCGCCGGCGCCTCGTCTGGCGCTTCTGCGTCGCGGCGACAGGTCGCGGCGGCCCTTCTCCCCGTGGATCTCAGGTGGAGGGGCGGCGTGGCAGCGGTGGAGGTGGGCGGCCCTTGTCCAGCCGGGCCCCTACGGCTGGACGGCGGCGCTCGGCGCGGGAAGGCCTCCCCGGTGGCCTCTCATGGATGCAGCTCGGTGGTTCCGTGCGCCCTCCTCCTCGGCAGCGGGCGGTGGCCGGCGCTCTCTTGTGGATCTGTGGCCATAGGCCGCTCCTCCTCCTCCCCCTTCCCCCGGCCATCCGGTCTCGGTTCCCCTTGAGGCGGTGGTCGCCGGCGGTTCTGAGGTGGTTGGGCTCATGGATCTTGTCCAAGACGTGACCTTTGGGGCTTCTCGGGGTGGTCCGGTGGCGGGGCGGCGGCCCTGGCAGTGGGAGTCGCGTCGATCGTAGGTGGACTGCGCGACGCGGATGCGGGCGTGCAACCACGGCCGCTTGGGTGGCATGGTTGCAGGTGGTTGGCCGACCGGGGATGCAGCGGAAGGGTGGAGCACCGGGGTTCATCACTTACCTGTCCGTTCACGGGCCGACGGTGGCGGCGTCCGCGGATGTCGTGTTCCTCCCTGTAGGCTCCGTCGTGGTGCTCTCACTCCTCCCGTCGTGTTCCGGGTGAAAACCTGATCTTTGGATCGGACAATGGCGACGGTCCGTGGTCGTGCCCTTCTTGGAGGCATCGTCTTGGAGCCCTCGGTCCGGCGTGGTCCGTTGCACTTCTTCCCGAACGATCTCTCATCTTGTTGGTGGTCTCCGTCGGCTACAAGCGGTTCTTTTTGCTCATTTCTGTTGATTCTTGGTAGTCGTTGAAGTTGTGTGTCGGTGCCCGGCATTCTTGTTTCTTGCCTTGGGTTGTGTGGCGTGCGTTTGTATCGGTTACTTGTATGTAAGTGTTGGTGCTTTATTTATAAAGCGGAGGAAACCCTTTTTCGGAATAACATTATTTAAATGGATGTACTGTTGACATATATGTTTGATGCTGCTGTGGCATTATCCATCCTATTATTAATCTTATGTGGCATAATCAACCAAAAAAAATCTGCTAACCCTTGTTAAGTACTCCCTCCGTCCCAAAATAAGTGTCTCAACTTTGTACTAGCTCTAGTACAAATTTGTACAAAGCTCAAGACACTTATTTTAGGACGGAGGGAGTACTACTGAAAAGCACACACGCATGAATGGTCTGCACATGACATGGATGTGAAAGAAAAATATGTGACCGACAGCACAGTGCACACCCTCTCTTCACTCCAAACATGGGCGCGGAGGCACCTCCGCGCATGTATAGTTTGATTTTTGAATCCTTCTGGAGCGCCCGCCCAGCAAGGTCTGCACTTACTACCCTACTGCTCTGAGCCACCATCAATTTACTTCAAGTGAGCCGAGCTTTGCCACCTGCTCACGGTCTCAAGGCAGATCTCCCTTGTTGTCGCTAGCCTCCGGATTACTCCATCAAGCTGCCATCCAGATGTCTCCTCCACTTTCAGTAGGCAGCTCTCCCTATGAAGCATCATCAGGTTCCAACTCCCCACAGGTTGCAATCGCGGATGGCGACTTCAACCCTCTCCCTGTTGCAGGAATTGAAAATCAGCCCCGAGGCCGTTTCAAAAAAAAATCACCCCCGAGGTGATGATGCTCCAGGAAGGTACGTTCTGCATACATCGGATTTGGTTTCTGCATTCTTTTAACCTCGTGTTTATGTACTGCGGTTTTATCTATAAAATCTGATAGCCCGAGTTTCTGCACGCAGGATTCGGTGGACGGCAGAGCCGATGGAATAAGTGAGCAGATGGGGACCGGACTGGTGGTTCAGTCGAGTAATAAATGGCCTCGCTGGCCCGCACCGCTTCCCAAACAAGGAACGATGACGGCAAACGTAAACGGCATCAGTGGCCCACACCTATCCTCGGTCCCGTGCCATTGGTACAGTTTGGCCCATAACCAACCCCTTCCATTAGAGCCCAACAACCGTCTACCGTAAACTCCGTTATGCACATACACAACACCACGCCTGCCTGTATCCCATACATGTACACTCAAAACAATATAATAAAACTTACAGCCCGCATCCCCATAGTGGGTTCGATGGCCACCGATACCAGGAGCGCACGCGCTCGAGCACTCCTACCAATTTTCGATCATTTGCCCCACTTTACAAGGGGTTGAATGATTTGCCATGTGATTGTCTCACGCCTCACCGCATGGGCCGGCCCAGCAAACCAGAAGAAAATGAAAAACTGCGAGATAAACCGTTCGTGTTTACTCGGGAGAACCGGGATTCGATCTCTGAACGACAATGTATATGTATACTCTCGCTAACCATTAGGAAGCGCTCGATTTGCTGATCAGCGGAAACAGAGCTCCTTTAACCATTCATTCAGTAAAAAAATTAAACATATACTAGTATTATATACTCACTACAATTCTTTGAATAAAGAAAACGTATATTTGAAAAAGCATTCACAAAAACCATGAATTGAAAGAAAATTAATTCAAAAAGGTTTGTACCAAATTGAAAAAATCGCAAAAATGGAAAAGGTTCATGAATTTTAAAAAAGTTCATCGAATTTTAAGAAAGTTCATCAAATTTGAAAAAAAGTTCATCACTTTAAAAAAAGATCATCGGATTTTGAAAAAAAAGTTAATGAAATTGAAAAAAGTTCATCAAATTTCAAAGAAAGTTTACTGAATTTTGAGAAAGGTCATCAAATTTAAAAAAGTCCACAGCTTTTCAAAAAAGTTCATTGTATTTGAAAAAGAGTTCATCGAATTTGAAAAAGATTCATCGAAAATGAAAAACAGTCCATCAAAGTTGAAAAGAGTTCTTTTAATTTGAAAAAAGTTTATTAATGAAAAAAGAGGTTCACTAATATTTAAAAAGAGCGCATTAAAGAAAACAAAAAGAAGAAATAGAAAAGGATAATACAAAAAGTAAAACTAAAAGAAAAAATCAAACCGAACTAAAGAACAGGGAAAAAGAGAATAACCACTCAACTAGCCAAGTGTAGCCTAGTGGTTGGAATGAAGCGCCGCCCGACTCCGCACACACACAGCTATAAGTACTTGCTATTACAAGCCACCTGGGCGAAGACGGCCCGACACACATTCAGCCACTCATGGGCCGGGTCCAGGTTGTTGCATACCCCTCTTCTTAGGGTGTGTTCGGTTGCTGTCATCAGATAGAATATCATGGGTCTGACCCATTCCAAGAGCCCATTCCCGTGTTCAGATAGTCGAAGGGCCCAGAACCCACGAGTCCTAAAAAACTGAATCTTCGGTCATTATGTGAAACCAAGGCATACCTCCAAATCGACCGGACGACACGGAATGAGCCCTCGTCCCTCGTTCCCCTTGCACGCAGCCCTATCCTCTCGTGACTCCCCCGTCTCAGCGCCGCCACCCTCCTGCATTTCTCCCTCTCTCGATCTGCCACTTCCATCCCTCTCCAGCATCGGCTTCCCTCTCCTCCCTGTCGTCTCTCCCCAGTGATGGCGCACATCTGCAACTTGGCGGCGACCTAGGACCGGGTGGAGACCTACCTGGCAGCGGCGACAAACAAGCGGGGCAGCTACCTGGTAGCGGGGCGACAAGAGAGGAAGGAGCGACTGGAGGTGCGGCTGCGGCGTCTGGATTGGCGGCTAGCACTGGAGTCAAGGAACAACTCGCCCTCGACTGTTCAACACCAGCATGTTGCCACCGGCGCAATTGTACTCACCCATTCCCAGGTTGCCATGGACATTAGCAATCCTTGCCATGCAATCTTTAGTTGTGTGTGGGTATGGCCCCCCACTTGCACCAAATGAGACTGGAGCCACTGAGCTGGTCGGGACGTGTGCTCGAGCATGCAATGCAGAGATTCTGAAGAATCACCTGAATTGGAGGGAGGAGCCGCTGGTTTGAGCAGTGAGACATGCACCAGTGGGTGAATTTTCCTAGACTCCGACAAGGCCAACCGGTACACCACCTCACCGATGCGAGCAACAATTTGATACGGTCTGAAATACTTGAAACCCATTTTGTGGTTCGATCGTCAAACGACTGATTGTTGCACATAGGGCTGCAGCTTCAGGAATGCCCAGTCACCCACCTTGAACTGACGATCAGAGCGTTTAGTGTCTTCCTGAGCCTTCATACATTGTTGAGCGCGTGGTAGATGCTCCCTGATTAAGCCTTGCATCGGATTTCTCTCAGCTAACCAAGTTGACAGGTCAGACGAGAGTGAGCTCTGTAGGTTGTTAACTCCCAGATGACGTGGTTGGTAGCCATACAAAACTTGAAATGGAGTTATGCCCAGTGCTGAATTGTAGTTCGTATTGTACCAATATTCTGCCTGGGGCAGCCACTTTGCCCATTTCTTAGGAGTTGAATGGACCACGCATCTCAGAAACATCTCCAAACATTGGTTCGGCTTCTCCTTTTGGCCATTCGTCTCGGGATGACTAGCCGAGCTCATATTCATGGTAGTGTCAGTCAGTCTTCACAGTTCTTGCCAAAGAGTACTTGTAAAAATAGGATCCCTGTTAGTTACCAGCACCTTGGGTAGGTCATGCAGCCGATAGACATGATCAACATATAGTTGTGCTACTTGTAGTGCGGTGAAAGGATGTGACAGAGGTAAAAAGTGACCATATTTGCTAAACTTGTCGATCACCACCAGGATAGTGTCAAATGACTTACTCTTTGGTAACCCACCGATGAAATCCATGCCGACCAAATTCTAGGCCTATCTAGGTATGGGAAGAGAATTGAGTAACCCAGGTTTCTTAATATGTTCAGATTTAGCCTGCTGACACACAGTGCAACTTTGCACATAAGTCTGGATGGCCTGTTTCATGGCAGGCCAAGCAAATAAGGCCTTAATTCTCTAATATGTGCCTTGGAATCCTGAGTGGCCCCCAATTCCACTATTATGTCACTGGTGCGCGCCGGTTCTAAAAAAACGGTTTTTAACCCCTTTCCGTGACGGCATTTGGAACCGTCACCAAGTGAGTGAGTGTGATAGGGTGTCCTTCCCACACGACCCAGAAATTGTCGGGGATAGGCCCTCCTAGGACCCAGGCTGGGGTCGTGTGCGATCGGGCGAGGCATCGAAACCCAATCATTTCCGTAGGTATGTATATCCCACACGGTAATCCGAGAAAATCATTTCCGTAGGTATGTACATCCCACACGGTAATCCAAGAAAATCATTTCCGTAGGTATGTACATCCCACATGGTGAATCCCAGAAAAAAAAATCCGTTCGTATGTATATCACACACGGTCAATCTAAGGAATACGTTTCCGTTCTTATGTTCATCCCACACAGTCAATCCAGGAAAAACGTTTCCATTCGGACGTACATCCCACACAGTTTTATGTGTAGGCTCGTGTGTGAAAGGTGTAACTATCACACACGGTCTTCCTTGGTCAACTGTTTGCTTTTATCAATTATATCACACATGATTTGATGAAGACAATTGTGTGGCATTGGGCTATCCATCGCAAGCGCTTTTACTGCTAGAACCGTTTGCAGAGGTCCATGACACATTTAGCAGGTTTATTAGTTTACAATTAATATTTCCAGTATTACACAAATTCACATTTCATATCGAACAGTTGTTTGCCAATTTCATATCAGACAAATAAATATATTATAACATCACAGTACGGTAGCTACATGAAAACAAAACAGTACAACATATAGCTAGTTCAACTTCATAAGAACAATATATTCATTTCCCTGATCGAGATCATCCAGACTCGTCTTATCCACCTCTGCTTTCAGTTCAGTAAGAACCCGTTTTGCACGGGCCAACTGGGAAAGTGCCTCCTCCTTTGCCAACACCATCTTAGCAAAGTCCGATTTAAAAAATCTGAGTTCATTCTCCACCTTCAACTTTTTATCCCGCATCTTGAAATATGCTTCAGCGTTGACAAGACTTTCTCTAAGCCTACGTGTGTTCTCTTCCTCATACATGCTCCAGAGCTTCGTTAGGCACATCTTCAAAGAATGTGGCCACTCTTGATCAACCTACTCCAAGTAAGAACACTTATGTTCATCCTATAATATTTAAAACTAGATCAGTAACAATTGTAGGGGAAATGGGTTTATAGCAACATACAAAATCACCAATGCTTATTTTGAAAAACTGAAGAAACATGTTAATTATGACATATCTTCTCAAAAAGATCAATGTGCAAATGAAATAATTGGTACTGAGACAACAACCAAATTCTGGAACATCAAAAGCTATAATTAACTACCACGACGCTACAAGTTCTTACTCATGTACAATAAATAACAAATTGAACATTTTACGAGGAAGGTAAACATAACTGCAACAACATAGCGACAGTGTTTGGATGACAGCAAATTGATACTAACAGGTGTGTACATGCACAAATTTAGTAACATAGAACTAATAGCACTAAGGTCGTCCACTATGTATGCCAAAACTGGGGTAAAGACAACTGTTGCTACATCTTGCACCGGTTCCCTGCACTAGCGAGCCGATGCAGCGGAAAAAAAATCAGGGACCCGGACTCCGGAGCACGTAGTTGCTCCGATGCCCGGTTCCTTTGTGCCATAAAGATTTAGCATTTTACTGCTTGGCTGCTCGGAAGTGTGGACCAAAGTTGGCTGCACAAACTGCTGAAGCGGTGCCAAATAATTTTTTAATGGCACAGCTGATGAGATGGCAACAATTTAAGATACTAGGTACAAACTGTGACACTGTCTTAGGATGCGTTTGGTTTAAGGTGTGGTATGAAAGGGTTGGGACCGTGACAGTGTCTGAATCACATCTAACAAATGATTTGTAACAATGAAAGAGGGTCTAACCTTCTCCACACATGCCAGAAACTTCCTCCCACTGTCCACAGAATCAAACACAACTAGCTTCACGCATGGAGATTGATGGTGACAACGAGCAGATAGATCTTCAGCCACCCCGCTCCATTCGTTGCCACTGATGGTCCTAGGGAGCTACAAGAGGAAAAAATGACTCAGATCGACCGCCGGGTAAAAATTCTTCATTCCAAGTCATGGCCCGAGAGTGACAAGAGAGGCATACCCGGGTGGTGAAGGAGTAGTCGCCGGAGGAGGAACCGCTGGAGAGGTCTCTGAAGAAGACCATGGCGACCCCGGCAGTAGGATGCGAGACGGCGAGAGCGAGGAAGCGGCTATAGCTTAGCAAGGAAGGAAGGAAGGAGGAAACAGGGGAAATGTGACTTGTGGTCAGGGAGAAAAGGGGGTGGGGAAGGGGGGGGGTAGATATTTTGGCGGTAGGCCAAAATTTTGGAAATGTGGAGGGAAACTTTGCGCGCGGTGCCGCCGGACCATTCACTTTGAACGATTGTGTGCATCACAAACAATTCTTCTGCTTTACGCGCATGGGATGAGTTTGATAATTCAAATTTTGGTCTCAAAGCATGGGCACATTCACTTTGAACGCGCACGGTGCCGCTGGACCATTCACTTTGAACAATTGTGTGCATCACAAACAATTCTTTTGCTTTACGCGCATGGGATGAGTTTGATAATTCAAAATTTGGTGGAAATTTCCCTGGGTACGTCATTGCATAATTTAACATCGCTAGCTAATTTGGGCACACAAAAGAGCGTACAGCAGATAGACCACACTTCCTGAATCGAGCAATTTTAATAATTACACAGAGCCAGTTGACCTAAACATTGCTCTAACAAAAGACCATCATTAAAAACAAAGCCTCGAAGGAAATATTCCCTAGAGGAAATAATAAAGTATTTCATTATATCATGATAAATGTTTATTATTCATGCTAGAATTGTATTAACCGGAAACTTACTACATGTGTGAATACATAGACAAACAGAGTGTCACTAGTATGCCTCTGCTTGACTAGCTCGTTGAATCAAAGATGGTTAAGTTTCCTAGCCATAGACATGAGTTGTCATCTGATTAATGGGATCACATCATTAGGCAATGATGTGATTGACTTGACCCATTCCGTTAGCTTAGCACTTGATTGTTTAGTATGTTGTTATTGCTTTCTTCATGACTTATACATGTTCCTATGACTATGAGATTATGCAACGAATACCGGAGGAACACTTTGTGTGCTACCAAACGTCACAACGTAACTGGGTGATTATAAAGGTGCTCTACAGGTGTCTCCGATGGTAATTGTTGAGTTGGCATAGATCGAGATTAGGATTTGTCACTCCGATTGTCGGAGAGGTATCTCTTGGGCCCTCTCGGTAATGCACATCACTATAAGCCTTCCAAGCAATGTGACTAATGAGTTAGTTGCGGGATGATGCATTAAGGAACGAGTAAAGAGACTTGCCGGTAACGAGATTGAACTAGGTATTGAGATACCGACGATCGAATCTCGGGTAAATAACATACCGATGACAAAGGGGACAACGTATGTTGTTATGCGGTTTGACCGATAAAGATCTTCATAGAATATGTGGGAGCCAATATGAGCATCCAGGTTCCTCTGTTGGTTATTGACCGGAGACGTGTCTCGGTCATGTCTACATAGTTCTCGAACCCGTAGGGTCCGCACGCTTAATGTTCGGTGATGATCGATATTATGAGTTTATGTGTTTTGATGTACCGAAGGTTGTTCGGAGTCCCGGATATGATCACGGACATGATGAGGAGTCTTGAAATGGTCGAGACATAAAGACCGATATATTGGATGACTATGTTTGGACATCGGAATGGTTCCGGGTGAGTTCGGACATTAACTGGAGTACGGGGGGTTTACCGGAAACCCCCGGGGAGTATATGGGCCTCATTGGGCTTTAGGGGGGAGAGAGAGGGGCTGCCTAGGGCAGGCCCCCCCCCCAAGGCCTAGTCCAAATTGGACTAGGGGGAGGGGCAACGCCCCCTCCTTCCTTCTCTTCTCTCTTCCCTTCCTTCTTTCCTAAAAAAAATTTTTTTTCCCGCCAAAAATTTAAAAAAAATTTTTGGGAGAATCCCAAAATTATTTGGGGTTTTTTTCCCCTTTTAAAGCCCGGGGAATTTTTGGTTTTTTTTTTAATAAATTTTTAAAACCCTTTTGGAAAAACGACTAAAGGGGCCTTATGGGAAAAACAGAAAAAGGGTTTAGTGGGGGGGGAGACGGAGCCTTTGGGGGAAGGGAAACCTTTTTACCCGGGGAATCCAATGGTCCCCTGGAGGCTTTGCCCCAAAACCACCCTTCCCCGGGCACCCTTTTTAAACCCAAATTATTTTTCCCGCTTTTTCCCCGGGCAAAGATAAACCCCAAAAAAAATTTCCTTTCCGCCCTTTGGGAGGGAGGGGGGGGTTAAAGACCCTTTTTTGTGGGGGGTTCCCAAGGGTTTCCTTTTGGGGATCGTTTGGCCCTTTTGGAAACCCCGGGAAAGGGACGGGAAATTTCGGGGGGAAAAAGGTTGGTTTCCCAAAACCCCCCAAACAAACCTTTCCCCCTTTTTAACCATTTTTGCCCCCCCACCTTCCCCCGGCCCCCTTTTTCCGCCCCGCTTTTGGGCCCGCGTCCCGGGCCAAAAAATTTTCTTTACCCCTTTAAAACACCCCCCCTTTCGACCTTTTAATTTGCCCGCCCCGTAACGCAGACCCTCACCCATTCCAAAAGGGCCCCCCAAACCCTTATGGGATTGGCCAAAAGGGGTTTTTTTGGGAATTTTCTTTTCCGGACCCGGCAGCCGGGGGTTTTTTCCTGGGCCCTCCCCTTTTGTTCCCAAAAGGAAATTTTTCCCTAAAAAACCCCCTTCTTTTGAAAAATTTTCCTTCAAAATTTGGGCCCCGGGGAAGGGGAAAAAACCCCCCGAAGGGGGGCCCGGGGGGTTTTTTCAAAACCCCGGGGCCCTTTGGAAAAAGGGGAGAGCCCCTTTCGGGAAAGGTTTACCCAAGCCCACCCAAAAACCCCAAAAAAAAACCCCCCCCAAAAAAGGGGGGGGAAAGCCCCGGGGGGGATTTTAAAAGGGGCGGGGGGGGGTCCCGCCCGGGAAACCCCAGGGGCCCGGGCCGAGGAGCCGGGGTTTTGGGGGGGAAAAAGGGGGAAACAAACCCGGAGGCCCTAGGGGATTGGTAATCAAGACTTTCAAACCGGGCCAATTTGGGTGTTTCAAACCGGGCCCCACAACAGGGGAATCATTTTGGGGGAAATTTAATGGGCAAAATCCGGGTTTAAATACCGGGCTTCCCCGTAACCTTAAATTTTGGGGGGGGTTTGGGTGGGAGGAAAAAGGAAGACAAATTTTAAAGTTGGTTTGATTTGGAAAGGCCCATCCAAGCGAATTGGGGCAAAGGTCCAACAACCGGGAGGGGGGCCCGATGAAGGATCATCTTTTCAACCACACCCAAAAAATCCCTTGGCCAAAGGAGGCAACTTTTCCCAACTCTCCGTTAGCGCAACCAAAGCTCGGGTCCAAACCCAGTTCGGAAAAGGGGGTCCGTGGCCTTACACAGCCCCACGGAACAACCTGCCACCCGAAGTTTTGGAAAGTCCGTCCACCGGTATTTCAAGGGAGCAATTTTTTTCGGGCCGTACCAAATGGGTAGGCGCCAAATTAAAATCTCAAGGTTCCCGTTAAACAGGTCAGATTCTTGGAAGGGGTTAAAACCAACATGCCAAGGGGAAATTTCCATTAGGACAACGGCCGGGTTTATTTCACCCACAATCAGGGCTTCCGTTACAAAACCAACCAGGAATGAAAATTGGGTAAAACATGATCAAGAATTTAGGGGTTGGTTCCCAGCTTCGACATAAAGAGGAAACCTGTGGGCAAATGGGGGCATTTTCAAGGGCCTCTTTGCCCAACCTGAAATATGGGTAGGAGTTTTTTCTCCAGCTTCCAGTAAATGGCGCGGACCCAAGGTAAAAGCACGAGAACACAAAGCCCAAACCTTGGACAATTATAGAGAAGGTCAAGGGCGGAACAATAAAGGAAAAACTGGGGGTGGATTAGTAGCGGAAAGGTCCACCCGGAAACCCAGCGGAAAGGTGTTTGGCAGATTTAATGAATGGAGAACCCGAACTTTATTTGACTTTGGTTAAAAAACTTCCGCCATAATTGTTCATGGATTTGGAAGAAGGAAATACCACGGCCTTAGGATACGCAAGGTTACTAATATCCAAGGAATACAAATCTAACCACATGAGGTAAGGGGAATCCTTCAACTTGGTAGAAAACTAAAATGGCTCAAAGCTTTTGGGGAACATGACCGGGAACAAAAGCATTACTAAATTTATGACTTCCAAACACCAGGGCATAATAGTAGTCCAAATATATGTCAAGGCAATAAATTACCCCAACGGGTTTGTTGCTTATTGACCAAAGAGGACATGGAAAAGAAAGAAAGGATTCAAAATCACAGATTATTTGGACCGGGAACTGGACAGCATAACCTTAAATGCTCAAAATGTTTGGGACACCGCGAAAAGGTGGCATAACCACTAACAACACAAACAAATTCCGGGACAATAACATTAGAAGTAGGAATGAACGGGGATTAAACCACAATCTTTAAGCATGGATTGTAAACGCCATCCTAATAAATGGGTGTTCAACCCAAAAAGGAAAGGTGACTCAATCAAGGATGAGGTATAAATAAAAGAGCCTTAGCCCTTCCACAACAATTCTCAAGTAAAGATTTCAACTCAATTCATTTGGCGGAATCCCAAAAAACCGAACCAAGTGTAGACCCCATCCATCAAATCTAGATGTCAATCATACATTTTGCCTAGAGGACCCCGGTGTGTTACCATGGCCCGGGACCGGGCCCTTTTGCCACGATATGATAGTGTCCTAGCATCCATAGAAAAGAACCCGGCCACAGGTAGTCGTGAACCCAAAGGCACAACCTTGGGGACAGATACATGAAACACTTCAGCATTCGGTATCAACGATAATTTCAGCTCAACCTCGATCCCCAAAGGGTAGGCAGGATCCAAGATACCCGGACATTTGGGATTTTGGCAAAGAACCTCCGCCAAAATGTCCAAGGATTAAGAGGAATCCAACGGACCTTGGGACACGAGACTAATTTCCTAGGACTCAAAATAAACAATAGTTTGTCGGTCCCAAAATACCAACTTTCAAAATCCACAAATGCTCAATATGTAAATACGAGGGATCAAACATAACTCTAGACTCAAAATTATTCATTAGGCTCAAAGCAGATATTACAAACATGGGTCTATACCCAAACTCGAATAAAGAAAGCAAAGCGAATAACCAGCAAAGCATAACTTAAATGAAAAAGGGAGAAGCCCACTATCTACGATTCCCGGACACAAATCGAGGAGGTAACAACTAAAGTCAAGTCCACGGGAATTATAGGAGAGCCTTCCAAAAAAAATAACAAAGTGAGTAAAGTAAAAGAAGCTTACATCAATCTAGCTAAAGCATTTATCAAAAGGGGGTGGATTTACCGCAACCAGCTTTGACCGTGGCATCCTGAACACCATCGCAAGTAACTTTATGGCCTCCCACATTCCCATCAATCCCACATGGCCCGCCCCCGCCTCCCTACGAGAACGCCATCCATAGCACCCGCACTTGCAGGTACCACCACTTTCTATGAACGATAAGGAACCCGAAGTCCTTCTCCGTGAACGGCTTTCAAAGACTTTAAACCCGCAGGGTGACTTCTTACACCGCTACCATTCCAGCCATTAAAGACATGTACTCCCAACCTTCAAGCGAGCCCAACGGGGTGTCGGCCAGGCCACCAAACACTCAATCCCTAGTCCAGTTTACCCATTGGGTTCCATCCCAATCCGCCATTTCCATACACCAAATGTCAGGGTTCCCGGGATACCAAACCACTTAATAATCCCAGGGCCACCGCAACACAACCCACCCTAAGGTCAAGGGCCCCCCAAAGATCTAAAAACCGAAACTACTTCAATCCTGCCGAGGACAAGGGTGGTTAAAAGGCCGAGAGGGAATTAAGGATCCCAATGCGGTATAAGTTCAGGATACAAACAGTAACTCATTCAGGGGTGAATGAGAAACCCACCTTACTCCTATCCTCTCCCGCTACCTTTTTACAAATTTCCACACTTACTCAACACAAACCCTGTTAAAAATCCAATTCATTCCCATGAATAACCACTCAACTCTAAGAAAAATGCAAACAAGCTTGGACACAACATGGGTCAAAAACCCCCGCAGGGGTTTCACTAATTACGGGAATGACAGTATGCAAAGGACAAGGGGTTCGCACCGCCAATAACAATAAGTTGTCCTAATGCTAAAATGAGCAGGAGCGGAGGGGTTTATCAATGAACAAGGGGTTTTGTTTCGGGCCGTAAAGCCACGGTGCACGAAAACACCTTGGACATCGTCCCGGAGGGACAAACACCGAAACAAGAGAGAAACAATAAGCAAGCAATATATAATGCTGTATATTAATGTACGAATTTCCCAAGCAATAAAACTGTTATTAATGGAATTCAAACGGGTTAACCAACTCCAAATCATTCCATAATTTCCCAATCATGATTCATCCATTCAAGAGGAATTGCAAACAGCATATATGGCAAAACAGTTCCAATTTTTCTATCATTTTCATTAAAATTATTTAAGAAATACGGTTAATTTTAGAAGAAGTTTAAGATTTTTTTTCTAATTAAATTAAATTAGAAACCAAATGGGACCGAGCAATGTGCGCACCAAAAATCCGTGTCCATCAAATCCGGGGACCCACGTCAACAACAACAACCAACCAAAACACAACTAATTTAAGGGGGCCCATGCAAAGGTCAAACCGGGGGTAAACCCGATGGGGGTTACGGGAAACCCCCAAATGTAATCTACCAACCGCCACCAAACGGGGGTACCACAGAGACGGGAAACAGGTTCTTTAAAGGATCCCCATAAAAAATCCGGCGAATTTAAGGGGATTGGGTAGGGGGACCAAATTTAAATACAAAACCTTATTTTATGGGCCCACGCGGCAGGGGGTCCCGGGCGCCTGGCCGGGCCGGGAAGGGCCCAATTTATTTAAACAACAATGGGGTTAGGGGGGGATCGGGTCACCGGGGGGCATGGAAGGGGCCGAGGGATCGGGACCCGGGGGATCCTCTAACGAAAAGGCGGGGGGCCCAGGGCCGCCCTTGGGGTTTCTTGTGTTAACCGCCGGGGACCGCGGACAGGGGGGGCGGGACCGTGGGCGGTGGTTCCCCGGCGGCCGGGGTGGGGCAACACGGGAGGGCCGAGGGGGGAAGGGGTCAGAAGGGAGGGGCGGGGGCGTGGCTGCCGGGCAGGGGGCGAGGGCCGCCAAGACAGGGGGGCAAAGATGTAAACCCGCCTCCCCTGCGAGGGCATGGGCGGGGGCCCAGGGCTGGGCCAACCGGGGCCCGCCAAAGGGGGAAGAAAGGCCGTGGGCGCTGGGGCCCCTTTTATTTCGTTTTTAATTTCCTTGTTTTGTTTAAAAAAACAAATCAATTTATTTAATTAGCCAAGGGAGCCTTTTTTCCCCTCCAAAAAGGGCAAAAGGACAAAAATAAAAAAACCGTCTTTTTCAGTTTCCAAATGCCCAAAAAAAAATGGTCCAAAAAAATTGGAGAGAACTCTTCCAAACGGGGCCAAGAGATTTTCGGGCCCTTTTGGGATTTTTATTTGGCATTTCCAAAATGTTATTTAAAAAATTTCAATTTTATAAATTAACATGTGACTAACCTTTTAATCAACTAACAAGCAATTTGGATTTAATACCCTATAAACAAGAATTTTAGATTCAAAGGAAAAAAAAGGGAGGTCCAAATATTAAATTTTATGTCCAATTTTTTAAGAGGGCACTCATTTCTTGGCTTGACGTTTTAATTTCACCCCAAAATGTGAAGGGGAAACCCTCATTTCATTTCAATAAATTAACAAACATGATGCAAGACATCAGACGGTGACAACTCATTGAAACAAAATGCTCGAGGGATGGAAGAACAACCAAAAGTTTGTTAGTGGCAACAATTCCACGCTTTAGAAATTATTTCAATGAGGAAACATTTAATGATCCCGGAAGGGGACACCTGAGAAAGGTAAAGAACTATTCCCAAGTGGCAAAAGAATTATTTTGATCCATAGATCATTGAACCTTTATACCAGCCAAAGGCAATCACAACGATCGCTTGGGGAGTGCGGAATGGTATCCCGGACTAGAATGGATGATGGGACTACCTTGTTGAAGACAACGAATGGATGATTTTTATCATCGAAGGTGGAGGGGCCTAGGTAAGTCCACTTTTGAAGATAAACCTGAGACAAGAATTGCTAAGAAGACCGCCTATAGCAGATAGCACAAGGAGGTGCAAGCGGGAACGAAACAATGTTCAATGTTCCAACCATCATATCCGCCGAGATTCAGATCTGGTTGGGTTAGGATATTTCGACTCAGAGCCAAAAGGAAAGGTTGCAACACACGACGAGATGGGCTAGAGATTCTGGATATGAACTACGATAGCAAGCTCCAAAACATGAGCTGGTTCTCAAAACCCTGGACACGCTGTCCAGACAAGCATGACCACAATAGTCTTATAATAAACACTCCGAAGTTCGGTTGGGAACCATCATTGGGATAACGGTCCTTACAAAGTCCGGATTACTTAGGAAGGAACTTTTCCTTGAACAAATCAATCGTGGCTTGGTGTGCTATGGAATCATATGAGATGAAGATGATCAGTCCATCATGCCATAGAATACTTGACGCGCATGACGACTTGGGATGATTCCAGAGGAAACAAAACAAACCTTCCTCAATTCATGGCGCAACTTCACCGATGCACATGAATTAGAGGAAGTCACTACTTATCCAAACATATGCTTCAAACAAAACATGAAGAAATGCTTACAAAGTTCCAATACTAGGTTGATTCAACATGACTCATGGGGAGACAAATGCTACCGATGGGCTCAAAAAGAACTCATCGGAATTTCCATATCACGACTTCCACCATCATGTGAACACGGATATTTGGTCACAAAAGGTATAATGGTGTATGCTCAAGGATCAACCACAGTAAGACAACATTAAATATCGTTGGTTCTGATTTGACTTGACAATGGCCCATACTCAAGTCAAAGAATTGGTAGGACAATAGGTCCAAAACCGATAAGGACCAATCGATGAAGGTATCATCTTCTTCAACACACACTACACAAGAATATCCCTTGGACCAACTAGGTTAGGCAAGCTTTATCTTCCAACTCTGTTTTGTCTAGCTTAACCAACTAGCCGGATAACCAACACGATTCTGGAGAAAGGGTTTCCACAGGAACCAACTTGATCACGAGCCCAACATAATGTGGAACAACCCGTAACACTTCCAAGAAGATATTTGGAAAGTCACGACCACCGATGTTACTAAGCTCGGAGCAATCTTGCTTTTCGGGCAAGACAAATGACCAAATGGGTGAGGACTTGACAATCCTAAATCATCAATCAAGTGCACCGTAAATAAGGACTAGGTAGCACGATCAATCTTAGGATGATGGGTTAATAACCAACAGCCAAGAATGAGGATAATGTCCATTACTCCAAGCAACAAGTTGCTCGGAGTATTGATTTCACACATCACAATTCATTTGTCGGCATTGAAATAACACGGAACCGAGGAATGAATAATGAGGGAGAAGTATCAGCATCAAGAATTCCAGGAGGTTGTGCAATTATGACATTCTTGACATAAAGATGGCAAACCCTGGAAAATCAAGCTGAATTGGCATTTGATCTCTGGATACAACTATTTGACCCAATCCTAGAAATGGATGAGGTACGAGTTTGTTTCTCCTAGTCATTCGATAGAATGGCTTGACGGACCACAAGGATAAAATCCGATGAACACAAATGCACACATACCCTTGGCTATCAATTGATAGATGAAGGTCAAGACTAAGAGAACAACTAAAGGAACATATAATTTTCTGGTTGTGGATGCAAGATTAGTATGCGAGCAAAGGTCAACATTTCTTCCGATAACCCATGCGAAAGGTAGATTGGCAGATTCACTTATGAATGGAGAACCTCAAGAGCACCTTATTGTGATCTTTGGTTCAAAAGAACTTCCGCCTAATTAGTTCATGGTTTTGGAAGAAGGAAATACCACGGACCTTGAGGACTATCGAAGGTTACTAATATCCTAAGGAACTAGCAAATACTAACCACATGAAAGTAGGGTGAATCTCGTTCGAACCCGGAGTAGAATACCTACTACTAAATGGCATCAAGGATGCTTTCAAAGTGACTAATCATCACCGGGATAAAAAGCAACTAAATTGCTAGGTGACTTCCTAAACACCTAGGGTCATAATATAGTCCAACATATATGTCAAGGCAATAAATTACCCAACGACTTTAGTGTGCTTATTCCCAAAGAACATCGAAAAAGAAAGGATTGCAAATGATTATTTAGAGACCGATGATCGGAAGATAACGGTAAATGCTCAAAATGATTTGGGACATCCCAAAAATGGTGGCATAACCACCAACAACATCATAACAAGATTCCGGGATCAACAAAGCTTCAAAGAGTAGGAATGAACGGGATTAAACCACAATCTTAAAGTCTATGGATTAGCACGCATCCTAATAGATGAGAAAGTTTCTTAACCCGAGAAGAGAAGAGGATGACCTGATCAAGGCCATGAGGTATAAGGAGTAAAAAGAGCCTTACGCCCCTTCCACAATCAATTCCCAAACTAAAGCATTTTAGACCAACTTCACCAGTTTTTGGTAATCCACAGCCAGCTCGATACCAAGTTCGACCCCGATCCTAGGTCACACCGATCTAGCATGTAACACATCATATCACTTTGCGCCTCACGACGGTATTCCCACGGTGTCGCTTACCATGGCCCGGACCGCGCCTTTTGGCTCACGATATGATAGTGTCGCTAGCATCCATATGACAAAGAACCCCCGACATGGCTAGTCGTGAACCCAAAGCGCACTAACCTATGGGGACATACATGAAACATCGAGCATGTCGGTCATCAACGAACTTCTGGCATGGTAAAGACCCGATCCCGGTGAAGGCTAGGGACTCCAATATCACCGGGCATTTCCGGGATATAAGGAACAAATGAATCACATGCCGCCAAATGTCCAAGAGAGTTAGAGGACCGGAACCCCAGGGATACTATCGCCGAGGCACGAGACTACATTTCCCATATGAGAGGCTGCCAAGGATAAACAACTAGTTTGTCGGATCCCACACATACCAAGCATTTCAAACATACACACAATATGCTCAATATGTAAATACGACGGGCATCACAACATAACTCTACGACTTAATATTATTCATTAGGCCAAGAGCAGATATTACAAACATGGGTCTCATGACCCAACACCGAGCATACAAGTCAAAGCAAGGAAGCTAACCATGTCCGAGTACGATAACTATAAATGAAAAAGGCCGAGAAGCCGACTATCTACCGATCCTCGCCGAGGCACAAGATCGATGAGGTAACAAGCTAAACGTCAAGTCCACGGAATACTAGCGACCGACGCCTTCGCAAAACATAAATAAGCAAACGTGAGTACAATTGTACTCAGCAAGACTTACATCGATTCTACATATGCATCATTAAAAAGGGGTGGTGGAGTTTGACCCAAAAGCCAGCTTTGACTCGGTGGCTATCCCGAACTACGATCGCAAGTAACTCTTTTGAGGTGGCGCAACGAGTCCACAATTCACCATAAATACACCACTATGGACCCGCCCTCCTCCCAGAACGCCATCCATAGCACTCACGCTATCTTGGCATTTTAGAGTATCCACTTTCACTTGTCTATGAACCGGGCAACCCAAGTCCTTCTCCGTGGACACGGCTATTCAATAGATCATATTAAACCCGCAGGGGTGTACTTTTCCACACGCCTCACCACTTACCGCCGCTTAACGACATGTACGCAACCTTCGCGGGCCCAACGGGTGTCGGCCACGCCTACCTAAACACTCAAGTCCCTAGTCCGGTTTATCCCTATTCGGTTCCATCCGCAGGAGTCCGCCGAGGTTTCCATACAGCCCCAACGATGGGGTTCCCGAGATACCAAACCCACTTTAACCCAACGTGCCTACCGAACACAACCCACCCTAAGGTCAGCGCTATGCGGCCCCCAAAAGCTACAAACACCGAAACTACTTGCAACCCCGACCGAGGACAAGGTGGTTAAGGAGAGGGTCAATTAAGGATCCCAATGCGGGTAACTGTTCATGGATCACAAACAGTAATCCCCTCGAGGACCTGCAATGAGACAACCCACCATGTACCCTACATGGCCTCTCACCGCTACCTTTACCAAATCGTTTCACACCTTAGCTCACACACAATAGGACATGTTCATAAAATTCCAATTCATTCTCATGAATCACCACTCAACCTAAAAGAGTGCATGACAAACAAGCATAAATGAGTAGGCACAACATGGGCTCAAACAACTCCTACTCATGCTAGTGGGTTTCATCTAATTACGTGGAATGACAGTCATGCAAAGGATCAAGGGGTTCAGCTACCCAAGCAAGTAACACTTGAATCGTTGTTGTCCTAATGCAAAAAATAGAGCAGGAGCGAGAGGGGATTTATCGAATGAACAAGGGGTTTTGCTTGCCGGCACTTCAAGATAATAGTTCTTCATCGTGTCATCGAATAATCATCGCAACATCGCCACCGAACAAACACCCAAACAAGAGAGAACACAATCAATGCAATGCACATATCATGAATGACATGTCATATTAATGTACTGAATTTACCTAATGCAATAATAACTGTTGAAGTGGAATTCAAACGAGGGAATTCCAACCCAAATGCTATTCCATAATTTCCCTAATCATGATTCATCCTATTCAGAGAGGTTAACTTGTTCAAACATGCATGATCATGGCATAAACAGATTCTTTATTTTTCTGATCATTTTCATATATAAATTATTTCAACCGAAGTTAGTTGAATTTATATGATTTTAGAAGTTTAGAGTATTTTAAATTTCTGAATTAAATTAAATCAGAAACCTAATTATGGCCACCGACCAATGTGACGCGCCGTCAACGGGTCGCTGTCAGTCAAACCCGACGGGACCCACCGCCAACTAACTAACCTAACCAATTAACACTAACCCAAAGAAGGGGCCCAGTTGGAGGGGGGAGGCAACCAGGGGTCAACCCACGCCGTCATCGGTCACGGGCGCCGGCTTGAGCGGGCGACGCGCGCAATTAATTAAACCGCCACCAAAGGCGGGAGGGTACCCAAAGACCGGGATGCGCCGAGGTTCTGGTGGGTAGTTAGAGCTCTGCCGGGATCACGCCCAAAACGGCGGGCCGGAACTCTGGGCGGAGTTGGCTTAGGGGCAGGCGGGAAAGGGTGGGGCTACGCTCCCACGAAAAGGCGCTTGAGTGTTTTATGGGCTCACGCGCGGGGCGGTCCGGCGCCATGGCCGGGCAGGAGCGCCGCAAGGTGGTTAGGGTTAGAGAGGCAATCGAGCAGGGGGGGGAAAGGGATGTGGCCTCACCGTTGCAAAGGGCTATGGAAGGGCCCGGGGAGCCGGACGGCGACATCGACGGGGGATCCGGGTACCAACGAGGAAGACGACGATGGCGCTGCTTCAGGCCCTTTGCTGGGTTTATCTTGGTGCTTCACGGCCGAGGCACTCGGACAGGCGGAGGGGCAAGGGGAGCCCTTGGTGGGGGTCCTGGGCCGGTCTCGGGGCACGGTCACCCGGAGAGAGACCAGAGGAGGGGGGGGTGGAGAGAGTGAGAGAGGTGGGGTCGCGGGTGTTCCAGTGTCGCGAGGGGGTCGGGAGGCCGCCAAGAAGCGTGAGGTGGTTCCATCGCGGGCCACACGCCCCGCCTCCGCGAGGAAGACGATGAGCGGGGCCTGGGTGGGCCAACCGGCCGGCCAAAGGGGGAAGAATGGTTCGGGCGCTTAGGTGCCGTGAGTATCCTTTATTTTGTTTTCTAATTTCCGACATCTGTTTTGATTTAAATAAAATACTAAATCAATTTATTTAATTATGCCAATTTTGGAGCTAACTATATTATTCCGAGCTCCTCAACAAAAGGGCACAATTTTGGACAATTTTTATATACATAGTAATATATATAAGTCAAATATTTATCAGAAATTCCAAATGCCCAAAATAAATATTTATGAGATCCAAAAATATTGGTTAGATTGTTAACTCTTCCATTTTTTCGAGGGCCACATGAGCATTTTCTTGACCCTTTTGAGCGTTTTTATTTAGGTCATTTCAAAAGTGATTCGAGGGTTTCACAAATCCCCATTTCAATTTTCATGGAAATTAAATGATGACATGGCCTTAATGCAACTAATGTCAAGCAATTCTAGGATGTGACAATACGTGAGGGAGTAATAGTGGTAGATGCAGAGTCGGTTCATTTGTCTCGGATGGATGCCTATATAATGATCACACCTATATTTCTCATAACTATGCTCAATTCCCCAATTGCTCAAAAAGAATTAGTTCACCCATCGAGAATACTTATGCCCCGAGAAGCCACTAGTGAAACCTATGGCCCCGGCTATCTTCATCATATTAATCTTCCAACACTTAGTTATTTCCTTTTTTTACTTTGCTTTTATTTTACTTTGCATATTTATCACAAAAATACCAAAATATTATCCTATCATATCTATCGATCTCACTCGAAGGACCGGAAGGGATTGACAACCCCATCGTGGTTGCAGGACTTATTCATTTTGTGTAGGTACGAGGGACTCACGTAGCCTCCAGGATTGATACCTTGGTTCTAAAAAACGAGGGAAATACTTACGCTACTTTGTTGATCACCCTTTCCTCTTCAAGGAAAACCAACGCAGTGCTCAAGAGGTAGCAAGAAGGATTTGCGCCCTGTGGGAGGTCAAAAAGTCAACATACCAAGTACCCATCACAAACCCTTATCTCCCACATTACATTATTTGCCATTTGCCTCGCTTTCCCTCTCCCCACTTCACCCTTGCCGCTTTATTCCTTTTCTTTTCGCTTCCTTTTTTTCGCTTGCTTTTTGTTTGCTCGTGTTGGATTGCTTGTTTGTCACGATGGCTCAAGATAATACCAAATTGTGTGACTTTACAAATATCAACAATAATGATTTTTAGCACCCAATTTCTCCTCTTACCGAACAATCTTGTGAAATCAATGCCGCTTTGTTGAATCTTGTCATGAAAGATCAATTACCTTCCTAGTGAAGATGCCGCCACTCATCTAAATAGCTTCGCTGATTTGTGTGATATGCAAACAAGAAAGATGTTGATAATGATATTGTTAAATTGAAGCTATTTCATTTTTCGCTTAGAGATCGTGCTAAAGCTTGGTTTTCATCTTTCCAAAAATAGTATTGATTCTGGAACAAGTGCATATATGCTTTTATCTCTAAGTATTTTCCCCGCTAAGATCATCTCTCTTAGAAATGATATTATGAATTTTAAGCAACTCGATCATGAACATGTTGCACAAGCTTGGGAGAGGATGAAATTAATGATAATGAATTGCCCTACCATGGTTTGAATTTGTGGATGATTATACAAAAAATTATGCCGGATTGAATTTTGCTTCTATAAATCTTTTAGATTCGCCCAGGAGGCACTTTTATGGAAATCAATTTAGGAGAAGCTACTAAACTCATAGATAATATTATGGTTAATTATTCTTAATGACACCACTACAAAAAAAGACACATCCATGACATTTTTAAAAATTTTTTTTCATACATATGACACTTCTATGACGATAATTGTGACAAAACCCTGATCATCATAGATGGGGGCCCACTTATGACAAAATATCATGAAAAAATGGGCTTTAGTCCCGGGGCCGGAGACGCAGTGCATGAATTCTTTGGGGCCCCATGACGGAAAAAACCGTGAAGCGAGGGGGGAAAAAATTTCGGGAGTTGCCACGGTGGGAGGTCGGGCGGGAGCGATGCGCCTTTTTGACGACGCTGCGTGTGGAGGCGTTTCTAATCGCCGAGCGAGGCTTCTAACGAACCGAGCGATTACCGCAGTTATGTTATCAACCCGAGCGATCGATCGATGGCGTTAATCGAACCGGGAGCGATTCTTCGCCTCGCCCTAATCAAGCCGACGATGCGCTCTGGGATGAAAAAGGAGCATTAGGGGGGATGGGTTCTGATGAACAGAACCCGTGGTGGGAGGGTTGATGGAGATGATGGAGGGTGGTTGAACAGACCCCGGGTGTGGAGGGGTGGATGAAAGACGTGGAGGGGGCCCGGAGGGGTGGTTGAACAAGAGGGTGGAGAGCGGGGGAGGCGGATGGAGCCCGTGGAGGCCGGAGGAGGTCGACAGAGTCGTGGAGGCCGGAGGAGGTCGACGGTGGAGATGAAAGATCCCGTGGAGTCCTGCTTTGCCCGCCACACCCTCCCGGCGAACAGACCCTGCTTGACCAGGAGGTCCATTTCTCGCTTTGGGCACGCCCCACCTCTCCCGATCAACAGACCCCCGCCACCGTAGGGAGGTCCGTTTTCCCGCTTTGCCACGCCAGGCCCTCCCGATCAACAGACCGCTTTAACGTGGTCGGTCAACACAAGGCCGCTTCTCCATTGTGCGGTAGCCCCTCGTCCATCACCGTTCCGGCCCAAGCCCTGGGAACACCACCACGCATTCCGCTCCAACCCAGCCGGGGCTTCGAACACGCCAAATTAAGCCTGCTTCACCCAGCCATGTAGAGCGCCGGTAGGCCGAACCTTCCCGATGTACAACGCGGGAATTTTTTTCTTGCACCGCCGCAACGACGCATGCTACGGCGCATTTCATACCAACGCGGCGCGCTTTACATCTACGACACGCGGCCGCTTACATCGACCAAGATGCATACACGTCCACCGAACGAAACGCCACGACGCTGACCGGTGGGTCCCGATCGCACTTTTGCATGCAAGATGTAGCCGGGTCCCAACAAGGAATCTCGGTTCGTAACCCGTGAGTAGAATACCTACTACTAAATGGCATCACGGGATGCTTTCAAAGTGATGGCCGTAATCATCGTGACCGGGATACAAAAGCATTACTAAATTGCTAGGTGACTTCCTAAACACCTAGGGTCATAATAGTAGCTCCAACATATATGTCAAGGCAATAAATTACCCCAACGCACCTAAGTTAGTGTGCTTATTCGACCAAAGAGGACATCGAACAGAAAGAAAGGATTGCAAATGCATCGATTATTTAGAGACCAGGATGACTCGGACAGCATAACGGCTGTAAATGCTCAAAAATGATTTGGGACATCCTGCAGAAAATGGTGGCATAACCACTCAACAACATCATAACAAGATTCTGGGATCAACAGTTATCATACAGGAGTAGTAGGAACTGAACTGGGGATTGAAACCGACAATCTTATAAGTCTATGGATTAGTAACACGTCATCCTAATAGATAGATGAGAAGCCTAGTTCTTAAGCCCCGTAGAAGAGAAGAGGATGACTCAGATCAGAAGGCCATGAGGTATAAGGAGTAAAAAGAGCCTTACGTTCCCTTCCACAATCAATTCCCTACATAGCTAAAGCATTTCTAGACTCAACTTCACCAGTTTGGCTTGGTAATCCTACAGCAACAAAGCTCGATACCAACGCTGTCAGACCCCGATCCTAGGTCACACCGATCTAGCATGTAACACATCATATCACTTTATGCCTCACGCACGGTATTCCCACGGTGTCGCTTACCATGGCCCGGACCGCTTATGCCTTTTGGCTCACGATATGATAGTGTCGCTAGCATCCATATGACAAAGAACCCGGCCGACATGGCTAGTCGTGAACCCAAAGCGCACTAACCTATGGGGACAGGCATACATGAAACACTTCGAGCATGTCGGTCATCAACGATGAACTTGGGCTGTAGCACTGGCTAACAGGACTCCGATCCCGGCAGTAGCAGTGCTAGGCAGGACTCAAGTATCACCGCGTGACATTTCAAGGGATGTATATAGGAACGAAATGAATCACATGCCGCCAGATCAAGTGTCCAAGCAGTAGTATGGCTAGCAGGACTCCGTGAACCGGCCAGAAGCGGACTACTATCGCCGGAGGCACGAGACTACATTTCCCCATATGAGAGGCTGCCAAGGATAAACAACTAGTTTGTCGGATCCCACACATACCAAGCATTTCAAACATACACACAATATGCTCAATATGTGTAAATACGACGTGGCATCACAACATAACTCTACGACTCAGAATATTATTCATTAGGCTCCGAAGAGCGAGATATTACAAACATGGGTCTCATGACCCAACACTCGAGCATACAAGTCAAAGCACAAGCGAAGCTAACCATGTCCGAGTACGCATAACTATAAATGAAAAAGGCTGAGAAGCCTGACTATCTACCAGATCCTGCCGAGGCACAAGATCGTAGCTGAGGTAACAAGCTAAACGTCGAAGTCCACGTGGAACTACTAGCGAGACTGACGTCTCTCTGCAAAACATAAAATAAGCAAACGTGAGTACAATTGTACTCAGCAAGACTTACATCGATCTAGCTACATATGCATCATTATCAAAAGGGGTGGTGGAGTTTGACCGCAGCAAGCCAGCTTTGACTCGTGGCTATCCTGAACTACGATCGCAAGTAACTCTTTTGAGGTGGCGCACACGAGTCCACATATTCACCATAGCAATACACCACTATGGACCCGCCCCGCCTCCCTCACGAGAACGCCATCCATAGCACTCACGCTTATCTTGCGCATTTTAGAGTATCCACTTTCACTTGTCTATGAACCGATATAGGCAACCCAAGTCCTTCTCCGTGGACACGGCTATTCAATAGATCATATTAAACCCTGCGCAGGGTGTACTTCTTCACACACGCTCACCACTTACCGCCATTACGACATGTACTCGCAACCTTCAAGCGGAAGCCCAACGTGGGTGTCGGCCACGGCCTACCTAAACACTCAAGTCCCTAGTCCAGTTTTATCGCCTATTCGGTTCCATCCGCAGGAGTCCGCCGAGGTTTCCCATACAGCCCCGAACGATGTGTGCGGGGTTCCCGAGATACCAAACGGGCACTTTCGGTACACCGGCCACGGTGCCTACCGCAACACAACCCACCCTAAGGTCAGCGCTATGCGGCGCCCCAAAGATGCTACAAACACCGTAAACTACTTGCAACTCCCTGACCGAGGACAAGGGTGGTTAAGAAGCCGAGAGGGTCAATTAAGGATCCCAATGCGTGGTAGTAACTGTTTCATGGATCACAAACACGTAACTCAGTTCCTCGAGGACGGCTGCAATGAGACAACCCACCATGTACTCCTACATGGCCTCTCACCGCTACCTTTACCAAATCGTGTTCACACACTTAGCTCACACACAATAGGACATGTTCATAATAATTCCAATTCATTCCCGATGAATCGACCCGACTCAACTCTAAGCAGAGCAGGCATGACAAACAAGCATAAATGAGTAGGCACAACATGGGCTCAAACAACTCCTACTCATGCTAGTGGGTTTCATCTAATTCTTGTGGAATGACAGTCATGCAAAGGATCAAGGGGTTCAGCTACCGCAGCAAGTAACAGCATGAATCGTTGTTGTCCTAATGCAATAAAATAGAGCAGGAGCGAGAGAGTGGGATTGTATCGAATGAACAAGGGGTTTTGCTTGCACGGCACTTCAAGATAATAGTTCTTCATCGGTGTCATCGAATAATCATCGCTTGACATCGCTCACCGGAGGGACAAACACCGCAAACAAGAGAGAACACAATCAATGCAATGCACATACTCATGAATGACATGTCATATTAATGTACTGAATTTACCTAATGCAATAATAATCCAAGTTAGTTGAAGTGGAATTCAAACGAGGTTGAATTCCAACTCCAAATGCTATTCCATAATTTGCCCTAATCATGATTCATCCTATTCAGAGAGGTTAACTTGTTCAAACATGCATGATCATGGCATAAACAGATTCTTCATATTTTTCTGATCATTTTCATATATAAATTATTTCAATCCGAAGTTACGGTTGAATTTATATGATTTTTAGAAGTTTAGAGTATTTTCTGAAATTTACTGAATTAAATTAAATCTAGAAACCTAATTATGGCGTCCACCGACGTCAATGTGACGTCAGCGGTCAACTGGTCGCTGTCCAGGTCAAACTCCGACGCTGGGACCCACTGTCAGCGCCTAACTAACTAACCTAACCTAATTAACACTAACCTAATTTAGTTAGCAGGGGGGGCCCGCATGTCGCTGAGGGAGGGGAGGTCAAACCAGGCGAGGTCAACCCACGCCGGTCATCGGTCACGGCGCGCCGGCGTTAGCCAAGGCGAAGCGACGCGGCGGCGCAAGTGTAATCTACCAATCCGCCACCAAAAGGGGCGGGAGGGTACCTCTGAGAGCCGGGATGCGCCGAGGTTCTTGGTGGGGTAGTTAGAGCTCGGGCGGCCGGGATCGACGCCGCGACGAACTATGCGGCGGCCGGAACTCGGGTAAGGGCGGAGTTGGCGCTAGGGGGCACGGCGGCCGAAAGGGTGGGTGCTACGGACTCCTACGAGTGCGCTGAGTGTGTTTATGGGCTCAGACGCGAGCGGCAGGGGCTGTGGCCGCGGCGGCGCCATGGCCGGCGGCGAGGAGCGCTCGGCAAGGTGGTTAGGCGGTTAGGAGAGGCAATCGAGCATGGGGTTAGGGGGAAAGGGATCGTGGCCTCACCGCGGTTGCAGTGGCCATGGAAGCGGGCCCGAGGGAGCTCGGACGGCGGCACATCGACGGTGGGGATCCGCGGTACTCAACGAGGAAGACGAAGACGATGGCGCTGCTTCAGCGCCCCTGTATGCGCGGCTTCATCTTGGTGCTTCACGGCGCCGGCGACCCGCTGGACAGGGGCGGAGGGGCAAGGGAGCCTCGGTGGCTGCGGTGGTTCCGTCGGCGGTCTCGGTGCGCACGGTCATCACGGAGAGAGACCAGAGGAGGGGAAGGGTCGGGAGAGAGAGAGAGAGCTGGGGGTCGCGTGGCTGTTCCAGTGTCGCGAGGGGGTCGGGAGGCCGCCAAGAAGCAGGCAGGTGGTCACAGCATCGCTGGCCTTCACACGCCTCGCCTTTGCCTTCTGGCAGAGGAAGACGATGAGCGGTGGGGCGCTGGTGGGCTGGGCCAACCGGGCCGGCCAGGGGGGAAGAAACTGGGCCGGTTCGGGCGCTAGGTAAGCCAGGTGAGTATCCCTTTTTATTTCTGTTTTCTAATTTCCTGACATCTGTTTTGATTTAAATAAAATACTAAATCAATTTATTTAATTATGCCAATTTTTGCAGGAGCTAACTATATTATTCCAGAGCTCCTCAACAAAAGGGCACAATTTTGGACAATATTTTATATACATAGTAATATATATCCAAGTCAAATATTTATCAGATAATTCCAAATGCCCAAAATAAATACTTATGAGATCCTAAAAATATTGGTTAGATTGTTAACTCTGTCCAATATTTTCAGAGGGCCACATGAGCATTTTCTTGGACCCTTTTGGAGCGATTTTTATTTAGGTCATTTCCAAAAGTGATTCTGAGGGTTTCACAAATCCCCATTTCAATTTTCATGGAAATTAACATGATGACATGAATGCCTTAATGCAACTAATGTCAAGCAATTCTAGGGATGTGACAACTCACCCCCACTAAACAAGAATCTCGCCCCGAGATTCAAGACGTGAGGTAAGAGGAAAAGGGAGGTCACAAACTATTACAATTCCCATGATCCAATTGCCTTCTTGAAGAGGTTGGTTCACTCCATCTTCTTGGTCTTGACGTCTTCGAGATCTTCACCCGACACGACAACAGAAAGAAGGGGAAACCCTACATGATTCGATCTTCACGAAGATTAAGCAAACATGATCGACAGTACGGACTGAGACGGTGACACATCTCGAGTTGAGACACAAAATGCATCGAGAGGGATGGAAGAACAACAACGAAGTTTGATTAGTGGTCAACAATTCCACGCTTTAGGAAGATGGTGGATGGTGTCAAGGTGGCGAGGAAACATTTACCATGATCCCGTAACGGGACACCTCGAGAAAGGTGGCGCAAGAACTATTCCCCTAAGTGGCAAAAAGAATTACTTTTGATCCATAGATCATTGGAACCTTTTATACCAGCCAAAGGCAATCACAACGATCGTTTGGTGGAGTGCAAAGGAATGGTATACCCGGACTAGAATGGATGATGTGGACTACCTTGTTGAAGACAACGCAATGGATGATTTGCTTATCATCGAAGGTGGAGGGGGCCTAGGGTAAGTCCACTTTTGAAGATAAACCTGGACCTGGACAAGAATTGCTAAGAAGACCGTCTATAGCGAGATAGCACAAGGACGGTGCAAGCTGGGAACGAAATGCAACTGTTCGAATGTTCCAACCATCATATCCGCCTGAGATTCAGATCTGGTTGGTGTTAGGATATTTCAGACTCAAAGACGTCTCGAAAAGGAAAGGTTGCAACACAATTCGACGAGATGGCGCTATGAGATTCTCGGATATGAACTACGATAGCAAGCTCCAAAACATGAGCTGGTTCTGCTACAAACCCGTGGACACGCTGTCCTAGACAAGCATGACCACACAATAGTCTTATAATAAACACTACCGAGTTCAGGTTGGGAACCATCATTGCGGATAACGAAGTCCTTACATAAGTCCGGATTAGCTCTTAGGAAGGAACTTCTTCTCCTTGAACAAATCAATCAGTGGCTTGGTGTGCTATGGAATTCATATGAGATGAAGATGATCAGTCCATCATGCCATAGAATACTTCGCACGTGCATGACTGACTTGGGATGATTCCAGAGGAAACAAAACAAACCTTCCTCAAGTTCATGGCGGCAACTTGCACCAGATGCACATGAATTAGAGGAAGTCACTACTTTCATCCAAACATATGCTTCATGAACAAAACATGAAGAAATGCTTACACAAGCTTCCAATACTAGGTTGATGCTCAACATGACTCATGGGGGAGACAAAATGCTACTGATGGGCTCAACAAAGAACTCATCGGAATTTCCATATCACTGGACTTCCACCATCATGTGAACACGTGATAGTATTGGTCAGACCAAAAGGTATAATGGTGTATGCTCGAAGGATCAACCACGAGTAAGACAACATTACGAATATCGTTGGTTCTGATTTGACTTGACAATGGCCCATACTCAAGTCAAAGAATTGGTAGGACAATAGGTCCAACAACTGATGACAGGGACCAATCGATGAAGGTATCATCTTTCTTCAACACACACTACACAAGAATATCCCTTTGGACCGAACTAGGTTAGGCAAGCTTTTATCTTCCAACTCTCCAAGTTATTGTCTAGCTTAACCAACTAGCTCAGGGATAACCAACACAGATTCTTGGAGAAAGGGTGGTCCACAGGGAACCAACTTGATCACGAGCCCAACATAACAGTCAGGGAACAACCCGGTAACACTTCCAAGAAGATATTTGGAAAGTCACGATCCACCGGTATGTTACTAAGCTCGGGAGCAATCTTGCTTTTCAGGGCAAGACGAAATGACCAAATGGGTGAGGACTTGACACAATCCTAAATCATCAATCGAAGTGTGCACCAGAAATAAGGACTAGGTAGCACGATCAATCTTAGGATGATGGGTTAATAACCAACATGCCAAGAATGAGGATAATGTCCATTAGCTGCCAAGCAACAAGTTGCTCGGAGTATTGATTTCACACATCACAATTCATTTGTCGGCATTCCGGTTACAATAACACGGAACCGAGGAATGAATAATGACGGTGAGAAGTATCACTGCATCAAGAATTCCTAGGAGGTTGTGCAATTCCCATGACATTCTTGACATAAAGATGGCAACACTCCAGGTGGAACAGAATCAGAAGCTGAATTGGCATTTGATCTGCGGGATACAACTACTTTGACCCAATCCTAGAAATGGATGAGGTACTGGAGTTTGTTTCTCCTAGTCATTCCGGAGTAGAATGGCTTGACGGACCACAAGGATAAAATGCATCGATGAACACAAATGCACACATACCCTTGGCTATCAATTGATAGATGAAGGTCAGAAGGCAGCTAAGAGAACAACTCAAAGGAACATATAATTTTCTGAGTTGTGGATGCACAGATTAGTATGTCGAGCAAAGGTCAACATTTCTTCCGGATAACCCATGCGGAAAGGTAGTATTGGCAGATTCACTGTTATGAATGGAGAACTCCTCAAGAGCACTCTTATTGTGATCTTTTGGTTCAAAAGAACTTCCGCCATAATTAGTTCATGGTATTTGGAAGAAGGAAATACCACGGACCTTGAGGACTATCGCAAGGTTACTAATATCCTAAGGAACTAGCAAATACTAACCACATGAGGTAAGTAGGGTGAATCTCGGGTTCAGAACCCAGGAGTAGAATACCTACTACTAAATGGCATCGCGGGATGCTTTCGAAAGTGATGGCCAGAATCATCGCACTGGGGATACAAAAGCATTACTAAATTGCTAGGTGACTTCCTAAACACCTAGGGTCATAATAGTAGCTCCAACATATATGTCAAGGCAATAAATTACCCCAACGCACCGGTTAGTGTGCTTATTCTGACCAAAGAGGACATCGAATGAAAGAAAGGATTGCAAATGCATCGATTATTTAGAGACCAGGATGACTCGACACAGATAACGGCTGTAAATGCTCAAAATGATTTGGGACATCCTGCAGAAAATGGTGGCATAACCACTCAACAACATCATAACAAGATTCGGGATCAACAAATTATCATACAGAGTAGTAGGAACTGAATCGGGATTGAAACCAACAATCTTATAAGTCTATGGATTAGTAACACGTCATCCTAATAGATAGATGAGAAGCCTAGTTCTTAAGCCCGTAGAGAAGAGAAGAGGATGACTCGATCGAAGGCCATGAGGTATAAGGAGTAAAAAGAGCCTTACGCTCCTTCCACAATCAATTCCCTACATAGCTAAAGCATTTCTAGACTCAACTTCACCAGTTTGGCTTGGTAATCCCACAGCAACAGGCTCGATACCAACGCTGTCAGACCCCGATCCTAGGTCACACCGATCTAGCATGTAACACATCATATCACTTTGCGGCCTCACGCACGGTATTCCCACGGTGTCGCTTACCATGGCCCGGACCGCTTATGCCTTTTGGCTCACGATATGATAGTGTCGCTAGCATCCATATGACAAAGAACCCGGCCGACATGGCTAGTCGTGAACCCAAAGCGCACTAACCTATGGGGACAGGCATACATGAAACACTTCGAGCATGTCGGTCATCAACGTATGAACTTGGGCTGTAGCACTGGCTAACAGACTCCGTATCCCGGCTGTAGCAGCTAGGCAGACTCAAAGTATCACCGCGTGACATTTCCCGGGATGTATATAGGAACGAAATGAATCACATGCCGCCAGTCAAGTGTCCAAGCAGAGTAATCTGGCTAGCAGGACTCCGTGAACCGGGCAGAAGCGGACTACTATCGCCGGAGGCACGAGACTACATTTCCCCATATGAGAGGCTGCCAAGGATAAACAACTAGTTTGTCGGATCCCACACATACCAAGCATTTCAAACATACACACAATATGCTCAATATGTGTAAATACGACGTGGCATCACAACATAACTCTACGACTCAGAATATTATTCATTAGGCTCAAGAGCGAGATATTACAAACATGGGTCTCATGACCCAACACTCGAGCATACAAGTCAAAGCACAAGCGAAGCTAACCATGTCTCGAGTACGCATAACTATAAATGAAAAAGGCTGAGAAGCCCGACTATCTACCAGATCTGCCGAGGCACAAGATCGTAGCTGAGGTAACAAGCTAAACGTCAAGTCCACGTGGAACTACTAGCGAGACCGACGCCTCTCGCAAAACATAAAATAAGCAAACGTGAGTACAATTGTACTCAGCAAGACTTACATCGATCTAGCTACATATGCATCATTATCAAAAGGGGTGGTGGAGTTTGACCGCAGCAAGCCAGCTTTGACTCGGTGGCTATCCTGAACTACGATCGCAAGTAACTCTTTTGAGGTGGCGCACACGAGTCCACACATTCACCATAGCAATACACCACTATGGACCCGCCCCGCCTCCCTACGAGAACGCCATCCATAGCACTCACGCTTATCTTGCGCATTTTAGAGTATCCACTTTCACTTGTCTATGAACTGATATAGGCAACCCGAAGTCCTTCTCCGTGGACACGGCTATTCAATAGATCATATTAAACCCTGCAGGGTGTACTTCTTCACACACGCTCACCACTTACCGCCGCCACACGACATGTACTGCAACCTTCAAGCGGTAGCCCAACGTGGTGTCGGCCACGCCTACCTAAACACTCAAGTCCCTAGTCCAGGTTTATCGCCTATTCGGTTCCATCCGCAGGAGTCCGCCGAGGTTTCCCATACAGCCCCGAACGATGTGTGCAGGTTCCCGAGATACCAAACGGGCACTTTCGGTACACGGCCACGGTGCCTACCGCAACACAACCCACCCTAAGGTCAGCGCTATGCGCCCCCAAAGATGCTACAAACACCGTAAACTACTTGCAACTCCCTTGACCGAGGACAAGGGTGGTTAAGAAGCCGAGAGGGTCAATTAAGGATCCCAATGCGTGGTAGTAACTGTTTCATGGATCACAAACACGTAACTCAGTTCTCGAGGACGGCTGCAATGAGACAACCCACCATGTACTCCTACATGGCCTCTCACCGCTACCTTTACCAAATCGTATTCACACACTTAGCTCACACACAATAGGACATGTTCATAATAATTCCAATTCATTCCCGATGAATCGGACCCGACTCAACTCTAAGCAAGAGCAGGCATGACAAACAAGCATAAATGAGTAGGCACAACATGGGCTCAAACAACTCCTACTCATGCTAGTGGGTTTCATCTAATTATCGTGGAATGACAGTCATGCAAAGGATCAAGGGGTTCAGCTACCGCAGCAAGTAACAGCTTGAATCGTTGTTGTCCTAATGCAATAAAATAGAGCAGGAGCGAGAGAGTGGGATTGTATCGAATGAACAAGGGGTTTTGCTTGCACGGCACTTCAAGATAATAGTTCTTCATCGGTGTCATCGAATAATCATCGCTTGGTACATCGCTCACCGGAGGGACAAACACCGCAAACAAGAGAGAACACAATCAATGCAATGCACATACTCATGAATGACATGTCATATTAATGTACTGAATTTACCTAATGCAATAATAATCCAAGTTAGTTGAAGTGGAATTCAAACGAGGTTGAATTCCAACTCCAAATGCTATTCCATAATTTGCCCTAATCATGATTCATCCTATTCAGAGAGGTTAACTTGTTCAAACATGCATGATCATGGCATAAACAGATTCTTCATATTTTTCTGATCATTTTTCATATATAAATTATTTCAATCCGAGTTACGGTTGAATTTATATGATTTTTAGAAGTTTAGAGTATTTTCTGAAATTTACTGAATTAAATTAAATCTAGAAACCTAATTATGGCGTCAGCCTGACGTCAATGTGACGTCAGCGGTCAACTGGGTCGCTGTCCAGGTCAAACCTGACGCTGGGACCCACTGGTCAGCGTCTAACTAACTAACCTAACCTAATTAACACTAACCTAATTTAGTTAGCAGGCAGGGCCCGCATGTCGATGAGGGGAGGGAGGTCAAACCAGTGGGGGTCAACCCACGCCGGTCATCGGTCACGGGCGCCGCGTTAGCCAAGCGAGCGACGCAAGGCGCAAGTGTAATCTACCAATCCGGCCACCAAAAGGGGCGGGGAGGGTACCTACAGAGAGCTGGGGATGCGCTGAGGTTCTTGGTGGGGTAGTTAGAGCTCGGGGCGGCCGGGATCGACGCCGGCGACGAACTATGCGGCGGCCGGAACTCGGGTAAGGGCGGAGTTGGCGCTAGGGGGCACGGCGGCCGAAAGGGTGGGTGCTACGGACTCCTACGAGTGCGCTGAGTGTGTTTATGGGCTCGACGCGAGCGGCAGGGGCTGTGGCACAAGGGCGCCATGGCCGGCGGCGAGGAGCGCTCGGCAAGGTGGTTAGGCGGTTAGGAGAGGCAATCGAGCATGGGGTTAGGGGGAAAGGGATCGTGGCCTCACCGCGGTTGCAGTGGCCATGGAAGCGGGCCCGAGGGAGCTCGGACGGCGGCACATCGACGGTGGGGATCCGCGGTACTCAACGAGGAAGACGAAGACGATGGCGCTGCTTCAGCGTCCCCTGGGCGCGCAGCTTCATCTTGGTGCTTCACGGCGTCGAGGCACTCCCGCTGGACAGGGCGGAGGGGCAAGGGAGCTCGGTGGCTGCGGTGGTTCCGTCGGCGGTCTCGGTGCGACGGTCACCACGGAGAGAGACCAGAGGAGGGGAAGGGGTCGGAGAGAGTGAGAGAGCTGGGGTCGCGTGGCTGTTCCAGTGTCGCGAGGGGGTCGGGAGGCCGCCAACAAGAAGCAGTGAGGTGGTCACAGCGCTGGCGCCACACGCCGCCTCCGCCTTCCGGCAGAGGAAGACGATGAGCGGGCGCTGGTGGGCTGGGCCAACCGGGCCGGCCAAAGGGGGGAAGAAATGGCCGGTTCGGGCGCTAGGTAAGCCAGTGAGTATCCCTTTATTTCTGTTTTCTAATTTCGACATCTGTTTTGATTTAAATAAAATACTAAATCAATTTATTTAATTATGCCAATTTTTGCAGAGCTAACTATATTATTCCGAGCTCCTCAACAAAAGGGCACAATTTTGGACAATATTTTATATACATAGTAATATATATCCAAGTCAAATATTTATCAGATAATTCCAAATGCCCAAAATAAATACTTATGAGATCCTAAAATATTGGTTAGATTGTTAACTCTGTCCAATATTTTCAGAGGGCCACATGAGCATTTTCTTGGACCCTTTTGGAGCGATTTTTATTTAGGTCATTTCCAAAAGTGATTCTGAGGGTTTCACAAATCCCCATTTCAATTTTCATGGAAATTAACATGATGACATGAATGCCTTAATGCAACTAATGTCAAGCAATTCTAGGGATGTGACAATAGCGGTCGATGAGTGGAGTAATAGTGGTAGATGCAGGCAGGAGTCGGTCTACTTGTCTCGGATGTGATGCCTATATACATGATCACACCTATATATTCTCATAACTATGCTCAATTCCGTCAATTGCTCAACAGTAATTAGTTCACCCACCGTAGAATACTTATGCCCTCGAGAGAAGCCACTAGTGAAACCTATGGCCCCCGGGTCTATCTTCATCATATTAATCTTCCAACACTTAGTTATTTCCTTTGCTTTTTACTTTGCTTTTATTTTACTTTGCATATTTATCACAAAAATACCAAAAATATTATCCTATCATATCTATCAGATCTCACTCTCGTAAGTGACCGTGAAGGGATTGACAACCCCTTATCGCGTTGGTTGCGAGGACTTATTCATTTTGTGTAGGTACGAGGGACTCGCGCGTAGCCTCCTACTGGATTGATACCTTGGTTCTAAAAAACTGAGGGAAATACTTACGCTACTTTGCTGCATCACCCTTTCCTCTTCAAGGAAAACCAACGCAGTGCTCAAGAGGTAGCAAGAAGGATTTCGGCGCCGCTGTCGGGAGGTCTACGCAAAAGTCAACATACCAAGTACCCATCACAAACCCTTATCTCCCACATTACATTATTTGCCATTTGCCTCTCGTTTTCCTCTCCCCCACTTCACCCTTGCCGTTTTATTCGCCCTTTCTTTTTCGTTTGCCTCTTTTTCGCTTGCTTTTTGTTTGCTCGTGTGTTGGATTGCTTGTTTGTCACGATGGCTCAAGATAATACCAAATTGTGTGACTTTACAAATATCAACAATAATGATTTCCTTAGCACTCCAATTTCTCCTCTTACCGATACTGAATCTTGTGAAATCAATGCCGCTTTGTTGAATCTTGTCATGAAAGATCAATTCGCCGGCCTTCCTAGTGAAGATGCCGCTACTCATCTAAATAGCTTCGTTGATTTGTGTGATATGCAAAACAAGAAAGATGTTGATAATGATATTGTTAAATTGAAGCTATTTCATTTTTCGCTTAGAGATCGTGCTAAAGCTTGGTTTTCATCTTTGCCTAAAAATAGTATTGATTCTTGGAACAAGTGCATATATGCTTTTATCTCTAAGTATTTTCCTCCCGCTAAGATCATCTCTCTTAGAAATGATATTATGAATTTTAAGCAACTCGATCATGAACATGTTGCACAAGCTTGGGAGAGGATGAAATTAATGATACGTAATTGCCCTACTCATGGTTTGAATTTGTGGATGATTATACAAAAAAATTATGCCGGATTGAATTTTGCTTCTATAAATCTTTTAGATTCGGCCGCAGGAGGCACTTTTATGGAAATCAATTTAGGAGAAGCTACTAAACTCATAGATAATATTATGGTTAATTATTCTTAATGACACCACTACAAAAAAAAGACACATCCATGACATTTTGGGCCGAACGAAATTTTTTTCTGTCATACATATGACACTTCTATGACGATAATTGTGACAAAACCCGGTATCATCATAGATGTGGTGGGCTCCTACTTCTATGACAAAATATCATGACAGAAAATGGGCTTTAGTCCTGGGCGGGCCGGAGACGCAGCTGCATGACATTCTTTGGGCCGTCCATGACGGAAAAAACCGTGGTAGAAGCGAGGGGAGGAAAATTTCGGGAGTTGCAGTTACGGTGGGAGGTCGGGGCGAGCGATGCGCGCTTTCTCTCGTGACGTCGCTGCGTGTGTGTGAGGCGTTGGCTCTAATCAAGCCGAAGCGAGGCGTTGGGCTCTAATCGAACCAGAGCGATTGCACCGCAGTTATGTGTTATCGAACCCGAGCGATCGATCGATGGTCGTTAATCGAACCCGATGGAGCGATTCTTCGCCATCGCCGCTAATCAAGCCGATCGATGCTGCCTCCGGGATGAACAGTGAGCATTGCGGGGGGTTGATGGCGTTGCCTCTGGATGAACAGAACCCGTGGTGTGGAGGGTTGGATGAACAGAGATGATGGAGGGTGGTTGAACAGACCCGTGGTGTGGAGGGCTGGATGAACAGAGACGGTGGAGGGGTGCCCGTGGAGGGTGGTTGAACAAGAGCGGTGGAGTAGCGCGGTGGAGGCTGGATGAACAGGAGCCCGTGGAGGCCGGAGGAGGTCGACAGAGCCCGTGGAGGCCGGAGGAGGTCGACGGTGGAGATGAACAGATCCCGTGGAGTCCTGCTTGCGGTACGCCACACCCCTCCCGATGAACAGGACCCCCGTTTTGACCGTAGGAGGTCCATTTCGTCCGTTTTGCGGTACGCCCCACCTCTCCCGATCAACAGGACCCCCGCTTCGACCGTAGGAGGTCCGTTCCTCCGTTTTGCGGTACGCCAGGCCCCTCCCGATCAACAGGACCCCGTTTCGAACGTGGTCGGTCGAACACAAGGCCGTTTCCTCCATTGTGCGGTATGCCAGGCCTCGTGTCCATCACCTGTTCCGTCCAAGCCCTCCCGATGAACACGACCACGCATTCCGTTCCAACCCAGCCGGTTGGCTCCTCATGAACACGACGACGACACTGTTTCTCCGTTTCGACCCAGCCATGTACGTATGCGCGAGTAGGCGTTCGAGACCCTTCCCGTATGTACATACGCGGGTCAGATTTTCTTTCTTGCACCCTCGCCGCTGTGCGTGCGTGTACATGCTACGTCGCGCGACTTACTACTTACACGCGTCGCGCTCTACATCTACGACACGCGCGCGCTCTACATCGACCAAGATGTACATACACGTCACGACCGTAACGACAACGCTACGTACGCTTCGACCAGGTGGGTCCCGACTGTCAGGCACTTCCTTGCATGCGAAGATGTAGCTGGTGGGTCCCAACAGTCAGGGGGGCGAATCGTTTTTTTTTGCCCCGATGCACTTCCTTGCGTGCGAAGGTGTAGCTGGTGGGTCCCAGCAGTCAGGGGGAAACATTTTTTTCGCGAAATATGGTGGCCCGTCCGGTGGGTCCCCGCTGTCGTGGAGGAATAATTATTTTGCGCGTAATAAGGAGGCACTTCCTTGCTGCGTCAGAGACCCAGCTGTCGGCCTCTCCACGTCAGTCCATGTCCGATGGAAGCCGCCTCGACCACGTTGACCACGCCACGCCGAGAGCACCAGGGCGGTGGACGACGGCGAGGCCTAGGAAGGGGACGACGCGAGTCGGGAAGACGCGGCGGGGATGCCCACGCCAGAGGAGTACGAGGGTTCACTGGTTCGCTGCGGTGTGAGGCTGCCGTCGCCGCAGAATAATAGGGGGTGTGGGTGAGTAGAGGGATGGCCTGGCCAGCGGTGGGAATAGTAGGGGGCGGTGAGGCCTCCGCCGCACCGCAGCCGGCCACGGGAGGCAGGAGCACGAGGCATGACCGGCGCTGGTTTGGGCGGCTGGAGCAACAAAATCAAAGGTTGAAGAAGCACTATGGCCATTGGATGGACATCGTACGGTCACTGGAGCTAGAATCATGCATATTGACTAAGTTGACAAACCCTCCGTCCCCATCAACTTAGTAGGCCCACAAGTCAGCCTGCCACTATACTGGGTCCCAGCTAACAGGGGGAGTATTCATTTTTTTTTGTGCGTAATAATGAGGCACTTCCTTGCGTGCGAAGATATAGCTGGTGGGTCCGAGCTGTCAGCGGCGATAACGTTTTTTTCACCAAATACTGAGGCCCTTTCGGTGGGTCCCCGATGTTAGGTGGAGGAATCATTATTTTGCACGTAATAAGGAGGCATTTCCTTGCGTGCGGCCGTGGACCCAGCTGTCGGCCTCTCCACGTACAGTCCACTTCAGATGCATGTCGGTCGTTGACCATGTTGACCAGGCCGCGCCGAGAGCACCAGGGCGGTGGACGACGGCGAGGCCTAGGAAGGGAATGACACGGAGGCAGGGAAGACTCCGAAGTTGTTCCCCACGCGGAGGGGAGTACGACTGAACGAGGGTTTACTGGTTCGTCTGCCATCGCCGGAGAATAACAGCAGTGTGGGTGAGTAGAGGGATGGCTAGGCCAGCGATGGGAGTACGATGGGGCGGTGAGGCTCACAAGGCAAGACAGCCGGCCATGGGAGGAGGGAGCGAGCAGTCCAGCCGGGCGCTTGTTTGAGCGGCCGGAGCAGGAAGAGCAGAGATTGAAGAAGACGACGGCCGTTGGATGACCATCCAACAATCCTTTGCTAAAGGCCAACCTTTTTTAGGAAAGCCTCAAATCTGTGGAAAACAAAGATACAACCCATCTGCCATTATTTCTAATAATTTACAGCCCATTTGCTAATTCTTAAGGTTTTGTTTGGAGCCCATATTCTTTTGTTAGCATTACAGCCCATATTGTGGCCACGGTTAAAAATTATACGAAATTTTGCATATTTCAAAAGCGGTCCGAACTGTTTTAATCCCAAATTTCGACTCACATTCAAACTGATTTTAAAAATAAATGTATATCAATATAAAATCCAACAAATTCTCCACACATAAAAATTAATGTAATTTAAAATCTCGAAATGAAAAAAAGATATTTGAAACTAATTGCCGGTTTGATGTGTTTTAAAAATCTACAGCCGAATGAAGCTCTCCTCGTCTTGAAAGATTTGCAGCCCAACAGGCCTGACAAAGCGACTTACTTGGCAAATCACAAAAAAACTAGGTTGTGGCCTTGGACCCATCTGTCAGCCTCTCCACGTGCAGTACTCTTCCGATGGAAGTCGTTCTTTGACCACATTGACCATGCCGCGCCGAGAGCACCAAGGCGGTGGCGACGGCGAGGCCTAGGAAGGGGACGACGAGGACCGGGGAAGACGCGGCAGTGGATGCCCACGCGGAGAGGAGTACGAGGGTTCACTGGTTCAGCTGCGGCGTGAGGCTGCTGTCGTCGCAGAATAACAGGGGGTGTGGGTGAGTAGAGGGATACCCTGGGCCAGCGGTGGGAGTAGTAGGGGGCGGTGAGGCCTACGCGGCATCACAGCCGGCCACGGGAGGCAGGAGCACGCGGCACGACCGGTGCTGCTTGAAGAAGCACTATGGCCGTTGGATGGACATCGTACGGTCACTGGAGCTAGAATCATTCATATTGACTAAGTTGACAAAGCCCTCCGTCCTCGTCAACTTAGTAGGCCCACAAGTCAGCCACCCACTATGGTGGGTCCCAGCTAGCAGGGGTATTCATTTTTGGTGCGTAATAAGGAGGCACTTCCTTGCGTGCGAAGATATAGCTGGTGGGTCCGACCAGTCGGCCGGGGGGGCGTTTTTCGCGAATACGAAGCCCTTCCCACGTCATGAAAGACACGTGACAAGGTGTAATAAGGAGGAACTTTCCTTGCGTGCGACCATGGACCTCGTGGGTCCCAGCCGTCAGGCTCTCCACGTACAGTCCTCTTCCGATGACTCTCGTATGTTGACCACGCCACGCCGAGCGCACCGAGGCGGTGGACAACAGCAAGGCCCCAGATAGGAAAGACCCGGAGATGGGGAAGACGCGGCAGTGGAGTCGCAGACGGAGAGGAGTGGGAAACTTGACTGGTTTGGGTGCGGGGTGGGCCTACACTCGGCAGAGAATAACAGGAGGAGCGGAGTGGAGGGATGGCCTGTCCGTCGGCGGGGTAGCGTTTCGCTGAGGAGCGCAAAACAACGCCGCTGGACGCCGAAGGCTGGAGCAGGCGGTTCCGGCAGCGCTGGGGGAAGAAAACGAGAGATTGAAGAAGAATGACGGCCGCTGGATGTAAATCCAACGCCTTCTTAGGCTTCGACCTACTGGCTCACATGTTCGCCAGTCCATTTGTTTTTTTAGTCCATTTGGTGGGTTGGGTGAAACAATGATGTAGCATCTATGCAGCCCATTTAAATCCCATTTGCATTTTTCTCGAAATCCATGGACTTGCTGGGCTGGGTGAAAATATCATGTTGGGCTAGACGGAGAAATGTTATAAAATATAAACACATGATTGCACGTCAAGAAAATCTTTGCAAGCTTATGTACGCAATCACTAGGAGTTAACTTGGCAAGTTATATATAAACAATTATTATTATTATTTTGTAAGAACTTTCAACTTACGAAATAAAATATCATTTTAATTTGATGAGTTAATAGCACGGGGGTATTATTATTTTTAGGCTAGACGGGGACAGCTTGAGTTGGTTCTAGGGAAAGTATCGGGAGAAAACTCAGTTTACATCGAAAAAGAAAGTGGGAGAAAATTCAGAGACCTGCTGGGTCCACCTGAGGAGAGGAATATGTTGGGAGGAAGGAGATTCAAAGCACGGCAGCCGAGTGAACTATTTTTTTTACGCACAAGTGAACTAGTTTACATACATTAGCAAATAGCCACTAAAAAAAGCAATCAGGTTAATGGGTTCTTAAAAGAAATATTTCGGACAAAACAGATAATTACGACACATAGGCTAATGCATGAAACACTTAGATGATAAAGGTGCTTATAAACAGATAAAGTACAACATCTAGACCTTCCGGCACGCTTGATCATGACGCTGTGGCTGTCCGTGTACTAAATCGATTACGGAAGCAGACTACGCCCTCATGTCCAAGATCTGCTGTACATGTCGTAGCATGTGTATGCGCCCTTGGCCGCGTAGGTTATGTAGGCTAGATTCGAGGTACCTCCCACATGTTTAGGTCGCCTTCTTTCATGTTGGCGATCGTGGGTCGATGATGGTCTCAACGAGGTCAACCACGGAGTCCTTCTCCTGCCTGCTGTCGATGATCTTGTGTTGCTTCGGATGTCGACAAGCTTGTTGCACCAGATGGACGAATCGTCGCGTTCTTCCTTTTCTCCACCGTAGCGAAGGTGCGATGGGCGCGCCGATGAAACGGGCGAATGCTCCGTAACCTGGTGCAGCCATAGGACTGAGGCGAGGCGAGCTTCACCGAGTCCGTGTCGTTGGTGTACATCACATTCAACTTGGTGCAGCCATAGGACTGAACGGCGAACTAACTCCTTGTCAAGTCCATATCCAGCAGGCTCACCCCTCGGATCGCCATTGGAGTCTCTTCGAGCATGGTTAATAGTATAGCCAGCTGTTGGCTATAAGCCAGTGCCATGTCATCTACAGCCCATCTTATAGTCAACATGTACAATAGTAGATCAAAAGAGTGTACTATTTTTTATTATGTGGCCCACCTTTCATTCTCACAAAGTGCCTAGGAGCATGTGCTAGAGCTGGCTCTTCACGAAGAGCCCTCTTACCTTCTCTCTCCTCTTCTCTTTCCTTCAACTAAGCAGAAATATAGTAGTTTATGCCTTATAGCCCGCTGACTCAGCTCTATTGTACTTGCTCTTCGAGTGAACGAGTGTGTAGGCGGCGGCAGCAATTCGTTTTTCAGCTCTTGGGGAAATGGATTCAACAGTAAGCTGAGTGTGTACAGGCGACAACATTTACTACCCCTCCCTAGTCCGCTGCACGCCCGGCAGAAGATGCACCCTCGGCGCATTCAAACGCCTCCATTAAGAAACCTACTCCGGCCACACGTCAGTTCACGAGCGGGTCTGTATTGGTACTATAATAACAAGAGTTAGTGGTCACTTTACTTAAATTTAATTAGCTTTAATAGAAATTTATACTTAAAACAAGCAATGCATTGGCTCGTCCTATCGCTTGCACGGATCAACATGCACAACAATTAGAATTATTATTCTCGGGATTTATTACGATCAAGACATTTGTCGACTTTCACAAAGATAATACTACCAAGTTTGAATTGTTTGTTATGGTTGCTGTCCTCTGCATCATCATGCCGTGTTTCCCAGCTTGCAAGATTCGAACCAACAAATAAGATCCAAATAATAAGTACAACAAAGATGCCTACACATCTCATTGATTCCCAGATTGCAAGATTCGTAACCAACAAATAAGATCCAAATAATAAGTACAACAAAGATGCCTACACGCCTCATTGATTCCCAGCTTGCAAGATTCGTAACCAACAAATAAGATTCAAATAATAAGTACAACAAAGAAGCCTACACATCTCATCGATTCCCAGCTTGCAAGATTCGTAACCAACCCATTAGAGCCTTTTGATAAAGTGAATATCGGGATTAAATCCATCTTGGCTAGCCATGTCATACAATCAAGAACTTGGCGAATGCTCTTGACCGTCACAACATCTGTAGTAGAGTATTCCTGTTTGCACAGATGTTTGCATAGCACAAACAAGGAGAAATGAGAGCATGATTTCGCTTTAGTTGAACCATTTTGTGTAGTTCCACTAAATTGAGAGATGTTGCTCTTGACCGTCACAACATCTGTAGTAGAGTATTCTGTTTGCACAACATGTTTGCATAGCACAAACAAGGAGACAGGAGAGCATGGTTTCACTTTAGTTTAACCATTTTGTGCAGTTCCACCAAAATTGAGAGATGTTGCCCACGTGACATTTTAGTTGAACTGCACAAGACACTCAATCCAAAAATAAGTGTTTTGTGCAGTTCACCAAAAGGTCACAATAGCAACAAGGTGAAATGGATAACCCTATCTGCACAAAATGATAGAAAGTAAACAGTTGCTGGTCAATAAGAATATACGAAACATATACAAAATGAAAAGAAGCATCTTAATTATGTTCATGGCAATCACGCAAGGACAGAGAAATTTTAAAAGCGTCAAGAATGCTTCATGTTACCGTAAGCATTACGATCAACAATGAGATTCCTCGATATGGGATTACTTTAATGGTGGCATTGCTTGTTTACTGCATACAATAAATCAACAAAGAGCTCAAGAGTTGGTTTAAGGGCATGGGACCGTGGGGACACCAGACACTCAAAGAGCGTAAAGGAGCAACTTACTTATCATACTTTGGAAAACAGCAGAGTGCCATTTGTAACACAGTTTAATTGCATCTTATCACTAGAGGCATTAGATTAACAATAACACCGGTTAGACATGTCCCTAAGGTAACAGTGTGATCGCTTCATTTTACATGCGCCTTACAAGAAAAGGTTGGTTTACCAAAAAAAATAGCAAAAGGTTGGTATAAGGACATGCGATAAAGGACGATCAAAGACAATGTACCTACAAGGAGGCATAAAGTGGTGATGCCGAGCTTGTTCACGCTATGTGAGGGCAACAAACCTAATCTGAGACCTTTTACTATGTGAGGGCAGCAAATCTAATCTCGAGGCCTTTTACTATGTGAGGGCAGCAAATCTAATCCTCGAGACCTTTTACTATGTGAGGGCAGCAAATCTAATCCTCGAGACCTTTACTATGTGAGGGTAGCAAATCTAATCCTCGAGACCTTTACTATGTGAGGGCAGCAAATCTAATCTCGAGACCTTTTACTATGTGATGGCAGCAAATCTAATCCTCGACATACTCGCTGACTTGTCCACCAGCCGCCACTTTCTATCCTTTTTTCAACCAATAATAGATCTGTTCCTTATCCAGTTTGTACTGTGTTTTCCCATTATTTCCTTTTTCAACCAAGAGACCGTTGGGTATCCGGTCTCTACTACTTTTACCATATTATTTCCTCTTTGAATCAAGTCCTAGATTCATGCTACAACTTTCCCCCTTTCTTCGTTGTTGAACAAAGCCCTAGATTTGAATGCATGAAGTAGCTTTACCTCTAATAATACTAACAATTTAGGAGGCTTTGGAAGAGCTGATGGGAGTAGAAAAGATGCACATGCGACACATGGGGAGCTGGGGCAGAGAGCAAGGCCGCTTCAAGAACTTATACCGAGGGTCGCCGGATGTCGGCGGCGGCAGGTCGGATCTGCGGACAATACGGCAGGAGGAAGAAGGGTCGGAGGACCTCCCGAGCCGGGCGCAGTGTCGAGAGAACGGCACGGCAGAGGATCGGGCCCCTCCGCAGCTGTGGGTTTCTCCTCGGCGGCGATGACCGCGTGAACGATGCACCATTTAGTCCTCTACACACACCGCCAAGGATCCGCCAGATCTGTGACCAGGGTGAGCAGAAGAAAATGTCGCTACCGCTGTCTTGTTTATATCTCGAGAGGATGAGAGAATGAAGAGAGCAACCCTAGTAAAGCAAGCGCCAGCCCTCAAGGCCCATATATATAGTGGAGTGATTATCTTTTTCTCTCCACAATAAGCGTTTCAATTTGTGTACGTGGCATTAAAGAAAAGAAACTCTCTATTTAAGGTGACTACTCTCGACTCCTACTTACTACTACTACGAGACTACCTCCGTCCTGGTTTATAGGTCCCTTTTATAGTTTGTGCCAAATTTTGACTAAAGATTTAACTAACAAAATGTTAATGCATGTCAATAAAAATTATCTCATTGGATTCGTATTTGAACATAGTTTTGAAAAATATAATGTTTGGTGACATGCGTGAACATTTTCTTAGTTTAATCTATGGTCAAAATTTGGCACGAAATACAATGGGGACCAATAAACCCGGACAGAGGTAGTATTGTTCACTTGTGCTCCCCGCCCCTCCATTCATTGAACAACCCCACGGGTGAATAAACATACAGTAAGTACTGTATTTATATAGAACGAACAAGCTCGAACTATTTTCGCGTAGTTAAAAGTTGAGGGCGGGGCTTTTCCCGGGCAGTACGCGCGGCAGTTTTCGGGTAGGCGGTTTGACAGAGAGGCGAGGAGGGTGAGCGAGTGGGGCTGTGCAATTTGACGGCGCGTTACTGCTGGAAAGACTTGTGATATGACCACTCACTATAGTCATGAATTACTGGCGCTCCGACCGGGGTGATGCCCCCTTCGCTCCACGCCTAATCTGGTGCATGACACGTCGACCGGATGTTGGCTCTCCCACATGTTGGAGTAGTAAGAAGGAGCAAAGAATGATGCGGTATATCCTAGTAAGATACTACTCCCTCCGTTCCTAAATATAAGTCTTTGGAGAGATTTCACTATGGACCACATACGGAGAAAATGAGTGAATCTACACATAAAATGCATCTATATACATCCGTATGTGGTCCACAAAGTGAAATATCTACTAAGACTTATATTTAGGAACGGAGGAGTACTACTCAGTCGGAGGAGTGCGAACCACGGCAGCCAAAGAACCAGCCGTGCGTAACCATGGTAGCCCAAAGGAACCAGCAGAGAAAACAATAATGTGGTGATATGGCCATAAAAACAATGTGCTACGGTCCACACTTTAGCATGTACAAGAACACTCCTCTTTGTTTGGATCCTCGAGTTAGAGCTAGTTTGGGTTGAAATAGCCTCAAATTATCGAAACAAGAGGGGTTAGTTTGAGCTAGTTTGCTCTAACCCAGCTAAAAAATAGCCCGTGGAGAGGTTCTATTTGGGTTAGTTATCATGGGCCCACTAAAAGAGAATTAAAAATCTCACCGCCCGCACTGGATCGCCTCCCTAAAAAATCTCACCTGCACTGATCGCTCCCCCTCTCGCACGACTCCTCTCTGTTCCCCATAGGGCAGCCCGCCCAAGCGCCGCGCCTCTCTCTCCTCCGGCTGCCCTCTCCTTCCGGCCTCCGCCGCCCTACTCCGCCGCCTCTCCTCCGACCTTGAAGGTCGCCCGCTCCCCTTCACGGTCGTTTTCTCCCTCTGTGTGGTGGCGGCGCATCTACCAGGGAGGTCATGAGAGGGTGAGTTTTTTCGTTCCTTCTCTGTCTCACGACCATATCATTGATCTTGCTTGCTCTAGCGCTAATTCTGATTTGGAAAAGTAGATCCCGATCAAACTTGCTATAGATTTGTGGTGCACGATGGAATTGTTTGATGCTGCTTGAGGAGGTAATAAATCTTTCTAGAGGCCCAAAGATTCAGGTCACCTTTCTAGGTATTTCATTTTCAGGCTTGCATTATTTGTAGAGGCCCAAAGATTCAGTTCACCTTTCTTTGTATTTCAGTTTCAGGCTTGCATTATTTCTAGAGGCCCAAATATTCACTTCACCTTTGTAGGTATTTGAGTTTCAGGCTTGCATTATTTCTAGAGGCCCAAAGATTCAGTTCACCTTTCTAGGTATTTCATTTTCAGGCTTGCATTATTTCTAGAGGCCCAAAGATTCAGTTCACCTTTCTAGGTATTTCAGTTTCAGGCTTGCATTATTTCTAGAGGCCCAAAGATTCAGTTCACCTTTCTAGGTATTTAAGTTTCAGTGCTTGCATTATTTCTAGAGGCCCAAAGATTCAGCTTCACCTTTCTAGGTATTTCAGTTTCAGCTTGCATTATTTCTAGAGGCCCAAAGATTCAGTTCACCTTTCTAGGTATTTTAGTTACAGTGCTTGCATTATTTATAGAGGATCAAAGATTAAGTTCCCATCGGCAAGCAAGCGGCCCTGCTACCCATGCCGGTGTCAACCTCAACTCGCAAGGGCCAAGGCGTCGAGGGGTTCCTGGCTTGGGCTCTCTGAGCCTTCCTCCAGAGCGACGATGGCGAGCTCCTCCCTCGGTGCGTGAGGGCTCCTGCTCCTCCCTATCGTGAACAACTTCCGTGATGAGTTAGCTCATTCTTTGTTTCATGAAGTGTTTTTTTATTTTGTGAAGCTTGATTGACGACTTGTATGTTTAAGTGGGATATCTCATTTGTATGGACAAAGTAAAATTATCATGTTTTGCATGCTTGATTGTATAGATGGTTCGCTTATGTCAATTGTGAGCGGAGGAGGCCACAGAGAGCCGCCACACCAAGAGGGTGCTTGGATCCAAGGGACTTATTTTAGTCGACTAAAAATAGGGTCCAAAGTAGTCAAATGATTGAGATAGAGCATTTATTGTCAATCTAACCCTGCCATCCATACACCTCTTTGGTTTAGAGTTAGTTCAGGTTAGAATCTAACTCTAACCTCTAACTGAGTTAGAGTTCTCCTCGTCTCGGTTCATCGCCATCATACTTTCCCCATTCCTGTGTTTTCAGATCCTCATGAATCAAAGAGGCCCTTTTTTTCGGGAAAAATCAAAGAGGCCCTTAGACTGGTTTAGGTCCGGTCATTTTTTATAAACGTGTTATGTCCAAAATTTAATGAACATGCTCCGGTTTCCACGAAAATAATCCGGTTTCATGTAGTAATTCATTGATTTACTTCTGCGGGGGGTTTGCATGTAATTCGTGAGGTCTGAAATGTAAAGTACCCCGACATATGCTCCGAGTCGTGCATGCACTACGACCCAGATACTCTATGTCCCACATGTCGGCGAATGGGAGCACGTGGAAATAGCTTAGGAGTACGTATAGGAGGATAAATGTGTGAAAAATATGTACTGTGAAGCGTAGCCGCGGTTCGAAAAGTAGACCTAAAGTGATGACAGCTGTCGCACACACCCAACTAGTGGTACTAGACATACGACTAATTTTTCCTAAAAAAAAGAGGCACGAGTGCTCAAGATTCTATTCTATAAACACGAGTCCCATCTCGACAACAGCGCCCATGCTACAGCTAGCCCTCCTCCTCGCTTTCTCTTTCTAACTCTAAACTCGGCCGACGCCTGGTGGGTGGGGTGGGTTTGCTCAATCATGCCCCACCTCACAAAGGAAAACGCTACGATCGAATAAAATGCCATATACTCCTCCGCTCATAAATATAAGCCTTTTTAGATACTACTTCAAATGCAATACAACATACAGATGTATGAAGACATAGTTTAGATTGTAGATTCACTCATTTTGCTCTGTATGTAGTAGTCACTTGCTGGAATCTTTAGAAAGACTTATATTTGGGAACGGAGGGAGTACTATACTAATAAAACATTAAGTCCACGAGGCGATGCATTGCTGGTTACAGGAGGCAAGAAGAAGAGATGCATCCATCGACGACGTCCACCTCCTCAACTCAGGGCGCTAGCCCACCGTACGATGCCTAAGTAGCAGCGGATTTCGTGGCCAGGTCGACGTGCTTCTGAACAATGGCGTCCAAAGATTCCAGTCGCTCGAAGAAGGCCAACATCTTTCTGTCCTTGCTTGCATTTTAGTGGCCTATGTAGACGATTTCCTCGTAGACGTGGATGTGCAGGTCGACGGTTTCTTGCATGGCGAGGCGCTGCGCGGCGAGCGCGGCCTCGAGGTGCATATTCTTCGTCGCCACCTCCGGCACCTGCAGGGCCACCAGGGCTTGAAAGAGTTTGTCACCATGTAGGCCGATGAGGGTGGCAAGCAATGAGGAGCCTGGGCGCGCGGGATGGAGCAGTACGGCAAGGTCGTCCGCGAGCTTCTTGACGGCGGTGAACTTGCGGATGGAGTTGACCATCATGTCGCCCATGCGAGAGGCGGCCGGTGTCGGCGAGGGCTACGATGCTGCGGTCGCCAAAGACGTGTGGAACGCTATGCTGGTGCTGGGCGCAGGCGGCGCTTGGATGATTTGGCACAGCCGATCGCCGCCGCGGCCCATCGCCTCCATAGGTGCTTGTGGCTTCGGTCACTTGGTCTTGGATTGGAGTGAGCGGTGTTGCGCAGAGACTTGGGAGTAGATGGATTGGAGTGGTGGGGCGCCTTTATTATATGAGAGTCCAAACTCGTTGTATTCACATCGTCTTTGGCTCTAGTCGCTTCTCCAATTAATCCCCTCTGCATGTAATTGAGGATGCATCATTGACCGTTCAACGTCTCGGGAACCGCTACCCTCTTCCTCCTTGGCATTCAAGCACCTATGGACCCGTCGACGACGAGGTGCCTATGGTGACTTCATAAATTTCAAGATGATAGTGTCGTGCGTGTGTGCGTTCATAGGGGTGAGTGTATGCGCGTGTATATGAGCGCTTGCGTCTGTACCGTGTCAAAAAAACAACGTAAATGCGTGTCAAAAAGAGACTAGTCAAGATACTCAATATTGTGCACCTCGGAGAGGAAAATGATAGAACTAGTATGTATTTATTTACGGTGCAGATTCACTCATTTTGCTCCATATGTACTCCGCCTCGTGTAGTCTAGTCACTTGTTGAAATCTCTAGAAGGGCAAATACTCCTTTCGGTTTACGGGCTATACTAGCAAGTAGTTGTACGTACTAGTACAATAGTGGGCTCACATAGCAATTTTGTCTCATGCAAGAGCTCGGCTATATGTGCTCAATGTTCGCAAATCGCAACGCTCGGTTTGCGCTTGGCTCTTTGCCTCTTCGAGAAGACGAACAATGATGTTACTACTACTGCTTCTACAAAGGTCGAATCCATCGCTGCATGTCCGCCCACCGCGAGCGGGACGGATAGCTTGTTGTGGAAGTACTACTACTAAGCAAAAGCTCTGTCCTCGCTTATGCGAGCAATCACAAGCATGGGCGAGGGAGAAGGCGTAGTAAAATCAAGCTTCTCCTCGTTCTCTGAGTTGACGCGACACATCATAGCACCGGCCCCACATGCTTGCCTCTAAACTTGGCTGAAAGACCAGCAGCAGTACAATATATTTGCTGCAACCTCTAACATTTACCCACCACAAATTAAAATATATGTGGCCGTATGCATCGCTCGATGCGAGGCGGGAGTCCCCCCTTTTTGAAAAAAAACAAATTAAAATATATATTCCTGTCTTGACCAGATGAGCATGCAAACTACAATCACCAGGGTGACAGGTAGGGCCAGAAGACTATTTTAATTAAAAAAACTTCGAGACGGCCACATAGCATGGAGCCGACCCCAACGATTTTAAGCTTACAGGCACGGTACACGCTATCTAGACTACTCTACACATGAAACTGCCACACGAGCGTCCGGGCTGCGCTTGGCTCTTCGCCTCTTCGGGAAGTCGAACAATGATGGTGTACTACTGCACTGGAGGAGTACTACAGTACGCTTCTGGCCATCTGGCACCGATTGAACTGCTGCATGTCCACCGCGTGCGGGAGGGAGAGCGTGTAGCGAAAGCTTCTCCTAGTCTTGCCAGCCACCACGCTCATGGGCGAGGGAGGGACGCTCCTGTCTTTGCGTGTATGACAGGTGGGCCCGACAGGTGTGTGGCCAACCTGTCATACAGCCAAAGGCGGGTGCAGTTAAGTCCGCGAGGGATAGGATATTCAAACTTCTCGTTGATGTACGAGTTGACGCGACACATCAAAGCACTGCACTCGATATATTTCAATAATTTGCATTTACCGATGAATTAATTACAACGCATGCATGCATGCCGTGATTCTTCTTTTGATAGTACTTGCATGTGTTGATTTAATGCACCTTGAAGGATGGTTGTGCACGAGGAGGGCGAGATCATGCAGACCGAACAGGAACAGGACCCGACGATGGAGCTCTCTAAGGTCTCGATGGACCTCACCGTGCTCCACTTCCCCTTGTGCCTCCGCGCCTTGACGCCTCCAGTGTATGAGGTTCGAATACACCTCGTCCGTTCGGCTGATTGAGAAAGGTGCATGTTTCTTGATTGATGTGTTGTTGGATTGAATTCTGCAGTGCAAGGGAGGGCACCTGTCCTGCGCGGACTGCCGCGTCGAGCGCCCCGGGAACCAGCAGCAGTGCCAGAAGTGCGAGCGCGGTGGTGGCTTCGACGTGCGGAACACGGCGGTGGACTCCGTCCTTTCGTCGGTGAGGGTGGAGTGCCCGCACGAAGGTGTTGGGCCCTAGGTCACTTACCACAAGCTCACCGATCACCAGAGCGTGTGTCCGCTCACGCCCTGCAAATGCCCCGTGCCCGTCTGCGGCTACGAAGGCCTGCCGCCGGCGCTCTACCACCACATCAGCACCGCGCATCCCATGCCCGTGCATAGGATCCAGTACGGCAAGGTGCTCCAGCTGCAAGTGCCACTGTCGGAGCCACGACTCTTGCTGTTCGCGGAGGAGGACCGCCGTGCGTTTTTCTTGGTCGGCGGCGTGCTCGACATCGGCGCGCCTATCGCCGTGTCGGTTGTCTGCATCAGAGCGGGGGCGTCCCCACTGCTGCACTACTTGGCCAAGCTGTGGGCGAACGGCCCACCGGGGGAGCCCAAAGGCACGACCGACGCCGTCAAGGTGGAAATGGAGGTGACAAGCAGCAAGGATCCCGCGACGCCGACGCAGTGAGCTGACCTTCTTGATAGCTCCGCCCAAGCTGCTGGCCGGGCTAAGCTTGTGTCCCTCCACATTCAGATTGACAAGCTCACGCCCTAAATGTTTCGACAATGCCTTCTGCTTATCTTAGTAATATGCTAATATAGGGATTACCTTGGTCTACTTTAGCTTAAGAAATGGTGGGTTTTGGTATGCTGCAGCAATTACTTCGACATCGATCAGAATTTCCAACAGTTGAACGGATATTTTGTGTCTGTGGATATAAAGTTCCTTTGGGTAAGAGTACTACTTGTCATCAAAATGGATAAAAGGAGATGTATGTAGACGTATTTTAGTTCTAGACACGTCCCTTTTTATCCATTTTGATGACAAGCACTCCCTCCGTTCCACAATACATGCCTTCCATTTGTCAAAATATAGATGTATCTAGACATGTTTTAGTATATAGGTACATCCATGATAGAGCCAATCGGATGGTTGAGAACACTACAATTCATAGCTACAGATGCGTGTGTGACTCCCAGATGCAGAGGCCGGGGGTCATCATCCTCCTTTTCGAGAAAAAACAGACGCGTGTGTGAGAGGACGAGTGCGTGCGTGCACCTCTTCTCTTCCTGTATAACGTACTACTAAACTCAGAGTACAAGTTTTTGAGCTTGCGTCTCGTCACATTCCAAATTACTCCATGCTATATTGAATTGCAAACATGTTCACACCGATCACAACCTAAACGGTTTCCCACTTAGGAGTGTATTAGTACCACGCTAGTATATTGAATTCCAAACCTGTTCACACCGATCACAACCTAAACGGTTTCCCACTTAGGAGCATATTAGTACTCGGTTATAAATACTAGTATGCCAAGATGACTGCACATTCCTCCTCAACTCCTCATCCACAAAACAAACAAGTCATTCAAATCCTTCCCTTGCGTCTGCCATGGCCAGCGTGAGTTCTGGGTCGAGAGATTGCTACCAGGGAGAGGCGAGCATGGAAGCGGAAGCACGAGAGATGTCCCGCCTCGCTGCGAGAGCAGCCAACATGTCCCGCCGCGGAAGTAGCAGCATAGAGGTCCCGCCGCGCCGCTGAAGCAGCATGGAGGTCCCGCCGCGCTGTCGATGCAACAGACTGGTCCGACCGCGCCGCGGAAGCAGCAGAAATGTCCTGCCGCGCCACGAATGCAGCAGAGATGTCTCGCTGCGCCGGGCGGCCTGGGAAAATTTCTCGCGGGCAGGCGACGACTGTTACAGGCGCATGCATGCGATCGTACATAGCCAGATGGATCAGATCTCCGGCTTGGCGAGGTTGCAGGACGACGTGAAAGCCTCGCTTGAACAGGCTACCGCGCCATCCGCAACTAAGGGAGGGCAATGAGAGGCTCCGGCCGAGAGCGACCTGCCGAGGGAGAAGATCGTCCGGTGCGACCAGCAGGAGGAGACCAAAGGCCTTGTTGAAGAGGACCGCGCCATCGTCAAGAAACTTATGGACGAGAATGACATGCTCCGCAACGAGCGCCAAAGGCTGGTGGAGGAATCCGTGGATGTTCTCAAGCAGCGTCTTGAGGACACGAAAGAGCTCATCGCCGCTCGCCGCGGAGACTAGTTCCCGTGGCCTGCAAAGAACGCATCAAGAAAGTAGAGATCAGCGAGCCGATCCTTGTCTTCCTTCTTCTTTTGCCCTTGTGTATTTCGGGCGAAGCCGCATGTGGCTTTTTTAATTATCTTTCTAATTATGTAAGACAATTAATCGCCCTTATCTTTCTCGTGGAAGATCAATGTTGCGAGGCTGGAATGAAGAAAACTCTTCTCGTGGCGACCTTGGTGTTGCTGTTCTTCTAGTTGCTGCTAGGCTTCCTTCAGTTTCCTGGTTTCTTTTGATGTAATAATCGGTTTAGGATGTCGATTGTGTAGTCGGTTGTGAAATGTTGGGTTCTAGCGCGGATGTTTGGCCTTTGTTGGCCTCTTGGGATGTTGCGATTTCAATCTGGTACTTTTAGTCCTTCGTGTTAGGCTGGAGTTGTGCTGAACTTCTTGTGAATTGTGGTGGTTTTCAGTAATGAAAATCGGAAGGGGCAAGCCCTTCTTTGATAAAAAAAATCATCCTTATATATTCATCAGTCTTGCTATAAGTCGCAGTAGATGCTATATAGGTCCATCGGATCTTACATCAAGATCCATGCTGTCAGATTTTCTTTTTTCTCTCTTAAATCTCAGTCGAGTGAGACATAGCCACGCCATTAAACAGAGGCTCGGGCGCCATTAATGGAGACCTTGGGAGAGAGGTGGACGGCAGATGGAGGTCAAAGGCTCTCCTCCCGATAAGCACGCCAGCAGGGTCTGATCGCACGCCTCTCGTACTCAAATAGCTACCTCTGCACGGCGCCTCCTAGCTAATAAAAATGGGACGCGTATGCACGTAAATGGTACTAGTAAGTAGAACGCCCACGGTTTCAATAATACTTGTGTTTCCGATTGTAACGTGACAGCACTTGTTCCAAAATGACTTTGTTGATTGTTAATGTGTGCGCCGCAAATCGGACTGCAAATTTACCATTAGATGTTGGTGCCATGTCATGGCACCAAGCCAAGTTTCATTATTTTCATGCGTGTTTTGGATTTACAGGAATTAAAAAACTAAGTTTCTCAATGTTTCCAACCCAGCCACGACGCCCAGAATTTTGAATTTCATTCCCATTTCTTGCATGGAACCTAGAAATTTACCCGAGGACACACATGTGATTTTTCAACCAACTTTGGTGCACCGGAACATGTGCTTGTATTTCAAATTTGAATTATGCACACAAAGGTGACACGTTCCCTCCCAAAACCACGAGCCTTCTTGAGAGAAGCTCTGATTTGCAAGAAGCTTATACCAAAATTTGTTCCTATTCGGCCAATTTTTTTACCACGGCATGGTACTACCATGACATGACACCATGCCAAGTTTCATGATTTTAAAACCAAGTTTCTCAATGTTCTTGACCGAGCCACGATGCCCAGATGTTTGAATCTTATTCTCATTTTTTGCATGGGAGTAGAAATTCACCCGAGGACACAAATGTGATTTTCAACCAACTTTGGTGCACGGGAGCACGTGCTTGTAGTTCAAATTTGAATTATGCACATTAAATGACCAAAACTCAATTAATGTGTAAATAAGGCCAAACGGCGGAATAATTCCAAAATTTAACAGGCACTCATGTAGTTCTATGTTGCCTTTGTAAATAAACTCAAGGGGACAACGATATCGTTTAGCACTCAAAGGTGACACGCTCCTCTCGAACCACGAGCCTTCTTGAGAGAAGCTTCGGTTTGCAAGAAGCTTATACCAAAATCTGTTCCTATTCGCCATTTTTTTACCACAACATGGTAGTACCATGACATGACATCCATACCAAGTTTCATGATTTTCAGACGTGTTTTGTATTTACAAGAATTTTAAAACCAAGTTTCTCAATGTTCTCGGCCGAGCCACGATGCCCAGTTGTTATAATTTTATTCTCATTTCTCGCATGGAACCTAGAAATTCATTCGAGGACACAAATGTGATTTTCAACCAACTTTGGTGCACGACAGCATGTGCTTGTAGTTCAAATTTGACTTATGCACATTAAATGACCAGAAACTTAATTAATGTATAAAAAATGACAAACGAACCCGGAATAATTCCAAAATTTAACATGCACTAATGTAGATCTATGTTGCCTTTGTTAAGAAACTCAAGGGCGGGGGGGGTGGTGGTGGCACGTTCCCTCTTAGAACCACGAGCTTCCAAATCGGCCCAGTTTTTTACCACAACATGTTAGTGCCATGACATGACACCATGCCAAGTTTCATTACATGAATTTAAAATCTAAGTTCCTCGATGTTCTCGGCAGAGTCATGACGCCCAGATGTTTGAATTTCATTCTCATTTCTTCCATGGGACCTAGAAATTCAACCAAGGACACACATGTGATTTTTCAACCCACTTTGGTGCACCGAGCATGTGCATGCAATTCATATTTAGATTATGCACATTAAAAGTCCGAAACTCAATTAATGTATAAAAGGCCAAATGAACCCGAAATAATTCCAAAATTTAACAGGGCACTCATATAGTTCTATGTTGCCTCTGTAAATAAAATCAGGGGAGGCAGCGATATCGCTTCACACACAAAGGTGACACGTTCCTCTCGAACCACGAGGCTTGTTGAGAGAATCTCCGGTTTTGCAAGAGGCTTATACCAAAACTTGTCCCAATTCAGCCAAAATTATACGTATGAAAACAGGGTTTAGATTATCCCTAACATCTCGCTACCTAGACCAATAATGTACTATGATTTGAATTCAACATAAAATGGATACAAATATTTGAATTGGAGAGCGATGGTACATGTAGTTCATAGTGAAATATGATTACTGCTATATGCATGTCTTTTGTTATCAAGATAATATTTAAATTATTGTATAACTTGACAACAATCATATTCAAATAAGGAAAATTGATTCAAATTTAGTCCATGTTCTCCTGATTTTTTTTTACATTTTTCTTGTAGTTTTTTCAATGGCATCTATAGCAATATAGTAAAAGGGGACATGACTCTCTTGTGTCTTGTATGATTTTTTTTACACGTTAAGTTTGTTCTGCCGAACAAGGAATCCGCACCTTGTTATCCCGAAATTTTCAAGCTCGAGTATCTTTTGTCTCACCTGCTTTGAAACTCCCGCTTCTTCAACCAGCGCCTTTGTTATCCCAAAATTTGGACCCACGAGAACTCCCTCCTCATCTGAAATCGCCCCGCAGCCTGCATATCGTGAAATCCCCTTCTACCCTCACCGAAATGAAGCTCCACGTCATGGTGTCAAAACCGTGGGGTACGCTGGTAACTTACCCTACATTTCGGACAAGCGTGTCCCTAAGCTTGGCTCCCCCCCCCTTCACCCCCTCCCCACATTCATACACCGAGGCCGCCAAAACCGCGAAACCCCACGCCCTCCGTCGGCCTCCCGACCGCCGCCAGCCGAGACTCTTCGCCGACTATGTCGTCCACCGCAACAGCTCGCCGTCCCTCATCCACCGCACCGGATGAGGATCCGTTGTCGATCTCGTCCTCCCGCCGGATCAGCCGCCCCGTCCTCCACCTCCAAGGAGATGCCCCGACGTTCGCCTCGTCTATTGCGCCACCTCAATCCCCACAGCGCCGTCTTGACCTGCCCCACCGGAACGGCAACACCCTCACCAATTCCTCCGATGAAGCCGAGGCCAACTCGGCGCCACCAAGGAGGTTCTTCACTCACCGCTGCATCTTATCTTTTATTCGATCTCACGGGGCTGTCGATGCTCAATACCGAGCAGACATGGCATCTCCATCGACGGCGCCGTCGCCGACCACATCATCCACGGCGTCTCTCCCCCATGTCGTTGCTTCCTCGGCGGCGACTTCCACAATGGCACTAGCTGCAGCTGCTCCGCTCTCGCCGTGCTGCGGCTCGTTTGCCGCTGGTCGCTCTTGCTGCACCGCTTCCTGCTTTCGTTCATGTTGCTGCTCTGCTTTGCTCTCGCTTGTGCTGCTGCTGCTGCACGACCTCCGGCAGCTACAGGAGTTGCTGCTTTAGCACTCGCCATGTGCTACTCGCACGACTTGCTCTCTCGCTAGTGCGTTCCTGCTCGAGCGCTCTGCTGATTTAGATCATGCTTCTCGCTACTAGTGCTCGAATGCCCTAAACATCTATTGCAATGCTCTATTACTAGTTCAATCAGTTTCGACAGTAAAATTCAGTTTCGATCGTGAAGTTCATTTTCTTGCTTAAGTTCGAGTGAACAGTACTTACAAAGATCTGTCGGAGCGGTCATGGCGCGGCTGATGCGTTTTACATCTAGCACTTTTTGGTGATGTATTTTACATCATCTATTGCAGATGATATTAGGGTCCCACTTCAGATTAAAGTTATCTGTCTTGTCATGCTTCAGCCTCGTCGTCAGACACCTTAGCGGAGCTGCTCCAACAACGGAACCGTCCCATCACAGCGAGCAAGACCCTCGGCGCCATTTCCAGAGGCCTCGGATCTTCTTCCCGCCTCCGACAGTCACACCAAATCATCACCATCCTCCACGTCCAACCCAATGATGCTGAGGTCCACAAGGCTATGCCAAAGAGGTTGTACACTCGTCGCATCACTTTGTTTCTCCATTCCTCTGTTCTTCCAATTCATGTGAGCCAAACAACCAGGTTGACTGAAATCCTATGTTTCCAAATGCTCTGTTTTGCACATGCATTCCTATCCTATTCCTGTGTTTTTCCTATCCCTGCGTTTATAGAATCCTCCAATTCTAAGGAGCCCTTACAGATTTACTTCATTTTCAGATTGGCGTCAAAGAAAACTCGGTGTGTTATGTCCTGCTCCTACCGTGCCGTCATCCACCCCACCTGAGGTGCACCATCGACAGAAGCGTTCACTCGCAGCGAGATCCCCCTGCAGACTTTCTTTCGCCGCCTCAGATCATCTTCCCCGTTGCCGGCAGCCACGCCAACTGCATTACCATCATCGACTGAGTAGATGAACCTGAGGACTAGACAGTTCCAGAAGAGAGGTCACAGTCTTTCGTGTTTTCTTACGTTATACATCGGTTATTATTACCTGCTACTTTATCGCTCAATCTTGAGTTTTGAATTGCCCATGGGTCTCATATCGAGCCAAAGAACGAATAGTATCTGCTCTACTATCTAGTTCATCTGGGGTCTTCTATGTGGTTCATGTTGGGTGGGCAACAAACAATAGATGATCCATTGTCTATCTTTTAAACTAAAGCTATAATCTACCGCTATCATTAGTTTTGGATCCATCCACTCATTTGCTACCATCAGTCTTGATTTTTGCATGCACCCTTAGGCCTTACAAAATCTAACTATTTTTTTATTATGCATGTCGATATTGTACACAATCGTATTGAACATGTAGAGAAAAGAGAAGACCGTAAGCGTCTTGAATATAATGTCATGCAGACGCTGCTCCATGGTGGGCTAAGTGCCCCCCTCTCCTGCATTTCCAGATTGTATTCCGAGGAAGATAACTGCTCGATGGAGATTCGTAGGAGCCGACCATGCCTGCTTACCACCGAGGTGTTTGCTCTAACTCGGCATGCTTGATGTTGGTCATATCATGCATATGGCCCTTGCATTGCTTACATTATACATCTTATATGTCATCAGCTTAGTTTAGATTTGCTTTGTGTGAATGCCACCTGTTTGGTTTCTATATCATACTTCATTATTCCTAAATATTTGTCTTTTAGAGATTTCAACAAGTGACTACATACGGAACAAAATGAGTGAATCTACACTCTAAAATATGTCTATATACATCCGTATGTGGTAGTCCATTTGAAATCTCTAAAAGACAAATATTTAGGAACGGAGGGAGTATATGGGAATTATGCAATGCCATCTTCTTTAGCCGTGCATCATATACGTGAATCATGCAATGCCATCCTGTTTAGCCACCATCGATATGTGAATTGTATCGTGCCATATTTTTTCCATAATGTGTTCCATTTGTCAACAATGTTTATACATTCATCTACTCTTCCCTGCATCAGCCATTTGAGTTGGTCATGGGAAAATCTGGAGTGAAAACAAGGTCTTCGAGCGAACGATGCTACACGTCGATGCAGATTTCTTGCTGGTTACTGATAGCTCCTCGAGAGGAGGATTCAGAGAGATGACCATCGTATCCCCCGAGGTGCATGCTCTAACTTGGCTGGGTTATATTGCTCATATCATGCATATGGTGTCTTGCATTGCCATGCCATCCGCTTAGATTAGACATGCTTTGTGTGAATGCCTCATGTTTGCTTTCTATATCGATATGTGAATTATGCAATGCCATGTTTTTCAGCCGCTTATCATATATGTGAATTATGCACCGCCATGGAGCCGACATCATATATGTGAATTATCTCATGCCATCTTTTTTTCATTACGTATTCCATTTGTCGACAATCTATGTATATTGAACTACTCTTCATGTGTATCAGCCATTTGAGCCAGTTATGGAAAAATCTGGAGGAAAACAAGGTCTTCAGAGCGAGCAATGGTACTGTTGAAGCATATATCTCGATGGTTATAGGGAGCTCCTCGGAGGAGGATTCGAGATGATGACCTGTCCTATATCCCACCTGAGGTGTATGCTCTAAGTTGCAATGTTTATATTTCTCATATGATGCATATGGTGTCTTGCATTGCTTAGTTTAGACATCATATGCACAATATTGAATTCTATCTGCTTAGTTTAGAGATCATACATGCGAGTGCCACCGCTTAGTATATGAATCAATTATGTCAATTATATCATGCCATCCTGTATACTTAGACAACATGTATGTGAATTATTTCATCCCAACCTATTTTAGAAAGACATCATATAGTTTTGTCATGTCATCCTGTTTAGGTACTCATCATATGTTGAATTATGCCATTATATCCTGTTAAGTTATCCATCATATATCTGAAACTGTGTCATGCTATCCTGTTTAGTTAGGCATCATATATGTGAAATTGTGTCATGCTGTCCTGTTTGGTTAGACAACATATATGTGAATTACCACATCTTTCTTTTCTTGTTTATCAGCCATTTGAATTGGAGGGGGTGATGGCAGTATCTAAGGGAGCAAAAACCCGTTCTTCACAAAAGACAGTGCTACCAGTCGATGCAGATAGAACCATGGTTGTACTGGCCCACAAACTAGCCCCACCACACATAATTGAGACTCTTCCAGATTGCACACTTACACCGTTGGGCAGAGAACCAGCTACAACCCATCTAACCGCAACCCCAGTGGATAGTAACCCACTTATAGTTGACAAAGCACCATGTCCACCACAGAGTACCCCCACATGAGCAGTTTGTAAAGCTACTGCAGCGCCCAAAGCACGAAGACCACCACAGCTAACCCAGACTCCATGTTTAAAGCAGAAGAGCAACTGTTCTCAGGTCAGATTCCGTAGCTATGGTCCATACTCCTTTGTTGTTGCATCACTGTATTTACTCATACCAACTACTTTCGAATTTGAAGGATCCAATTGAAACTCCAATGGCGAACAGGTATGTTTTAAACCTATTTCTTTAACTGGATTGTTGTTCTAACTTCTTGCTCTATGTTGATTTCAGTTTAAGTTGTATAAACAGTTATGTTCTCATGTGATGCACATTACAAGTGCTGCCAATGCTATGTAGTTTCTCACACTTATATTCTGTCTATGCTGAAGTGTCTTAAAAATATATGAGTTGAACTGTGTCTCTATCTTGATTAGGGAACATAAACTAGAATGATATGGACAATACAGTGACCATAGTACATAGATATATGTTTGTTTCATGTTGTTATCCTGTCCACCTTACTATCGAACGGTTTACCAAAATGAGTTTGGTATACTACAAGCTAAACATGTGATGTGTCCGCTTGTTTCTCTTGTAGTATGCAAACAGAATATTGGAGAAGAGCACCCCACTATGCAATGGTAGAGAAAGTAATGCAGATAAGGTTCAAGATAGTGAGACAACCTGTTGGTCTCCAAGAAAGGTGATAAAACGATCTTGTAGACAAAGTGAGAAAACCCCACAGTCCTGCGTTGATGTAGTGTTTGAGTTCTCGGCGAGATCGCTGGCACAAGCTCTTCGAACTCGCTGCCTGAATCACTTCGGCTTCTTCAGTCTCAGCTACAAGCTGAAAGGCATCTGTCATCTGTGTTGCGGCAAGAAGCCGAAGGACTGAGGAAGTCCCTGCAGAATTCAGATCGTTTTCTTGTGCAACAACAAGTTACTGGAGGATTTAAGCGCCAAACAAGAGAAAGTTAATAAGCTTGCTAAGAATCTTGCCAGCATTATGGGTACCCAGGATATTGTTTCTTGAACTCTTCTGAAGTGGTTTCAGTTCTGGACTTGTTTTGCTACGGTGTTTATATGCTGTTGTGTTCCCTATATTTGCACTGGTGGTGAACTTTGATGCCCAGTGGATGTAATATGTGTAATAGCCGTGATAGCCTAGCATAAGTTGCTTGCTTATTTATTTCGTTGTTGTCTTGTTTATTTGTTTATTTGTAGTCAGTGTAGTTCTTTTTCCGCGGTTTGCTAGTGGCTGCAATAACCTATTTTTTAAAACTAGGCCACAATAACCATGGGCTAATATTTACTGTAGTGACACCGGGCCTCCTACGGGCCAGAAAGCGATGGGCCTTCTACGGACCGTAGAAATAAGAGGCCTTCTACGGGCAGAGAAACATTGGGCCTTCTACGGGCCGTAGAAACAATGGGCCTTCTACGGGCCCTATCATCAATGGGCCTTATACGGGCCATATGATCGATTGGCCAAACATGGGCCAATAACAGGTCGCATTTTGGCCGTAAACGGGCTAGAGTTGGAATCATCCGTTCATGGGCCGACCATAACGGGCCATCGTTAATAGGCTGTATTTGATGACGCTATGAAAATGTCCCAATGTATTAACAGACCACAAACGGGCCGACTGTAACCACGGGCTGAATTTGGCCCACAAGCAGAAAATTACATTAACGGGCCGTAAGTAAACGAATGCTCGAAATGAGCCCAAGAATAAATGGGCTCTGAGAAGGCCGAAAGATAACATGGGCTGGAAACGGCCCAACTGAATAACGGGCCATTAATGGGTATAAAGTGATACACTGTTCATTACGGGCCAGTTTCACCACAGGCCGTTAATGGGTCTAAAGTGATACACTATTCATTGCGGGCCAGTTTCACCATGGCCCGTTAATAGGCCAAGAGTTACATAGGGCCTCATATGGGCCGAAAGACGTCATGGGCCATACATGGGCCGGAAGTGAAAATGGGCTGGATGGCCCAGATGACGCTACTAGGCCTAATTCGGGTAGGGCGTAACGGGCCTTGGGTTAGCGGGCTGTAAATGGGCTATATGCGAACATGCCGTTAACAGGCTTTCCATGGGCCAGCCCGTCACCTTTTGACCAAGTCAAACGGGCCGGCCTTTTCACAGGAATGGGCCTCTGTTGGGCCGGGCCACGTGTCGACGTATCAGAGGCGCCTTCTGTCCAGTGAGTGGATGACATCTGTCCCAACAATGAGCCGACACGTGTTTCCTCCAGCCAATGACGATTTTACATGTGGAAAATCCCCATTGGTTGGGGCTGTTAACGGGTTATCGGATCCAAAACCCGACCCGATAGCTTAACGGTGTTCCGTTACGGTGGATGCCACGTGTCGGTCACCCTTGACGAAAGCACTTCTGTGACACGCGATTTATCGTCATGGAAGTGGACACTTCCGTGATGATAATTTTGGTAATCATGGAACACTTCTACGACAGCACATGTATGACTATCTTGATTCTGTCATAAATTTGTCATGGATGTACCTGCATGACAAAAAACGCGACCTACTGTGACAAACATGTATCATCACGGAAGTGTATTTTTTTTGTAGTGCACACTGAAAGATCTACTAATAAAAAAGTGCATGCGATAGAAGAAATCAATGTTTTGAGTAGAAAGATGGACGAACTTATGAAATTATTTGCTAGTAAGAGTGTTTCCTCTGATCCTAATGATATGCCTTTGTCTACTTTGATTGAGAATAATAATGAATCTATGGATGTGAATTTTGTTGGTAGGAATAATTTTGGTAACAACGCGTATAGAGGAAACTTTAATACTAGGCCTTATCCTAGTAATTCCTACAGCAATTCTTATGGAAATTTTAATAAGATGCCCTCTGAATTTGAGACTAGTGTTAAAGAGTTTATGAATTCGCAAAAGAATTTCAATGCTTTGCTTGAAGAGAAATTGCTTAAAGTTGATGAATTGGCTAGGAACGTTGATAGAATTTCTCTTGATGTTGATTCTTTAAAGCTTAGATCTATTCCTCCTAAGCATGATATCAATGAGTCGCTCAAAGCCATGATAATTTCCATTGATGAGTGCAAAGAAAGAACCGCTAGGATGCGTGCTAAGAAAGATTGCTTTATAAAAGCGTGTTCTTCAAATTTCTATGAAAATAAAGATGAAGATCTAAAAGTTATTGATGTGTCCCCTATTAAATCTTTGTTTTGCAATATGAATCTTGATAATGATGGGACTAAATATGATCCACCTTTACCTAGAAGGCGTTCCAAAAATTCGGAGTTTTTAGATCTTGATGCGAAAATCGATAAAAGTGGGATTGAAGAGATTAAAACCCTATATGTTGCTAAACCCACTATTTTGGATTTCAAGTAATTTAATTATGAAAATTGCACTTTGATTGATTGTATTTCCTTGTTGCAACCCATGCTAAATTCTTCTCATGCTTATAGTCAAAATAAAGCGTTTACTAAACATATCGTTGATGCCTTGATGCAATATTATGAAGAAAAGCTTGAGTTGGAAGTTTCTATACCTAGAAAACTTTATGATGAGTGGGAACCAACTATTAAATTAAGATTAAGGATCATGAGTTTTATAATTTATGTGATTTGGGTGCTAGTGTTTCCACTATTCCCAAAACTTTGTGCGATTTGCTAGATTTCCGTGATTTTGATGATTGCTCTCTAAACTTGCACTTTCCGGATTCCACTATTAAGAAACCTATGGGAAGAATTAATGATGTTCTTATTGTTGAAAATAGGAATTATGTGCCCGTAGATTTTATCGTTCTTGATATAGATTGCAATCCTTCATGTCCTATTATTCTTGGTAGACCTTTCCTTAGAACGATTGGTGCAATTATTGATATGAAGGAAGGGAATATTAGATTCCAATTTCCATTAAATAAGGGCATGGAACACTTCCCTAGGAATAAAATAAAATTACCATATGAATCTATCATGAGAGCCACTTATGGATTGCCTACCAAAGATGGCAATACCTAGATCTATCATTGCTTTTATGCCTAGCTAGGGGCGTTAAACGATAGCGCTTGTTGGGAGGCAACCCAATTTTATTTTATTTTTTTGCTTTTTACTTATGTTTAGGAATAAATATTTGTTCTAGCCTCTGGTTAGAAGTGTTTTTATGTTTTAATTAGTGTTTGTGACAAGTTAAACCTATAGGATGTTCTTGGATGATAGTTATTTGATCTTGAAGAAATTTCCACAAACTTTCTGTTCACGAAAACAATTGTTAAAAATTACCAGAACGTCATAAAATAATTATTCCAATTGATGCTGATCAATAAACAAATTGCCTAGGTGTAACATCCCAAATTTTCAATTTGGAATGTTATACATAGGTCATTGTCGGTGTCAAAACCGGTGGATCTCGGGTAGGGGGTCCCGAACTGTGCGTCTAGGCGGATGGTAACAGGAGACAAGGGACACGATGTTTACCCAGGTTCAGGCCCTCTTAATGGAGGTAAAACCCTACGTCCTGCTTGATTAATATTGATATTGTGGATGTTTACAAGAGTGGATCTACCACGAGATCAAGGAGGCTAAACCCTAGAAGCTAGCCTATGGTATGATTGTAAGGGTTGTTGTGATTGTTGTCCTACGGACTAAAGCCATCCGGTTTATATAGACACCGGAGAGGGCTAGGGTTACATAGAGTCGATTACAATGGTAGGAGATCTACATATCCGTATCGCCAAGCTTGCCTTCCACGCCAAGGAAAGTCCTATCCGGACACGGGGGGAAGTCTTCAATCTTGTATCTTCATAGTCTTGGATTCGGTCGATGATGATAGTCCGCAAATGATAGTTCGGCTGATGATGGTAGTCCGACTATCCGACACCCCTAATCGAGGACTCCTCGGTAGCCCTGAACCAGGCTTCAATGACGATAAGTCCGGCGTGTATATTGCTTGGCATTGCAAGGCGGGTTCTTCCTCCAAATGATAGAAGATTGTGAACACCAGGATAGTGTCCGGCTCTGCAAAATAAATTCCATGTTCCACCGTAGAGAGAATAATAATATATACACAAGCTCAATCTGCTGACGTTTTCCCTGGCATGACGTCACACCACTACCAAGCCATTACTCGAATTGTTTTTTACTTTACCACCTCAGCGCATTTAGCGAAGCGGTTTCCTTGGCACCTCTTGTCGAAGCGGAGATCGTGTTTCCCCTTAATCTGGGATTCTCATCAATACGGGCGTGGGTAACCCAACCGCATCATTGATGGTGACGCTTGGGGGATAAGCGAGTTTTACCAGGCCGGTGGGGGACGCGTGAGATTTCGTCCGCCCATATAAGGGATAAGGATTCACCTTCTCACCTCGCCTTCTTCCTCCTTTGCTTATCCATCTCCTTTTCGAGCTCCAGCGCCCAAGTTCGCGCATCTCGTCTCAACCTTCTCCGACCATGTCCGGAGCGGGAGGTAAATGGTTGGCCTCCACCGTTAAGGAGGAGCAAATCGCTAAACTTCGCGACGCCGGATATCTCTCCGCGACATCACAGCGCGGCTGCCGACGAGGGGCAGCTCATCCCACCCCAGGCCCCATGAGAGGTTGTCTTTCTTTCCCACTTCCTCCATGGTGGGCTTTCCACTTCACCCCTTTGTCCGGGGCTCATGTTTTACTACGGCCTGGATTTCCATGATCTGGCGCGAACTTCATCCTCAACATCTCGGCGTTTATCGTGGTATGCGAGGCCTTCCTCGCATCCAGCCCCACTTCGCTTGTGGCTCAAGACCTTCAATGTCAAGCGAAGGTAGTGAAGGGCATTCAAGCGGAGTCGGAGGCGCCATGTTGGGCAAGATGCCCAACGTCCTTTGGTTCAAGGGCCTTCGTGGAATCCGTCAAGGGGTGGCAATCGGGTGGTTCTACATCACCGAGCCGCGCGACCCTAAATGGGCGGCGGCCCCGAGTTTAGATCTGGTATCCCCACGCAGCTCACCTCCGGAAAGAGAAGGGCTTGCTTGTGGGGCAGTTTGAAGGAGCCGACGGGACTCAGACACCTGTATCAAGAAGCTGGTGAAGAAGCTCAGGCTGGTTAACGTGGTCCAAGTCATGCTCATCCGCCGGATTCTCCCATGCCAAGAGCGGGCATTCAATCTATGGGAGTTCGATCCGGAACAGCACCAGGCGCTGAACAAGCTGTTCGACACAACATACGAAGGCGCCTGGAAGGTGTTGTTCAAGGGCGCCGAAGCCCCCGCATCTGCGACGGAAGAAGGTAAGTGATTCTACCCCTTTACGGGACACTTGTTTTTCATAGTTTGACTCTATGCGGGTTTTAATTCCCCCTTTTCCTTTGACAGGACTGGATGAAGAAGGCAGAGCAGATTACCTGTCCGGCTCCTATGCCAGAAAACCCAGTAGACGCTCGTCTAGCGAGGCTGCTGGTTCCGGCACCGCACGTGGTGCCGGAGAAGAAGGCCAAGAAGGAGGCCACGGGTGCTCGAAAGAGTGCCTGTTTTCAGGTGTCCGACGACTCCGGGGCTGACTCCTCCCCTGAAAATGAGGAGGAGGAAGAGGACTCTCTCCCAGAGGAGGGAGAGAGGAAGAGGAAGGCTTCCCCAACTGGGGAGGCCGGAGGGTCAAGAGGGAAGGACTATTCCCGGACAGCTCTGCCAACATCAACGTTGGCGAGGAAGAATGGCCTTCAAGACCAGGCCTCGGCGAGATCGTAAGTATCCGGATTCTGAATCATTTATAATTTCTTTTTCTGCGTCACATAGTGTCATTCTAACGCCGCATGCTACCTGTAGTCCGGCCAGTGATGATCTCCCCGCTTCATCGAAGCGGGTCGTTGGCTTCGTCGGATGTAGACTCCATCCCGACCGCCTCCACCCTCGCGACGCCGAAGACGCGCGGTGGGATCCCGAGGGGACCCACCAGGGGAGGCTCGGGCGCCACAAGGCGCCCTCCGGACTTCGCGCCGGACTCCTAACGGAACCCGCGAGTGGTTCCGGAGTCCGGCAGCGCCCTTCGATCGAAGGGCAAGACCGTGACGCCGGCGGCTTCCGTCCCAACCGGAGCGCCGGCAATTTGTTGGGGCGCTGCGAGTGCTTCCATCGAGGAAGAACACCGCACTATTATGAGTGCGGTGATTCAAAGTGTAGCTTCGCCAAAGGCGGGCTGATCGAAGCCTGCAATAGCCTTCTATCAGGCTTTGAGGTAAGAAGTTAAAAATATGCAAAGTAATACCGCATAGATAGTAGCCCCGATGCTCGGTTTGGTGTTGGAAAGAAAAGCCGGAGTGAGGATCTTAAAAAGGATATCTGCAGGGTTGCTAAAAATTATGTCAATATGGGTTGCAGGCTGCGCTGCTGACCTCTGCCAAGCCGATTGTTGCGGAGGTCGGTGCGTTGAAGCAGAGCTTGGCGGTCGGGCAAGAGCTCGGCAGCGCCAAGAAGCAGCTCCAAGACAAAGAAGGTGAGTAACACCACTTTGAATTTGTACCTTATAGAAAAGGATTTAGGTTGCGACAAAAAATAACAAGGATAACATGGGTACTGCAGGGGCCACGAACGAGGTGGCGGCCCTGAAGGAGGCCGTGTCATGACCGAACATAATCGCCACCACGAAGCAAGCAGAGCGAGAAAAGCAAGAGGCGAGGGTGGCGGTGGTTCAGCAAGAGCTCCAGGCTCTCATGGAAAAGCATGAGAGTTTGGAGCGTGACTCAAAGACTCGAGAGTTCGAGCTTGCCTCGGCTCTCGAAAGTGCCAAGACCGCCAAGGCCGAGGCCTATAAGGCCCTTCAGGAGGTTGAATTGATGAAGAAGATAGCGGCGGGTAAGGCATTTTTCATGCAAAGCAAGCATGTGAATGTAAATTACGTGATACTTACCCGAATTCGGAGCTCTCCAGGGGCGTTTGCAGATCTGCCTCATGGCGTGTCTCGATGCCGCCGCATTCTACCGAGCCGAGGAGGGAGCTCAGCGGAGAAGGTCTTCGGTCTCGAGATCTTTGAGGCCGGCCATCCGGTGCCCCTAGCGACCAGTGAAGCAGCTGGTCGAGCTTCATAAGGTAGCCGAGCAGGCCATGAAGGGCTCATAGTCCGGTGTGGCCGGAGAGGCCATGCACAGGAGCTACTTCGGCCTCGTCTGCGACGGCTGGTGGATGCGTGCCCCTGGGTGGAGGTTATCAAGCACTCCGCCTGTATTGAAGGTGCTTGTCGGGCCCTTGCCCGCGCAAAGGTGCATTGGGGCAAGCTGGATGCGAAGAAGCTAATCACTAACGCGCCACCAGCGGGCAAGGAGCATCGTACACCCGAACTTTACTATAAGGCTGTCCTGAAGGGTGCCCGCAAGATTGCGGATGAGTGCCCCAGGGATGTAATTATTGAGTGAATTCGCAATGTGTTATCCTGTGCGCTGAAAACTTTGTTCATATGCGCTAAGCAATGCTTGTTTAATTTAAAATATTACCTTCTGTGCGGCCGTTATTAAATCTGAGAGATGGCAAGTCGTCGGGTTCAGCCCCCATGCCACGAGTGCTGGGGTGTTCGGGATAAACTTGAGCACTCTTGTTCTCATTTTTGGGTCCATCTAGGGAGGCGCTCAACACAACGAACCAGGCAACCGGACTTATAGTGCTTGAACACTCTCACTTAGCCATAGAATTCTACAATTTTAAATTTCGGTGAAGCCCCTAGTATTCGGAAGACCGAATTGGGGCGCTATCCACGCCTTCATCGGACATAATCCGGAACTTCGCTCGAAGCGGCGTAGGTCTTTAAGGACCCGAAAGGACCTCTCGAACAGCGGCCAGTCTCACGCCTTATCATGCCGTCAGTTTAGCTTTCCATCGAGGCGTTAACCCGGCTCAACCGGGCGCAATCGCGTGGTTCTCCAGTGCTACCTTAGCCGATAGAACGGAAACGTAAGGTGCCAAACATGGGAGCCGGGCAAACCCAACTATTGACCCAAGACATGATTCGGAGCCGATTCATATAATGTTATAACTTCGGGGTGCCGCACTTGTGAAAGTGTGCGGACTTTATCACACCATAAAGCGGAGGACATAAGCCCCTGGTGTGTTTGGCCATACCAAGATGCACGGGTGCAACATGTCGTAAATGAACATATATATATAAAGTAGTGCAATTAAAGGCAAAAAGTGCTGCATTTTATTCGAGAAGATATGCTATCAGTGCGGAATGATACAAATAGTGCGGAACGCAAGGGATTGGATGAATTAAAGGCATCTCCCTCGAGGGTAGGCAGCGGAATGTTGTATTTTAACAAATTTAATGCTCGTGATGGATACCACCGAGTGTTCATCGCGCCTTAGTCCTTCCTGGATGTTGCATCATGAGTTGGCGGTTCGCCGCGGACTGAGTTCTGTATAAAAAGAGAAAATGAAACAAAAAGAGCGACACACTTGGGAGCCCTGGTGTGGTCGAACCGCACTCTGGATCTGTTGTGGTGGTGCCTTCCCCTATGCCCATGGTATCTCGGGCGTAATTATGTCTGTGGAGAGTTTGTCTTGCAGTTTTGCGAGGGCTGGGGTTGGGGCCGCATTACTACTGCGCGACGGAACGTGCGGGTGGTCTTGGTTGATGTTGCTCTGGCGCGTTTAGTCGTGTCCGGTCGTTTAACGGCGGACTCGAGAATTGCCTTAACAGGCTGCTCAGTACTTCGCCGCGAGCCGTGTATGTTCCTCCGTTCGGAGGAGCGTTCCGTGTTTCCATTGACCGTGATGACTCCACGAGGGCCTGGCATCTTGAGCTTAAGGTATGCATAATGCGGCACCGCGTTGAACTTTGTAAACGCGTTCGTCCGAAAGCAGAGCGTGATAGCCGCTGCGGGCGGGACTATGTCGAAGATTAACTCCTCGCCGGAAATTATCCGGGATCCAAGACCACTTCGATGTGGCGAGCCTGCACAATTGGCCTCTACACCTGGTATGGCGCCTTTGAAGGTCGTCGTTGTAGGTTTAATCCTTGAAGGGTCTATGCCCATCTTGCGCCCGTATCCCGATAAAGCAGGTTCAGCTCTGCCCGCCGTCCATCGGGACTCTCGTGAGTGAAATCCATCAACGATTGGGTCTAAAACCAATGCGGCGAATCCGCCATGGCGGATGCTGGTCGGATGGTCTCTTCGATCGAAAGTGATCGGGCAAGAGGACCATGGGTTGAATTTTGGGGCGACTGGCTCCATCGCGTATACATCCCTTAGTGCACGCTTCCGCTCCCTCTTGGGAATATGCGTTGCGTATATCATGTTTACCGTCCGAACTTGAGGGGGGAATCCCTTTTGTCCTCTGTTGTTCGGCGGCCGGGTCTCTTCCTCGTCATTGCTGTGTAGCCCCTTGTCACTGTTTTCGGCGATTAATTTGCCCGCCTACTTGAATACCCAACAATCTCTATTGGTATGGTTAGCTGGCTTTTCGGGGGTTCCATGTATCTGACAAGAGCGGTCGAGTATTCGGTCCAGATTGGACGGGCCCGGAGTGGTTCTTTTGAATGGCTTCTTCCATTGACCGGGTTTGGAGCCTCGGAATCCAGCGTTAACTGACGTATCCTCGTTGTTGTCGCCGTTAATGCGGCGTTTGTTTTTGTTTCGACGCAACCTGCCATTGCGGTCCTTAGTATCCGGACTGCCAGCGTTTTTGCTGAGGTTGTTACTGCGAGCGAGCCAGCTATCCTCTCCCGCATGTAAGCGGGTCATGAGGGATGTGAGGGCTGCCATAGATTTCGGCTTCTCTGTCCTAGGTGCGGGCCAGCCACTCGTCGCGGATGTTATGTTTGAAGGCAGCGAGTGCCTCTGCATCCGGACGGTCGGCGATTTGATTTTCTTTGTTAAGAACCGTGTCCAGATTTGCACAGCCAATTCGTGCGCTGCTGGATTATGTGGCTTAGGTCATCTGTGTCCGTGGTCGCATTATCGTGCCACAGAAGTTGTCGAGAATGCGGCTTCCGTGTCTTCCCACATCAATTGACTCTGCGGGCAGGCTGTTAAGCCAATGCCGAGCTGGTCCTTTAAGCTTGAGCGGAGATATTTGATGGCATGAAGATGCCGCCGCGGGCCATGTGTATATGGAGGAGATAATCCTCAATCCAGACCGCAGGTCTGTTGTGCCATCGTGGGATTCGATATTAACGGGTTTGAACCCTTGAGGATTTGATGATCCATTACTTCGTCGGTGAATCATAGTGGGTGTCGGCGCCTCTGTATTGAGCAATATCACGGCGTAGCTCGAGAGGCGTTATGCATTGTGTTCGGCCCGGCGGAGTAGTTGTATCCGGTGCGACGGTATTAAATGCGTGGTCGTGGGGCGTCCACGTGATCCATAGATAGATCTGGATTGTCTTGCCTTGTCCTCCAATATATCTCGCAAGTCCGGTAGCGTTCCCGTGGCTTCCTGCTTTTAGAGCGATCCCGGTGCGGTTTTGGTGGAGGGCTTGCACGCCTCTCTCGCGCCACGAGGTGGTCGGTCTGCCGTATTATCGCTGGTGATGCTGCCTCCTCTAATCGGGGAGCAACTTGCATTTTGGGTAACTTTTGGAGGCGTTCGAGTTCATACTCTTGACGCGAGGACCTCGGTCCATCTATCGGCCAAGATGGGTCTTGATCAGCTTGAAGCTGTTGTTGCTTTTCTTTAGGTTGTTTGCCGTGGCCATTAGCCTGTGTCTAAAAGCGCTCTTGTTCGACGGGATCCTCGGGCACGACGAATTAAATCGTCGCCGAGGCTTGCCTCGTCTCGGAGGAGGTAAGTAGTTGTCATCCTCGACCTCTTTATCCGCCGCCCTCTCCGAGGGCTTGCTTCTGCCTCCTCCTGCGCTGGATCGTCTTTGGAGGGAGTTGTCTTCGGCACTTTCGGGGTGTTATTATCTCTGTGCGGAATCTCCATCCTTCTTTGTGGCGGGATTTAGGCGGCGCCCGACGCGTCGGCGCTTGGGCTGTTTCTTTAAGGAATCGGCCTCCGCTTCTTCGCCGTCCCCATCTTTTGGGGTGTCCACCATGTATATGTCGTATGGCGAGTGGTTTTCCAAAGTCTGTAGGCACTGGTTCTTAGTAGTCTCCGGCATCGTCATCCATACCGTCGATGTCTTGAGTCGTGGTCGCACGCGTCGGTTAAATCGTCGGCGGTAGCTCGAAGTGGGTGGTGGGTGGGATCTGAATTTCTTCGTCATCCGCGTCCCAACCGTCCTGGCCGTGAGTTCGGCCAGGGCTCTCCGAATAGCGAGAGATGCTTCAATGAATTTATGATATCACCAAAGGGCGAGTGCTGAAATATGTCCGCAGCGGTGAATTCCATGATCGGCGCCCAATCGGATTCGACCGCGGGGCGCAGGAGGTCTGAGTCCGGCGGAGTCCGGCACCTCGAGTCACGGGGTTTATGTGGGACAAGGTAAGTGTTCGCTCCGTCGCCGTAGAAATTGCGGCTCCCGGCGGTGTCCAGCCATCCGTCCTCGATTGAGCGATCGGCTCGGACTATAAGTCGGGCGGATCCGGTGCGACCTCAAGGTGCTGTCCGTGGCGAGTTAGGTCATGCCCATCATGACAGCGCAGCACGCTTCGGCTGTGGCTCGGATCCATCGAGATCAAGTCCCGCGGATATCGGCCGTGAAGTTTAGGCTTCAAACCTGACTGACGGCCAGGGCGTAGCTTCGATCTGCTCTAGATGGCCAAGGAGTTGGCCCGCAGCTGGCCGCCCCGAATCTGAAGATCTGTCCGGGGAGAAAGGTCTCACCCAGGACCGTGTCGTTGTTGATTGAAGAGGCCATCAGGCCTATCGGTGACGACACAGAGGAAATCTCAATGAAAGCACCAATGTCGGTGTCAAAACCGGCGGATCTCGGGTAGGGGGTCCCGAACTGTGCGTCTAGGCGGATGGTAACAGGAGACAAGGGACACGATGTTTACCCAGGTTCGGGCCCTCTTAATGGAGGTAAAACCCTACGTCCGGCTTGATTGATATTGATATTGTGGATGTTTACAAGAGTGGATCTACCACGAGATCAAGGAGGCTAAACCCTAGAAGCTCGCCTATGGTATCATTGTAAGGGTTGTTGTGATTGTTGTCCTACGGACTAAAGCCATCCGGTTTATATAGACACCGGAGAGGGCTAGGGTTACATAGAGTCGGTTACAATGGTAGGAGATCTACATATCCGTATCGCCAAGCTTGCCTTCCACGCCAAGGAAAGTCCTATCCGGACACGGGGGGAAGTCTTCAATCGTGTATCTTCATAGTCTTGGATTCCGGTCGATGATGATAGTCCGGCAAATGATAGTTCGGCTGATGATGGTAGTCCGGCTATCCGGAGACCCCCTAATCCAGGACTCCCTCAGTCATCCATGCATATCATATTTTATTGCATTTCGTTTGCAATCCTCGAAATCCTAAGCAACTCAAGGACCCTCGGAGAGAGTTGAGGATTTTTCCAATTTTCATATTTGAATTTTATCAAATAATGAAGACGAGGATTTTGATTTTAATTATTTTCTCTCCGGAAAATATTTCATTTTACAATAATAAATGAGGGGAAATAATATGACTTCTCCAAAATGATTGAAATATCGGAGGAAAATGTTAAAATCATTATTTGGTTTTTATTTGATTTTATTTGCCTAGAAAAATTTGCATGTTTTAAAATTGCATTTTAGGGGTCAAGAAAAGTTCATCTTGTTCTAAATATTTCATTTAGACGGAGAAAACTTGTTTTGGTATTTTTTTTAGATTTTATTTATTTTCTAGGCTTTTTCTAGGTTTGGTAGACGTTTAAAAAAGACCAGCGCTTGACTGGGCCTAGGGCCCACCCGAGCAGGCGGCCCGACCACCACCATTGCCGTCGCCTCCTGCCTTGCATCCCGCCCCCGCCGACCGGACTCGAGTCCGAGCCGGACTCCGCCGCCGCTCCTTGCCCCCTCCTCCAAGTCGCCGCCCCACCCCTTTATATATCGCCACCCCCACCCTCTAACCACCACCACCGCGCCTCCGGGCCGGAGCCGCGCCCGAGCCCCGAGCAACCGCCGCCGCCGTGTCGCCGCCGCCGCCTCTAGCCACCGCCGCCCCTCCGCCGCCATCCGCACCCTCGCCGAGCCCGCCACCCCTCACTGCCCGCCGGAGTCGCCCCGCCTCGCCGGACGACCTCGCCGGAGGTAGCAGCCCCGCCGCCCGTTTTTTTTAGAAAAACCCCTTCGGTTTTTTTAGAAAAAAACCCTAGTTCGTTTTTTATATAGATCGATTTTATTCTCCGGTTTATTTACTTAGGGAGCGTTCGCTCGTTCGTTCTTTTTAACGAACGTGTTCGTCGTTTAGTTTCTGCTAACGAACGTTCGTTCGTTAAGCCGTTCGTCATTTTTCTTTTTATCGGATTTATTCCGCGATTTTTCATGATCGCGATTTCTGATCCGATGTTCGTACTAGTATAACTTTTCGCTCGTTTATCGGAATCAGGCGATTCAAGCGCCTCGAGTTTCATCTCGAAACCCTCTTTCCGAATAACCAACTCAAACAAGTTTTTGCCTCTGTAAAATTTGACCCTAGTTTAGATTAGTAAACGGATCTTATTTCCTTTGCCGTTTGAGTTTCGTTGCCGGTTTGGTTTGATTTTTTTTTTGCGAACCGGAGTTCTTAAGTTGAACTCTCCGGTCAACCTCTTTGAGTTGATTTTTTCTTGTGCATCTTTGCTTGTTGCTTATGTATGTATTGTTTGCTTGCGATAGAATTCCCGGAGTGCGAAGCGTGTTACTACGAGTCTCTAGGATTCACGGATCGTCAGCAAGGCAAGTAACACTTTGATCATACTCTTTTCATACCCAGTTTTTATGCATTAGTTTCAACCCTCAAACATTGCATGGTTAGGATGTCATTAATTTGTGGGTTGGGAAGTAGATGATGAGGTAGGAACCTATTGCCCTGTTACTATCAAACCCTTGGGAGTTATTTCTACGCTTGCTTATTATTGCCATGCTATGCTCATAGACGTGGTTGGGTTTGAGTGTTATCCATGACAGATGTGAGATTCTTAATTAATGGTTCAACTTAAGGTGGCAACTTTAATACACATCTGGGTGGATTGAGGCACCTGGGGAACCCAGTGTTGTCTGTTTTTTTTGAAATCCGGGGTACCGTGTGATCTTCCTATGGACCGCCACCAGGCTCAAAGGGAACTGAGATTATTCATGCTAGAAACTTCCGTGTGCAGCCACAAGCTATTATGGGCTCTAGCATAGTTGAGTAAGTTACGTGAAGCTCTTGAAGAGGTAGACCAGCGGTAGTGGGTTTTGTAGGTTTGGTATGGTCTACCCGAGTAGAGAGTTAATGTTTACGGAAGGCGTGTCTCGGTCATCTGTTTCTCAAACACCATGTAGTCACGAGAACTCAGCGGAGGCGATCGAGTCTTGTGGGAAAAAGTCATAAACCTCTGCAGAGTGTACAATCTAATCATGGTTAGCCGTGTCCCCGGTTATGGACAATTCTGAGTATCTAGTACTTGAGTATTCACATGTATCTCATCACTCTTAACTAATATTGCTGGGATGTTAATTACCTTAATTGGGATTGAGTTGGGGTTATACCTTCTCAATGATGTTTCAACCACCATGATAGTTAAATTAAAATGTATTCCTTTGTTGTAGGGAAAAATTGGCTTTTCGCAAAAACTGTAACCGTAGAGCTTTCCACCAGCCAAATATGCATGTAGTGGTAGCATTATTCTGTTATTGCTCTATTGTGTTACATTGCCAGCATATTCCATGTGCTGGCCCGTTCTCGGGCTGCAACGTATTATGTTGCAGACTTTTGAGACGAGGAGTAAGGTTCGATAGGTCATTGTCGTGCAGCTCAGCTATGTCGTTGGAGTTGATGGACTCACTTTATCTTCCAAGCCTTCCGTTGTTATCGTATTAGATGGCCTTAAGCCATATTATTGTAATAAGTTCTCTTTTGAGACATTCGATGTAATAAGTGTGTGATTGCTACTCTGTTATAAATCCTTCGAGTACTGTGTGTCAGCATTACCGATCCAGGGATGACACGGAAGCACAGAGACTTGACCATCTGAGGTCGGGTGGCTACAAGATGGTATCAGAGCCCACGCTGAGTGTAGGACACGACCACTAAGATAAACCATAGGTCACTCTTCTCTACTCATTTCTGACTCCTCTCCATTTTTCCACTCTTTAGGATGACGGAGATGAAGAACAAGTTTGCACAACCGGATGAAGACACGCCTTTTGGACGCCACTTGAAGGAAGTCACTAGGTACTTGAACATTGGAATACCAAGCTTCACCGGGACGTACAACGCCACTTTACCTGATGAAGAGCGCTGGATGATTCTAGTACAAGTTCCAGGAAGGACATTCTCGCCAACTTCCAAGCCCATAGAGTTTTCTTTCGAAGCACCCACCTGGAGCCTTGGCAAGAGTATGGCAGCTCACATTACCATGGGACGCATTGGAGAAGTCTACAACAGGGAGCTTAAAGACACCATATATCAAATATGTGGGCGTCGAGATGAGCAATGGGAAGTAATCAGCACCAAGAAGGATAGGTCCATTGCAGCTTACATCGAGGAGCTAAACCAGCACATTCGACGTCAGGAGAACCAGATGTGCGCAAACATGATGGAGATGAAGAAGGCGAAAACTAGGATCATCGAGCTGGAGGAAGAACTCAAGTTTACACGCGATGGATATGAGGAGGAAATCAAGACACTACTGGAGAAGAATGACGACTTAGTCAAGAAGATCGGTGTCTCCATGGGAGGATCAGCACCGAAAGAAGAGGAAGAAGATTCCACTTGTCCGGACAACTACATCATCATCAACGACACCGATTCCGATCCAAGTGATGATGACTATGAAGACGAAGCTGGATCAGACATCATGGAGTCTTCCACCGATCAAAATTTCTAGATGACCACCATATAATAGTAGTATCCCCCCATGTAACTAGTAGTAGTTGAGCACTTTTGCGATAGTCCTAGACCGTCTGTATGCCCTTGCTTGATTGATTGAATGAACGTTTGTGTTTGCCTCATATGCATATGGGTAGTGTTTTTCCCCTAGACCTTTTTCTATTCTAATCTCTTCCATCTAAAAACCCTCAGATGCCTCCGAGATGTGACCCCGGTTTTGTTTTCCCACCGGTGCTCACCCAGTTGATCCAGCAGCAGAATGCCTTGATGCAATTGCTAGTTCAGAACCAGGGCAATGCCAACAACAACAACAACAACAACAACAACAACAACAACAACAACAACAACAACAACAACAACAACAACAACAACAACAACAACAACAACAACAACAACAACAACCCGCCGCCAGTGGACAATTTAGCCCGTTTTACGAGGTTACAACCGCGGTGTTTTCGGTAGCACCGAGCCAATAGTTGCGATGATTGGCTACACCGTATTGGAAGGAGTTAACCACTGCAGGATGCACGGATGCTGAGAAGGTGCGCTTTGCCGCACATCAATTGGACGGACCAGCAGCCGCATGGTGGGAGAATTACACAGCTACTTTTCCTATAGCCAATGTCATTTGGGACCAGTTCCAACAAGCTTTTCGCACGGCCCATGTCTCAACTGGAGCAATGCAGATGAAGAAGCGTGAGTTTCGCAACTTACTCCAGGGAAACCGTACTGTGGCCCTGTACGTGGATGAGTTTAGCAAGTTATCTCGCTATGCCCCTGATGATGTGGCCACAGATGCCACGAAGCAGGAGAAGTTTACGGAAGGGCTGAATGATGAGATGAGTATGCAGTTGATGGTGGCAACTTTCAACAACTACCAGGAGTTGGTTGATAAGGCCCTAATGATTGAAGGAAAGCAGCAGCAAATTGAGAGCCGTAAGAGGAAGTATGGACAAGGGAAGTACAACTCAGGAGCTCACCAGAAGCCTCGCTTAACCCCGAACTCGGGAGGACTTGTTCATAACCATGGAGGTCATAACCATACTGGAGGAGGATCGCATAATCAAAATGGTGCAAAGAACAGGAATGGGAATGGAGTCAACAATAATCAGAATCGCTCTAACCCATCTACACCCGCCAAGAGGGACTTAAGCCAAGTTATTTGCTTTAAGTGCGGGAAGACAGGGCACTATGCCAATGACTGCCCTGAAGGAAGGAATGGAAACGGAAATGGGAGCGCTGGGAAGAAGCCCAATCCATTCAACAAAGGACAAGTGAACCACGTTAACGTGGAGGAAGTCGAAGAGCAGCCGGACGCGGTAATAGGTAAGTTTTTGGTTCAGTCATTTACCGCTCTTGTTCTTTTCGATACTGGTGCATCGCATTCATACATATCAAGGGGATTTGTGGAAAAGTTTAAGTTACCAACCCAAACCCTTAGGACCCCTCTTTTAGTGAGCTACTTTGGAGCGAGTACATGGCTAGCGATGGTGCACCCAGATACCCTAATCATTGGCACGCATGTTTTTCCGTCGACCTAATCATCTTGGAGTCACAAGGATTGGATGTGATATTAGGTATGGACTGGATGTCAAGTATGGAGGAAGTATTGACTGTGCTAGCAAGTCAATTTATCTTACCACCCGGAGGGAAAAAGGATTAAGTATGTATCTAGGCATGTGCCTAGGAGGAGCCAAGTGAATACCCTCACGGGAGTTATGCAGGAGGAAGTACACAGTAGTAAAAGATTTTCGGATGTTTTCCCGGAAGAGTTACCGGGCATGCCACGGATAGAGACATCGAGTTCTTGATAGAACTATTGCGGTCAGGGCCAATATCCAAGAGACCCTATCGGATGCCCGCAAATGATCGGAGGAAATCAAAAGCAGATCAAGGAGTTATTGGAGAAAGGTTACATTCGTAGAAGTTCATCACCTTGGGGAGCCCAGTACTTTTGGTGGAGAAGAAGGATAAATCCCTGAGGATGGTTGTTGATTACCGAGCTCTGAATGAAGTAACGATAAAGAACAAGTATCCCTTACCGATGATTAATGATCTGTTTGATCAGTTGCAAGGAGCTAAGGTGTTTTCGAAGATTGATCTACGATCAGGATACCATCGATTGAAGATCGAGAGAAGGATATACCAAAGACAGCGTTTACCACGGTATGGATTATATGAGTATACGGTCATGTCATTTGGACTGACTAACGCCCCTGCCTATTTCATGAGTATGATGAACAAGGTGTTCATGGAGTATTTGGACAAGTTTGTTGTGGTGTTTATTGATGATATTATGGTATACTCGAAGAACAAAGAGGAGCACGCGGAACACTTGCAATTGGTTCTCGAGAAACTCAGGGAACACCAGTTATACGCCAAATTCAGCAAGTGCGAGTTTTGGTTAAAGGAAGTTGGATTTCTTGGGCATGTTATATCAAGAGAGGTATAGCGGAGATCGATGAGTTCGATCGATCCTTTGAATGGTTGGCACACACTTCAATTGGCGAGATCCGCAGTTTCCTTGAACTGGCAGGATATTATCGGAGATTCATTGAGAATTTTTCCAAGATTTCTAAGCCAATGACTGAATTGCTAAAGAAGGATACTTAGTTCAAATGGACAGAGGATTGCGAGACAAGCTTTCAGGAGTTGAAGAAACGGTTGACTACAGCCCCAGTGCTAACATTGCCAGATATACATAAGGAGTTTCAAGTGTATTGTGACGCCTCACGCTTGGGACTTGGATGTGTGCTTATGCAGGACGGAAAATTTGTTTCGTATGCCTCACGACAACTGAAGCCTAATGAGTTGAACTATGCCACGCATGATTTGGAGTTAGCAGCCGTAGTGCATGCATTAAAGACCTGGAGACATTATCTCATTGGAAACCGTTGTGATGTGTACACGGATCATAAGAGTTTGAAGTACATTTTCACACAGAAGGAGTTGAACCTCAGACAGAGGAGATGGATGGAACTTATAAAGGATTACGATATGAAGCTAAACTATCATCCAGGAAAGGCCAACGTCGTAGCAGACGCTTTGAGCCGGAAGAGTTATGCTAATATCCTCGAAAGTAAAGGATTGCCAAAGGAGTTAGCTGAGGAGATCATGGAACTTCGGTTGGAAATTGTTCCAAGAGGTTTCATTGCAACCCTGGAGGTTCAGTCGACATTGTTGGACAAGATTCGAGAAGCTCAGAAGGAGGACAAAGAGATTGCTGAGATAAGAGAGAAGATGGGCGAAGGTAAAGCCAAAGGTTTTCGCGAGGATGAGCACGATACCTTGTGGTTTGAGGACCGAATTTATGTGCCCAACAATTCGGAGATCAGGAAGTTAATACTTCAGGAGGCCCATGACTCACCATACTAGATTCACCCCGGAAACACCAAGATGTATTTGGACTTGAAGGAACGTTTCTGGTGGACTGGTATGAAGAAGGATATTGCCGAGTATTTAGCCATATGTGATGTATGTCAGAGAGTGAAGGCAGAGCATCAAAAGCCAGCAGGACTGTTACAGCCTATGCCAATACCCGAATGGAAGTGGGACAAACTTGGCATGGACTTTATTACCGGATTACCCAGAACCAAGGCAGGATATGATTCAATATGGGTAGTTGTGGATCGTTTGACCAAAGTAGCTCACTTCATCCCAGTGAAAACAACTTATACAAGTGCCAAGTTGGCCAAGATATATATGTCCAGGGTCGTATGTTTGCATGGAGTTCGAGGAGCATCGTGTCGAGATAGGAACGCAGTTTACTTCAAAGTTTTGGCATCAACTACACGGACACTGGGTGCAGTTGGAATTGATACCGCTTTCCACCCATAGACGGATGGACAGTCCGAGAGAGTCAATCAGATTCTGGAAGACATGTTGAGAGCATGTGCGCTAGATTATGGATCTAGTTGGGATGACAATTTGTCGACGCAGAGTTCTCATATAACAACAGCTACCGAGCCAGTTTGAAGATGGCACCGTCAAGCCTGTATGGGCGCAGATGTAGAACACCATTGATGTGGGATGAGGTAGGAGACCGTCGAGTTGTTTGGACCAGATTTGATCAAGGAATCGAGGAGAAGGTTAAACTGATCGAGAGCAGACTAAAGATTGCTCGACCGCATGTAGAGTTATGCAGATTCAAAACGCAAGGAAGTAACCTATGAAATTGGAGATAGAGCCTATCTGCGAGTATCACCCTTGCGAGGAGTGAAACGCTTTGGAGTTAAAGGAAAGTTAGGCCCAAGATTTGTAGGACCGTATCATGTTTTGGAACGGATGGGAGAAGTTGCCTACAAGCTGGAGTTACTTGAAGGATTGTCAGGAGTTCACGATGTGTTTCACGTATCACAGCTGAAGAAGTGCCATGCTGAGATGGCCGATATACCTTTAAGAATCTGATTGCCCCTAGAGGCGTCTGAGTTGGACAGTAATTTGACTTATGAGGAAAAGCCAATAAAGATTCTTGATTTTGACAGCAGAGTCACCCGCAGCAAGGTTATCAAGTTTTGCAAAGTTCAGTGGAGCCACCATACAGAGGAGGAAGCCACCTGGGAACGAGAAGATGATATTCGCAAGGACCACCCGCACCTATTTTCTAGCCAACCTGAATCTCGAGGGCGAGATTCATCTTAAGGGGGGTAGGTTTGTAACATCCCAAATTTTCAATTTGGAATGTTATACATAGGTCATCCATGCATATCATATTTTATTGCATTTCGTTTGCAATCCTCGAAATCCTAAGCAACTTAAGGACCCTCGGAGAGAGTTGAGGATTTTTCCAATTTTCATATTTGAATTTTATCAAATAATGAAGACGAGGATTTTGATTTTAATTATTTTCTCTCCGGAAAATATTTCATTTTAAACTAATAAATGAGGGGAGATAATATGACTTCTCCAAAATAATTGAAATATCGGAGGAAAAATGTTAAAATCATTATTTGGTTTTTTATTTGATTTTATTTGCCTAGAAAAATTAGATGTTTTAAAATTGCATTTTAGGGGCCAAGAAAAGTTCATCTTGTTCTAAATATTTCATTTAGGCGGAGAAAACTTGTTTTGGTATTTTTTAGATTTTATTTATTTTCTAGGATTTTTCTAGGTTTGGTGAACGTTTAAAAAAGAGACCATGACCGACGGGCCTAGGGCCCGGCCGAGCAGGCAGCCCGACCACCCGCCGCCGCCGCCTCCTGCAGCGTCGTGCCCGCCGCCGCCGACCCGGACTCGAGTCCGAGCCGGACTCCGCCGCCGCTTGCCCCCTCCTCCAAGTCGCCACCCCGCCCCCTTTATATCGCCGCCACCCCCCCTCTAACCACCGCCGCCGCCGCCTCCGGGCCGGAGTCGAGCCCAGCGCCGCCCGCCGCCATAGCACCGCCGCCGCCCCTCCGCCACCACCCGCACCCTCGCCGAGCCCGCCGCCCCTCACCGCCCACTGAGTCGCCCCGCCTCGCCGGACGACCTCGCCGGAGGTAGCCGCCCCGCCGCCCGATTTTTTTAGAAAAACCCCTTCGGTTTTTTTAGAAAAAAAAACCCTAGTTCGTTTTTTATATAGATTGGTTTTATTCTCCGGTTTATTTACTTAGCGAGCGTTCGCTCGTTCGTTCGTTTTAACGAACGTGTTCGTCGTTTAGTTTCTGCCAATGAACGTTCGTTCGTTAAGCCGTTCGTCGTTTTTCTTTTTATCGGATTTATTCCGCGAGTTTTCCTGATCGCGATTTCTGATCCGATGTTCGTACTAGTATAACTTTTCGCTCGTTTATCGGAATCAGGCGATTCAAGCGCCTGGAGTTTCATCTCGAAACCCTCTTTCCGAATAACCAACTCAAACAAGTTTTTTCCTCTGTAAAATTTGACCCTAGTTCAGATTATTAAACGGATCTTATTTCCTTTGCTGTTTGAGTTTCGTTGCCGGTTTGGTTTGATTTTTTTTTTGCGAACCGGAGTTCTTAAGTTGAACTCTCCGGTCAACCTCTTTGAGTTGAGTTTTGCTTGTGCATCTTTGCTTGTTGCTTATGTATGTATTGTTTGCTTGCGATAGAATTCCCGGTCTGAGCGTGTTACTCCGAGTCTCTAGGATTCACGGATCGTCAGCAAGTCAAGTAACACTTTGATCATACTCTTTTCATACCCAGTTTTTATGCATTAGTTTCAACCCTCAAACATTGCATGGTTAGGATGTCATTAATTTGTGGGTTAGGAAGTAGATGATGAGGTAGGAACCTATTGCCCTGTTACTATCAAACCCTTGGGAGTTATTTCTACGCTTGCTTATTATTGCCATGCTATGCTCGTAGACGTGGTTGGGTTTGAGTGTTATCCATGACAGATGTGAGATTGTTAATTAATGGTTCAACTTAAGGTGGCAACTTTAATACACATCTGGGTGGATTGAGGCACCTGGGGAACCCAGTGTTGTCTGTTTTTTTTTTGGAAATCCCGGGGTACCCGTGTGATCTTCCTATGGACCGCCACCCAGGCTCAAAGGGAACTGAGATTATTCTTGCTAGAAATTTCCGTGTGCAGCCACAAGCTATTATGGGCTCTAGCATAGTTGAGTAAGTTACGTGAAGCTCTTGAAGAGGTAGATCAGCGGTAGTGGGTTTTGTAGGTTTGGTATGGTCTACCCGGAGTAGAGAGTTAATGTTTACGAAGATCGTGTCTCGGTCATCCGTTTCTCAAACACCATGTAGTCACGAGAACTCAGCGGAGGCGATCGAGTCTTGTGGGGAAAAGTCGCAAACCTCTGCAGAGTGTACAATCTAATCATGGTTAGCCGTGTCCCGATTATGGACAATTCTGGGTATCTAGTACTTGAGTATTCACATGTATCTCATCACTCTTAACTAATATTGCTGGGATGTTAATTACCTTAATTGGGATTGAGTTGGGGTTATACCTTCTCAATGATGTTTCAACCACCATGATAGTTAAATTAAAATTTATTCCTTTGTTGTAGGGAAAATTTTGCTTTTCATAAAAGCAAATCGTAGAGCTTTCCACCAGCCAAATATGCATGTAGAGAAAGCATTATTCTGTTATTGCTCTATTGTGTTACATTGCCAGCATATTCCATGTGCTGACCCGTTCTCGGGCTGCAACGTATTATGTTGCAGACTTTTCAGACGAGGAGTAAGGTTCGATAGGTCGTTGCCGTGCAGCTCAGCTATGTCGTTGGAGTTGATGGACTCACTTTATCTTCCAAGCCTTCCGTTGTTATCGTATTAGATGTCCTTAAGCCATATTATTGTAATAAGTTCTCTTTTGAGACATTCGATGTAATAAGTGTGTGATTGCTACTCTGTTATAAATCCTTCGAGTACTGCGTGTGTCAGCATTACCGATCCAGGGATGACACGGAAGCACAGAGACTTGACCATCTATTTCGGCTGATTTTTTGGAGTTCCAGAAGTTTGCGTTAGTTACATATTACTACAAACTGTTCTGTTTTTGATAGATTATGTTTTCGTGTGTTGTTTGCTTATTTTGATGAATCTATGGCTAGTAAAATAGTTTATAAACCATAGAGAAGTTGGAATACAGTAGGTTTAACACCAATATAAATAAAGAATGAGTTCATTACAGTACCTTGATGTGGTCTTTTGTTTTCTTTCGCTAACGGAGGTCATGAGATTTCTGTTAAGTTTTGTGTTGTGAAGTTTTGAAGTTTTGGGTGAAAGATTTTGATGGATTATGGAACAAGGAGTGGCAAGAGCCTAAGCTTTGGGATGCCCATGGCACCCCCAAGATAATCTAAGGACACCAAAAAGCCAAAGCTTGGGGATGCCCCGGAAGGCATCCCCTCTTTCGTCTACTTCCATCGGTAACTTTACTTGGAGCTATATTTTGATTCACCAAATGATATGTGTTTTGCTTGGAGCGTCTTGTATGATTTGAGTCTTTGCTTTCTAGTTTACCACAATCATCCTTGCTGTACACACCTTTTGAGAGAGCCATACATGATTTGGAAATTATTATAATACTCTTTGTGCTTCACTTATATCTTTTGAGTTATATAGTTTGCTCTAGTACTTCACTTATATCTTTTAGAGCACGTAGGTGGATTTGTTTTATAGAAACTATTGATCTCTCATGCTTCACTTAGATTATTTTGAGAGGCTTAAATAGCATGGTAATTGCTTGAATAATCCTAATATGCTAAGCATAAATGATTTGTAAAAATTCTTATGAGTGTGTTGAATACTAAGAAAAGTTTGGTGCTTGATAATTGTTTTGAGATATGAAGATGGTGATATTAGAGTCATGCTAGTTGAGTAGTTGTGAATTTGAGAAATACTTGTGTTAAAGTTTGTGATTCCCGTAGCATGCACGTATGGTGAACCGTTATGTGATGAAATCGGAGCATGATTTATTTATTGATTGTCTTCCTTATGAGTGGCGCTCGGTGACGAGCGATGGTCTTTTCCTACCAATCTATCCCCCTAGGAGCATGCACGTAATACTTTGCTTTGATAACTTGTAGATTTTTGCAATAAGTATATGAGTTCTTTATGACTAATGTTGAGTCCATGGATTACACGCACCCTTCCTCCTTCCACCATTGCTAGCCTCTCTAATACCGCGCACTTTTTCGCCGTTATCATACACCCACCATATACCTTCCTCAAAACAGCCACCATACCTACCTACCGTGGCATTTCCATAGCCATTCCGAGATATATTGCCATGCAACTTTCCACCGTTCCGTTTATTATGACACGCTCCATCATTGTCATATTGCTTTGCATGATCATGTAGTTGACATCGTATTTGTGGCAAAGCCACCGTTCATAATTCTTTCATACATGTCACTCTTGATTCATTGCATATCCCGGTACACCGCCGAAGGCATTCATATAGAGTCATATTTTGATCTAAGTATCGAGTTGTAATTGTCGAGTTGTAAGAAAATAAAAGTGTGATGATCATCATTTTTAGAGCATTGTCCCAAGTGAGGAAAGGATGATGGAGACTCTGATTCCCCCACAAGTCCGGATGAGACTCCGGACGAAAAAAAAAAAGAGGCCATAAAAAAAGATAAAAGGCCAAAAAAATGAGAGAAAAAGAGAGAAGGGACAATGTTACTATCCTTTTACCACACTTGTGCTTCAAAGTAGCACCACACTACTAGGGAAAAGCCTATACACAGAAAGTTACTAGTAGCGAGGGTTAAAAACCCTCGCTACTGCTACTTACCAGTAGCGCAGGTTTTTAAATCTCGCTACTACTAAGTTGATAGCGATGGCGGGTTTTAACCTCGCTACTACTAAGCTTGTCTCTACCGTGCCCCCCGGGACATGCCATAGTAGTAGCGCGGGTTTTTAAAACCTCGCTACTACTAAGTTTGATAGCAGTAGCGTTGGTTTTTAGCCCTTTCTACTACTAAGTGGTGCCATAGTAGTAGCGAGGGGGTAAAAAACCGCGCTACTACTAAAGGTCCCATTTTCAAACTCTACACCCCTCCCCCCCCCTGTGGATCGCCTTTTCAGTTTTTAAAAAAATAATAGAAAATGATGAAAATGTCAAAAAAATAAAAGAAAATAAGTTTCCCATGTGATATGTGGTCTAGTTGTTGAGAAAATTTGCAAATATGAATTTCGACTTTATTTGCAAAATCTCTCGAGAATTTGTAAAAATGGGCATAACTTTTGCATACTAACTCGGATGAAAAAGTTTTTTATATGAAAAATCATCTACTCGAAAAGTTACATCCAAATTTAACGGGGAGAACCCCGTTAAACATTTTCATAATCCTCAAAAACCAAACAGAAAAAAAGTTACGGGGCTTTTAAGATCTAGAGTGGAAAAAATTGTAAAAATTTCAAACTGTGTGGTCAAACAATGATCAAACTAATTATTCTAGAATATTAGTTTTACTAAATAATTATTTTAGTTTTTTTGAATTCTGGTCAAATCTGGTCAAACTATGGCCAAACTGTGGTCAAACTGTGGTTAAACTAATTATTCAAGAAATATTAGTGTTACTAATTTTTTAGAACAATAGTTTCAAACTCAAATAATGAAATGTGTGACTACATGCTCAAGCTAAATTCCTGAGGTTAATAGGATTGACATCTTACTATTGTCGGAAAACAACAAGTGCGACTTGGAAGCGAGGAGAATAGAACCCGGAAGTTAAGCGTGCTCAGTGGAGTAGTGAGAGGATGGGTGACCGTCAGGAAGTTAGATGATTTGGAATGATGAGGGTGATTAGAGATTAAATTGAGCAGCGATGAGGGTGATTAGAGATTTGAGGGTTGGTAGTAGTAGCGGGTTTTACCCACGCTACTAATAAGGGCGTAGTAGTAGCGCTGGTGGCACCCGCCATCGCTATATCGTTAGCTATAGCGCCTTATTAGTAGCGCCGGCCCCCGCGCTACTAATAGGCCCAACACCCGCGCTGCTGCTAGGCTTTTCCCTAGTAGTGCCATGATCTTCATGATAGAGAGTCTCTCATTTGTCACTTTCATATACTAGTGGGAATTTTTCATTATAGAACTTGGCTTGTATATTCCAATGATGGGCTTCGTCAAAATGCCCTAGGTCTTCTTGAGCAAGCGAGTTGGATGCACACCCACTTAGTTTCCTTTGTTGAGCTTTCATATACTTATAGCTCTAGTGCATCCGTTGCATGGCCATCCCTACTCACTCACATTGATATTTATTGATGGGCATCTCCATAGCCCGTTGATACGCCTAGTTGATGTGAGACTATCTTCTCCCTTTTTGTCTTCTCCACAACCACCATTCTATTCCACATATGGTGCTATATCCATGGCTCACGCTCATGTTGTAACGCCCCGGATCCGGTCGCCCCCGGCCACCTCCCTCCTCTCCGGCATCTTCTCCGGCGAGATCCCGGCGTCCTCGTCGTCCGTGCCCTCCGTTGACTTCTTCCCCCCCCCCCTCCGAAATCCACTAAGTCCCGAATCTGTGATTATTTTGTTGCATTTTCATCATGCCATAATTCTCTGTATATTGCTCCGTTTCGCGCGTGTAATATGTCAAATTGTTCGCCTCGAAGAGTAGATCATTTCATCTCATTGCATCATTTTCATTTGAGCTCATCTTGATGCCCGAAATGCTGTTGGAAGAGTGCTATGTGATGTTAGTTTCAGATTCTTATCAGAACATGCACTTTTGTCATTTTTGCCATGATTGATGTGTGCTTCCTATGAAATTGAGTCCTACATGTGTTTTGTAATATGCCATGCCATCTTTACAGGGGTGTATGCCATGTATTTTTGTGATCTATGTGGTGACTAGCACAAGCATGCAAACTAGGCTTCATGATGTTGCTGATTTCAGCCCTGCTCACGATATTTTTATGCCATGTTAACTTGATGCTCTGAGAGAGATCCATGCTTATTTTGAGATACTTCATAAGGATGTTTTGAACATATGGTTATGCTCTATCCATACATGCCCTTGTTTGCAATTATGGAGTGCCATAGCTTGAGTCAATCGAGCTCTACTTTTGCTATAAAATGTTTCCTGGCAGGTTGTTTACATGTTATTCAATTTTGCCAAGGTTGTTGTAGTTGATCCGTGTATGCTATGATGTTGTTCTTGCCATGTATAGCTTCTGTGCCATGTCTTCTTACTGTTGGTTGTCTTGCCATGCCATGTATTGCTCTGTGGTGAGTGGTTCAAGCTCACCAACATGCCTACTTATTTTTGTTCCTGCCTTGTTTGAAACTGTAATATAACTTGCCATGTTTACATGGGTGCTATCATATTTTATGATCCTTTTTGGCTCATGGTTAGTAAGGCACTTTTTTATATGCTTTGAGTAGATTCATTCCATGCTTTAGTTTGACCTGATGGCTTGCTGTAATATGTAGTTTGATAGCTCTAAACATTGCAACCTGATGTTATTTCTGCCAATGCCTGAAACTGTTATTATTTGCAATCTTGCCATGTCATTTTGAGCATGTTCTAGTGATTTCTGGAGTTAGCTCAGTGTTCATTTTTTGTCATGCTTTACCTGTACATTATGCCCATGCCTTTTGTTTTCTTGTTGAGGTCATGTAGCATATTGTTTTGATGCTTGCAATATGCCTACTTGCTGTTTTGGACAGATTGTTGTCATGACTTGTATAGAGTGTATGTGTTGAACCGTTGCTCCGTTTTGAGTGTGCTCTATATGAAACTTGCTTGATTTTGCATGTAGCTTCATGTTATCATGTTGCATCCTTGTTTTGATGTGTTTGCTTGATGTTTGTATGCATTTTGCATCAATGCCATGCTTATCTTGTTTTGCTCATATCTTCTAGGCCGTAGCTCCGAATCTAATAAACTTTATATGTAACTTGACTAGAATTTCGTGTAGATCATCGTGGTGCATCTTAACTTGCTGTTTAACAACTTGAACATAAGATTTATTCAGATCTGGACCAATTTCGAAATTTGCATATGAGGACTTACCGGAATTGTTATATGTTGTTCCCGGCCTCATTTAAACTTGCCTTGATGTGTTGCCCTTGTTTGCATCATTTCTTGCCATGAGTAGCCTCATCTAGCTTTGTCATGCATCATGCTTGTTGTGCATCATGTCTTGTTCATGTGTGGTGTGTTTACTATGTTGTGTGCTTCTTCTTGTTAGTTCCCGTTTCGTTGCGATCGTGAGGATTCGTTCGTCTACGCTTGGTTCGGCTTCATCCGTTCGTCTTCTTCATGGACTCATTCTTCTTCCTTGCGCGACTTCAGGCAAGATGACCGCTACCCTGGATCTCACTACTATCATTGCTATGCTAGTTGCTTCGTTCTATCGCTATGATGCGCTACCTATTACCTGTTTATCAAGCCATCCCAAATTGCCATGTCAGCCTCTAACCTTTTGCACCCTTCCTAGCAAACCGTTGTTTGGCTATGTTACCGCTTTGCTCAGCCCCTCTTATAGCGTTGTTAGTTGCAGGTGAAGATGAAGTTTGTTCCTTGTTGGAACATGGAGATGTTGTTCCTTGCTGGAACATGTTTACTTGTTGGGATATCACAATATATCTTATTTTAGTTAATGCATCTATATACTTGGTAAAGGGTGGAAGGCTCGGCCTTATGCCTGGTGTTTTGTTCCACTCTTGCCGCCCTAGTTTTCCGTCATATCGGTATTATGTTCCCGGATTTTGCGTCCCTAACGCAGTAGGGTGATTTATGGGACCCCCTTGACAGTTCGCTTTGAATAAGACTCCTCCAGCAAGGCCCAACATTGGTTTTACCATTTGCCTCACCACCACCTACTTTTCCCTTGGGAGTCGCTCTCTCGAGGGTCATCTTTATTTTAGCCCCCCCCCCCCGGGCCAATGCTTGTCTAAGTGTTGGTCCAAACTAGAGCCACTTGCGGTGCCGCCCCGAGGCAACTTGGGGTATCGTCGATTGCCGTCGTCTCGCTCATCCGGTCGTGGCTCGAGGCGAGATACGCACGGCTACTATCGGGTGTCGGCACGCCGGAGGTCTTGCTGGTCTTGTTTTATTGCTGTCGAAATGTCTTGTAGCCGGGATTCCGGGAATATCCTTCGTTGATCGCGAGAGCTTATCATGGGCTAAGTTGGGACACCCCTGCAGGGTTTGAACTTTCGAAAGCCGTGCCCGCGGTTATGTGGCAGATGGGAATTTGTTAATATCCGGTTGTAGTAAACTTGAAGCAAACTCTTCTAAAATACACCAACCGTAAAGCGTAACCGTGAGTGTCTCTTTTCGGGGTTGATCGAGAGGAGAACACAGTTTCTGGGTTATGTCTAACGTAAGTAGGAGTTCAGGATCACTTCTTGATCATTACTAGTTGTCGACCGTTCCTTTGTTTCTCTTCTCGCTCTCATTTGCGTATGTTAGCCACCATATATGCTTAGTCGCTGCTGCAACCTCACCACTTTACCCCTTCCTTCCCTTTAAGCTTTGCTAGTCTTGATACCCATGGTAATGGGATTGCTTGAGTCCTCGTGGCTCACAGATTACTACACCACCAGATTGCAGGTACAGGTTTCGATGATCATGGCGTGAGGCGATGTTTACTTGTATTGGAGTTCTTCTTCGCTACTTCTTCGATCGGGGATAGGTTCGGTCGGCAGCCTAGGCTAGCGGTGGTGGATGTCGTTTGAGTTTCTGTTTGTGTTTCATCCGTAGTCGGATGTTGATCTTGTATGATGTTGATGTATTCTTGTGGCATTTGTGCCTTATGTATGTATCCCCATCTATTATGTAATGTTGATGTAATGATATCCACCTTGCAAAAGCGTTTCAATATGCGGGTCTATCCTTGGTGGGACCGTCGAGTTCCTTTTGGATAGGGTCGCATATTGGGCGTGACACATGTATTGCGTGAAGATTGAAAAAGTTTGAAAATGTCAAAAGTATGAAACAATTGCTTGGCTTGTCATCGGGGTTGTTCATGATTTAAATACTTTGTGTGGTGAAGATAGAGCATAGCCAGACTATATGATTTTGTAGGGATAAATTTCTTTGGCCATGTTATTTTGAGAAGACATGATTGCTTTGTTAGTATGCTTGAAGTATTATTATTTTTATGTCAATATTAAACTTTTGTCTTGAATCTTCCGGATCTGAATATTCATACCACAATTAAGAAGAATTATATTGAAATTATGCCAAGTAGCATTCCACATCAAAAATTATCTTTTTTATCATTTACCTACTCAAGGACGAGCAAGAATTAAGCTTGGGGATGCATGATACGTCTCCAACGTATCTATAATTTTTTTATTGCTCCATGCTATATTATCTACTATTTTGGACATTATTGGGCTTTATTATTCACTTTTATATTATTTTCGGGACTAACCTATTAACCGGAGGCCCAACCCAGAATTGCTGTTTTTTTTGCCTATTTCAGAGTTTCGCAAAAAAGGAATACCAAATGGAGTCCAAACGGAATGAAACCTTCGGGAACGTGATTTTTAGGAAGATTTTTATCCGGGAGACTTGGACCCTACGTCAAGAAACAAAAGAGGAAGTCGCGAGGTAGGGGGGCGCGCCCACCCCCCAGGGCGCGCCCTCCACCCTCGTGGGCCCCTTGTTGCTCCACCGACGTACTCCTTCCTCCTATATATACCTCACGCACCCCAAACGATCGACATCGGAGCCAAAAACCTAATTCCACCGCCGCAACCTTCTGTACCCACGAGATCCCATCTTGGGGCCTGTTCCAGAGCTCCACCAGAGGGGACACCCATCACGGAGGCCTTCTACATCAACACCATAGCCTCTCCGATGAAGTGTGAGTAGTTTACTTCAGACCTTCGGGTCCATAGTTAGTAGCTAGATGGCTTCTTCTCTCTTTTGGGATCTCAATACAATGTTCTCCCCCTCTCTCGTGGAGATCTATTCGATGTAATCTTCTTTTTGTGGTGTGTTTGTTGAGAACGATGAATTGTGGGTTTATGATCAAAATTATCTATGAACAATATTTGAATCTTCTCTGAATTCTTTTATGTATGATTGGTTATCTTTGCAAATCTCTTCGAATTATCAGTTTGGTTTGGCCTACTATATTGATCTTTCTTGCAATGGGAGAAGTGCTTAGCTTTGGGTTAAATCTTGCGGTGTCCTTTCCCAGTGACAGTAGGTGCAACAAGGCACGTATTGTATTGTTGCCATCGAGGATAACAAGATGGGGTTTTTATCATATTGCATGAATTTATCCCTCTACATCATGTCATCTTGCTTAAGGCGTTACTCTGTTTTCATTAACTTAATACTCTAGGTGCATGCTGGATAGCGGTCGATGAGTGGAGTAATAGTAGTAGATGCAGGCAGGAGTCGGTCTACTTGTCTCGGATGTGATGCCTATATACATGATCATACCTAGATATTCTCATAACTATGCTCAATTCCGTCAATTGCTCAACAGTAATTCGTTCACCCACCGTAGAATACTTATGCTCTCGAGAGAATCCACTAGTGAAACCTATGGCCCCCGGGTCTATCTTCATCATATTAATCTTCCAACACTTAGTTATTTCCTTTGCTTTTTACTTTGCTTTTATTTTACTTTGCATCTTTATCACAAAAATACCAAAAATATTATCCTATCATATCTATCAGATCTCACTCTCGTAAGTGACCATGAAGGGATTGACAACCCTTTATCGCGTTGGTTGTGAGGATTTATTTGTTTTTTGTAGGTACGAGGGACTCGCGCGCAGCCTCCTACTGGATTGATACCTTGGTTCTCAAAAACTGAGGGAAATACTTACGCTACTTTGCTGCATCACCCTTTCCTCTTCAAGGGAAAACCAATGCAATGCTCAAGAGGTAGCAACCGCTAGGTGCCAAACCCGCTACAGGAGCAACACTAGATGTTATGAACGTCTGGCAGAGCAAAGCTGATGACTACTTGATAGTTCAGTGTGCCATGCTTTACGGCTTAGAATCGGGACTTCAACGATGTTTTGAACATCATGGAGCATATGAGATGTTCCAGGAGTTGAAGTTAATATTTCAAGCAAATGCCCGGATTGAGAGATATGAAGTCTCCAGTAAGTTCTACAGCTGCAAGATGGAGGAGAATAGCTCTGTCAATGAGCATATACTCAAAATGTCTGGGTATAACAATCACTTGATTCAACTAGGAGTTAATCTTCCTGATGATAGTGTCATTTATAGAATTCTTCAATCACTGCCACCAAGCTACAAGAGCTTCGTGATGAACTATAACATGTAAGGGATGGATAAGACAATTCCCGAGCTCTTCGCAATGCTAAAGGCTGCGGAGGTAGAAATCAAGAAGGAGCATCAAGTGTTGATAGTCAACAAGACCACCAGTTTCAAGAAAAAGGGTAAAGGGAAGAAGGGGAACTTCAAGAAGAACGGCAAGCAAGTTGCTGCTCAAGTGAAGAAGCCCAAGTCTGGTCCTAAGCCTGAAACTGAGTGCTTCTACTGCAAAGGGACTGGTCACTGGAAGCGGAACTGCCCCAAGTATTTGGCAGATAAGAAGGATGGCAAGGTGAACAAAGGTATATGTGATATACATGTTATTAATGTGTACCTTACTAATGCCCGCAGTAGCACCTGGGTAATTGATACTGGTTCTGTTGCTAATATTTGCAACTCGAAACAGTGACTACGGATTAAGCGAAGATTGGCTAAGGACGAGGTGACGATGCGCGTGGGAAATGGTTCCAAAGTCGATGTGATCGCCGTCGGCACGCTACCTCTACATCTACCTTCGGGATTAGTTTTAGACTTGAATAATTGTTATTTGGTGCCAGCGTTGAGCATGAACATTATATCTGGATCTTGTTTGATGCGAGACGGGTATTCATTTAAATCAGAGAATAATGGTTGTTCTATTTATATGAGTAATATCTTTTATGGTCATGCACCCTTGAAGAGTGGTCTATTTTTGTTGAATCTCGATAGTAGTGATACACATATTCATAATATTGAAGCCAAAAGATGCAGAGTTGATAATGATAGTGCAACTTATTTATGGCACTGCCGTTTGTGTCATATTGGTGTAAAGCGCGTGAATAAACTCCATTATGATGGACTTTTGGAATCACTTGATTATGAATCACTTGGTACTCGCGAACCATGCCTCATGGGAAAGATGACTAAAACTCTGTTCTCCGGAACAATTGAGCGAGCAACAGATTTATTGGAAATCACACATACTGATGTATGTGGTCCGATGAATGTTGAGGCTCGCGGCGGGTATCGTTATTTTCTCACCTTCACAGATGATTTAAGCAAATATGGGTATATCTACTTGATGAAACATAAGTCTGAAACATTTGAAAAGTTCAAAGAATTTCAGAGTGAAGTGGAAAATCATTGTAACAAGAAAATAAAGTTTCTACGATCTGATCGTGGAGGAGAATATTTGAGTTACGAGTTTGGTCTTCATTTGAAACAATGTGGAATAGTTTCGCAACTCACGCCACCCTGAACACCACAACATAATGGTGTGTCCGAACGTCGTAATCGTACTTTACTAGATATGGTGCGATCTATGATGTCTCTTACTGATTTACCGCTATCGTTTTGGGGTTATGCTTTTGAGACGGCTGCATTCACGTTAAATAGGGCACCATCTAAATCCATTGAGACGACACCTTATGAACTGTGGTTTGGCAAGAAACCAAAGTTGTCATTTCTTAAAGTTTGGGGTTGTGATGCTTATGTGAAAAAGCTTCAACCTGATAAACTCAAACCCAAATCGGAGAAATGTGTCTTCAGAGGATACCCAAAGGAGACTGTTGGGTACACCTTCTATCACAGATCCGAAGGCAAGACATTCGTTGCTAAGAATGGATCCTTTCTAGAGAAGGAGTTTCTCTCGAAAGAAGTGAGTGGGAGGAAAGTAGAACTTGATGAGGTAACTGTACCTGCTCCCTTATTGGAAAGTAGTTCATCACAGAAATATGTTCCTGTGACTCCTACACCAATTAGTGAGGAATCTAATGATGATGATCATGTAACTTCAGATCAAGTTACTACCGACGCTCGTAGGTCAACCAGAGTAAGATCCGCACCAGAGTGGTACGGTAATCCTGTTCTGGAGGTCATGTTACTTGAGCATGACGAACCTATGAACTATGAGGAAGCGATGATGATCCCAGATTCCGTGAAATGGCTAGAGGCCATGAAATCTGAGATAGGATCCATGTATAAGAACAAAGTGTGGACTTTGGTTGACTTGCCCGATGATCGGCAAGCCATCGAGAATAAATTGATCTTCAAGAAGAAGACTGACGCTGACGGTAATGTTACTGTCTACAAAGCTCGACTTGTTGAGAAAGGTTTTTGACAAGTTCAAGGAGTTGACTATGATGAGACCTTCTCACCCGTTCGAATCATGTTAGCAATTGTTGCATTTTATGATTATGAAATTTGGCAAATGGATGTAAAGACTGCATTCCTGAATGGATTTCTGGAAGAAGAGTTGTATGTGATGCAACCTGAAGGTTTTATCGATCCAAAGGATGCTAACAAAGTGTGCAAGCTCCAGCGATCCATTTATGGACTTGTGCAAGCATCTCGGAGTTGGAATAAATGTTTTGATAGTGTGATCAAAGCATATGGTTTTATATAGACTTTTGGAGAAGCATGTATTTACAAGAAAGTGTGTGGGAGCTCTGTAGCATTTCTAATATTATATGTGGATGACATATTGTTGATTGGAAATGATATAGAATTTCTCGATAGCATAAAAGGATATTTGAACAAGAGTTTTTCAATGAAAGATCTCGGTGAAGCTGCTTATATATTAGGCATCAAGATCTATAGAGATAGATCATCACTCTTAATTGGACTTTCACAAAGCACATGCCTTGATAAAGTTTTGAAGAAGTTCAAAATGGATCAAGCAAAGAAAAGGGTTCTTGCCTGTGTTACAAGGTGTGAAGTTGAGTCAGACTCAATACCCGACCACTACAGAAGATAGAGAGAAAATGAAAGGTGTTCCTATGCTTCAGCCATAGGCTCTATCATGTATGCAATGCTGTGTACCAGAGCTGATGTGTGCCTTGCTATCAGTTTAGCAGGGAGGTACCAAAGTAATCCAGAAGTGGATCACTGGACAGCGGTCAAGAACATCCTGAAATATCTGAAAAAGAATAAGGATATGTTTCTCATTTATGGGGGTGACAAAGAGCTCATCGTAAATGGTTACATCGATGCAAGCTTTGACACTGATCCGGATGACTCTAAGTCACAAACCGGATACGTATTTATATTGAACGGTGGAGCTGTGAGTTGGTGCAGTTCTAAGCAAAGCATCGTGGTGGGATCTAAGTGTGAAGCGGAGTACATAGCTGCTTCGGAAGCAGCAAATGAAGGAGTTCATATCTGATCTAGGTGTCATACCTAGTGCATCGGGTACAATGAACATCTTTTGTGACAATACTGGTGCAATTGCCTTGGCAAAGGAATCCAGATTTCACAAGAGAGCCAAGCACATCAAGAGACGCTTTAATTCCATCCGCGATCAAGTCAAGGAGGGAGACATAGAGATTTGCAAGATACATACGGATATGAATATTACAGACCCATTGACTAAGCCTCTCTCACGAGCAAAACATGTTCAACACCAAGACTCCATGGGTGTTAGAATCATTACTGTGTAATCTAGATTATTGACTCTAGTGCAAGTGGGAGACTGAAGGAAATATGCCCTAGAGGCAATAATGAAGTTGTTATTTATATTTCCTTATATCATGATTAATGTTTATTATTCATGCTAGAATTGTATTAACTGAAAACTTAGTACATGTGTGAATACATAGACAAACAGAGTGTCACTAGGATGCCTCTACTTGACTAGCTCATTGAATCAAAGATGGTTAAGTTTCCTAGCCATAGACATGAGTTATCATTTGATTAACGGGATCACATCATTAGAAAATGATGTGATTGACTTGACCCATTCCATTAGCTTAGCACTTGACCGTTTAGTATATTGCTATTGCTTTCTTCATGACTTATACATGTTCCTATGACTATGAGATTATGCAACTCCCGAATACCGGAGGAACACTTTATGTGCTACCAAACGTCACAACGTAACTGGGTGATTATAAAGGTGCTCTAAAGGTGTCTCCGATGGTACTTGTTGAGTTGGCATAGATCGAGATTAGGATTTGTCACTCCGATTGTCAGAGAGGTATCTCCTGGGCCCTCTCGGTAATGCACATCACTATAAGCCTTGCAAGCAATGTGACTAATGAGTTAGTTGCGGGATGATGCATTACGGAATGAGTAAAGAGACTTGCCGGTAACGAGATTGAACTAGGTATTGAGATACCGATGATCGAATCTCGGGCAAGTAACATACCGATGACAAAGGGAACAACGTATGTTGTTATGCGGTTTGACCGATAACAATCTTAGTAGAATATGTGGGAGCCAATATGAGCATCCAGGTTCCGCTATTGGTTATTGACCGGAGACGTGTCTCGGTCATGTCTACATACTTCTCGAACCCGTAGGGTCCGCACGCTTAACGTTCGGTGACGATCGGTATTATGAGTTTATGTGTTTTGATGTACCGAAGGTTGTTAGGAGTCCCAGATATGATCACGGACATGACGAGGAGTCTCGAAATGGTCGAGACATAAAGATCGATATATTGGATGACTATGTTTGGACATCGGAATGGTTCCGGGTGAGTTCAGACATTAACCGGAGTACTGGGGGGTTACCGGAAACCCCCGGGGAGTATATGGGCCTTATTGGGCTTTAGGGTAGAGAGAGAGGGGCTGCCTAGGGCAGGCCGTGTGCCCCCTAAGGCCTAGTCCGAATTGGAATAGGGGGAGGGGCGGCATCTCCTCCTTCTTTCTCTTCTCTCTACCCCTTCCTTCTCTCCTACTCCTACTACTTGGAAGGGGGAATCCTACTCCCGATGGGAGTAGGACTTCCCAGGGCGCGCCATAGTAGAGGGCCAGCCCTCCCCCTCCTCCACTCCTTTATATACGGGGGAGAGGGGCACCCAATAGACACACAAGTTGATCATTGATCTCTTAGCCGTGTGCGGTGCCCCCCTCCACCATAATCCACCTCGGTCATATCGTCGTAGTGCTTAGGCGAAGCCCTGCGCCGGTAGCTTCATCATCACCGTCATCACACCATCGTGCTGACGAAGCTCTCCCTCGACACTCTGCTGGATCGTGAGTTCGTGGGACGTCACCGAGCTGAATGTGTGCAGATCGCGGAGGTGTCGTACGTTCGGTACTAGGATCGGTCGATCGTGAAGACGTACGACTACATCAACCGCGTTGTCATAACGCTTACGCTTACGGTCTACGAGGATATGTGGACAACACTCTCCCCTCTCATTGCTATGCATCACCATGATCTTGCGCGTGTGTAGGAAAGCTTTTGAAATTACTACGTTCCCCAACAAGCCTAAGTACGCATAATTAAAAATCCACCGCCGCGCCGGCCTATGCATCACCGGTGTGAGATGAGACGTGATGACTTGTCCTGGCGACATGCCGCCGTTTGTGGACTCCGCGTCCCCTCTGCTGAAACCGACCGCGTCCTCGTCCTCGTCCTCGGCACCGCCCTCAAGGTTGTAGTACTCGTAGTAGTGGCTGCGCCAGAGCTCGCGTTGGTACTCCACCGCCGATTCCTCGATGGACAGACTCTTCTCTACCTCGACCTCGGCCACGGGCAACTCCTCCTCCCAGTGCTCCTTGATCTCCACCGCCTCCTGCATCTCCAGCTCCCGCTCGGCGACCTCATGAGGAAGCAGGTGCTCCATGGCCACCGCCGCCTTTTCAGACGTGGGTTGCATGCTAGAGTCTGAGGTGGCCTGTAATATCTTGGCGTGTGCATCCTCGATCTTGGTGTGGATGGCCTCGACCCGAGCCAGGGCGACATCAGCGGCACGGACGGCAGCTCGAGCGCTCTCGGTGTTTGCAGCCGCCGTCGCAGCAGTAGCTGCAACCGTCTCGGCTACTGTAGCTGCCCTGTCGGCTGCCGCAGACGTCCTCTCGGTGGAAGAGGGCGCGCTCAATTCGGATGCGGTGGCACTCTCGGCGGAAGCGGCCGCGCTCAATGTGGATGCGGTGGCACTCTCGGCGCAGGCGGCCGCGATCGGGGGGGTGGGGGGACGCGGCCATTGTACGGGCCTTCACGAAGCGTTTCCACGGCGTCATCTTTGCAAGAAGAGGGTGCGGGAATGGGGATCGGGATTCGTGGATTCGGGGGTTGCCGGCACTAGAGCAGACGAGCCGGCGAAGCTTAAGGAGGGAGACTTAAATAGACCCAGATATTTTCATCACAAACGGTTCCTAGAAAACAACTGTGTGTGATGTTGTAGATATTTTGTATTAGCGGTGAAAGACGAATTTGGAATAAAGTGCCAATGGATGATGTTTTAAATGAACGAGAAATTTTGTAGTACTAATACAACTGTCATGTCTAATTTTGAAAAATTTCAAGGGGCATTTGACCTTCTAAGACATTTAAGTCATTTTCTAGCCATTTAATGACCGTAATTGAAATTTGAACTACATGTACATGCAACAGCTAACTATAACGGTTTGAAAACTCATATTTCGTGTACTTGTGTGCGATTTAATTCCATGTGCAGCAAATTGAAAGGAATTTTCAAACATATTGGTCTAACAGCTATGACACAATTAAGCATGGAGTGACATGGCATTTTAATTCCAAAAAATAAAAAAATCAGAAACACATGAAACCATGGTTGATGTAATGTCATGCCACCAAGATGACGTGGTAAAAAATTTGGCATGTTTGACCAAAGTTTGGACACACACCCCTCACAAATCGGAGCAACTCACTAGAAGGCTCGTGGTTCTGAGAGGGAACAATGCATGTTTGATGACGAACGGGAGATAGCTTCCTCTTACGGCCTTCAAATTTTTTCTACGTCTAACGTGCACTACTACAACTGTAATGTGAAATTTTGGAATATTCTAGGGGTCATTTGACCTTTTAAAAGACATTTAAGTGATTTTTTAACCATTTAATGGCCGTATTTCAAATTTGAACAACATCTACATGCAACGCCTAACCAAAACGGTTTGAAAAATCATATTTGTGTATTTGTGTGCGAGTTAATTCCATGTGCAGTAAATTAGAAGGAATTTTCAAACATATTGGTCTCACGACATGGACACATGCATACGTATGCATGGAGTGACATGGCATTTTAATTCAAAAAAGATAGAAAAATGATCAGAAACACATGAAACCTTGGTTGATGTAATGTCATGCCATCAAGATGATGTGGTAAAGAAATTGGCATGTTTGACGAACGTTTGGACACACACCCCTCACAAACCGAAGCAACTCGCTAGAAGGTTCGGGGTTCCGAGAGGGAACAATGCATGTTTGATGACGTACGGGAGATAGCTCCTCTTACGGCCTTCAATTTTTTTCCTACGTTTAACATGCACTAATACAACTGTCATGTGAAATATTGGTAAATTTCAGGGGTCCTTTGACCTTTTAAAGACATTTAAGTGATTTTCTAACCATTTAATGATCATAATTCAAATTTAAACTACATCTACATGCAACGCCTAACCATAACGGTTTGAAAAATCATATTTTTGTGTACTTGTGTGCGAGTTAATTCCATGTGCAGTAAATTAGAAGGAATTTTCAAACATATTGGTGTCAAGGCATGGGCACATGCAATGGCATTTTAATTCTAGAAAATTAAAAAATGATCAGAGAAACATGAACCTTGCTTGATTTAATGTCATGCCACCAAGATGATGTGGTAAAGAAATTGGCATGTTTGACGAATGTTTGGACACACACCCCTCACAAACCGGAGCAACTCGCTAGGAGGTTCGTGCTTCCGAGAGGGAACAATACGTGTTTGATGACGAACGGGAGATAGCTTCCTCTTACGGCCTTCAAAAAGTTTCCTACGTCTAACGTGCAACTGTCATGTGAAAATTTGGTAAATTTCAGGGGTCATTTGACCTTCTAAAGACATTTAAGTGATTTTCTAACCATTTAATGACCGTAATTCAAATTTGAACTACATCTACATGCAACGCCTAACCAAAATGGTTTGAAAAATCATATTTTTGTGTACTTGTGTGCGAGTTAATTCCATGTGCAGTAAATTAGAAGGAGTTTTCAAACATATTGGTGTCAAGGCATGGGCACATGCATGGAGTGCATGCCATGGCATTTTAATTCCAAAAAATTAAAAAATGATCAGAAAAACATGAAACCTTGCTTGATTTAATGTCATGCCACCAAGATGATGTGGTAAAAAAATTGGCCCGTTTGACGAAAGTTTGGACACACAGCCCTCACAAACCGGAGCAACTCAAGAGAAGGTTAAGTGGTTCGAGAGGAACAATGCATGTTTGCTGACGGACGGGAGATAGCTTCCTCTTACGGCCTTCAATTTTTTTCCTATGTTTAACATGCACTAATACAACTGTCATGTGAAAATTTGGAAGTTTCCAGGGGTCATTTGACCTTTTAAAGACATTTAAGTGATTTTCTAACCATTTAATGACCGTAATTCAAATTTGAGCTACATCTACATTCAATGCCTAACCAAAACGGTTTGAAAAATCATATTTTTGTGTACTTGTGTGCGAATAAAAAATCATCAGACCATGTAAATATCTGGTGTTCAAAAAAGAAAATGTAAAGATCTGGCAAGACAACCAGCCCTCACACGATTGGCACTCTATCTCGCGGCTCGAGGTTTGGTAGGTGAATGGCGGGGATCATTAATCAGACACGGTTTTGTATTGGAAACCGTCAGCTATTATGTTCACACACCGATTTGCTGCGGGAATTGTGTGTAATTCAAACTCTGATTGTAAATTCGGCGGTCGGCGTGTGTCTCGTCCCGTCGATCAAGATTCCGGCCGCCAATAAATACTACCTTGCTCACGTCGTCCCGTCTGCATTCTCATCTACATCCTCCCCTTGCTCGCCCTCTCTCTCTCTCTCTCTCTCTCTCTCAAATCTCTGCCATGGCGCCACAAGTCTGCCCACGTGCCGACAAGGAGTCGCCGCCCCCGAGGACGCTCACTCGATTAGCAGCGACGACGACCCCTACGCTCCGCTTGACGAGGTTGCGTCAAACCCCCCCCCCCCCAACTTTGGATTGGTTTTGGGGCCAGTACAATCTTTGTCTGTGGAAGTCGGTGCCGCCGGCTGAGAAAGCCCGGCAAGTGGCGTTCAAGAAGGAGATGGCGGAGGAGGAAGCCAGGTACCAGGCGGCCTGTGAAGCCCGTGATGCCGCCTGGAAAAAGGAGGCGGCGGAGCTCTGGGGGTGTCGGTGTACTAGAGTAGGGGTACCCTAGTATCCCGAACTCGTGCACGGGCAATTGCAGCACCAGCACAAGGCTTGCTGGTGACCGCCAAGATCCTCCGCGGCTCCTTTGGAGCCCTTCAAGAACAAAGTATTCAAGACCACAGCAAGAGGAGCTTGCCGGAAGGCCACTCGAGGCACGAAGGAAACAAGACCCGGCAAGAGGAGCTTGCGGAAGGCTGGTGAGCGACAAGCTCCCAAGCGCGACAAGAATTCAGCGCGGCAAGGCGCTTGCCGCGCAAGCAACTCTCTTCATCTCCGCTCCAGCTCATCCGTAGCGTGTAGCCGTGGGGCTACTCCGAACATCGCGTGTCAAAGGGCTGTGCAGCCAGCGGGGAGCAGCGATAAGCGGCGTTGACAAGCTTACCATCGTGGCAAGCGGTGGTGCACTTGACGGTCCTGTTGCCTTTGTTTAGGCGGCGAGGGACGGGCATTTATTAATCTTGTCCCTTGCCGTCGAGTTAGGTATAGATCATCAGTACCTTTGTACAAGCGGTGTACCAACCACTGTTTTTCCTATTTTACCCTTGTCTACTTGCCACCTGTGGTGACCCCTTGAGCCTATAAAAGGAGGCCCATGTGCAATGTAGAAAGGGTTCGGCTCCGTTCGGTTCATTCGACTCACTCAAGACTACACACACTCAGGCTAGGTTTTGTAGCACCCATTGCTCCCTAGCAAGAACACAATACAATCAACCAAGCAGCAGTAGGAGTATTATCTCTTCGGAGAGCTCCGAAGCTGGGTAAAACTGCTCGTGTGCATCGCTTCGATCCGCTCTTTGTGCAATCTCCGCCCCCCTCCGAACCACAAGGGACTCGGTCCGCTAGGTCCCATAGGTGTTCGTGGGTCACGATCAGCTTCCCCGACATCTTTGGCGCGCCAGGTAGGGGGCGTCGAGGCTGTGTGAACCTGATCCAGCGGTCACACGAGCAACTTCATCATCACCTTCATCAACATGGCGCCGAAGAAGAAGTCTTCGGCGGCAGCAGATCCGTCCGCGTCAAACCCACCACCACCGGAGCTGACTAGTGGTGGGGAAGACGCTGGCGGAGGAACGGCCGTCGTCGAGAGAGCCCACGACGCCGCCAGGTCCAAGGACAAGGCGGCGCAAGCTTCGGCGTCCGAAAATGTACCGCGTCCGTCTCAGGAGGCGCGGGACCGACAGCGTCATGATGCTCGCAGCACCATACGCTCGTTGGATCAAGGCCAAGCTGGAGGCTCCCGAGGCCCTCGAGACCGCATACACGCCAAAGATGTTTGTGCAAGCGAATACGATCGCTTGGGCGGGATGCTGCTCCTCCTAACTTGGTTAGAAGTCCGAGCACATCCCGTTCCTCGCTCCGTACGCCATTGCCACCCACCACTCCAGCAGAAGCCTTGGCGAGAGCTCAATTGCTTCTAGACTACCCTCCAACGGCCGACAAGGTCGACGAATGGAGGGCCACCATCCAGAGTCTCATCGGCTTTGCCAACGGCGACGTCCCGCGGCAACCAAGCGCGTCGCAGCCGCGGCACGGCGACAAGGCACGAGCCGGTGGCGACGAGACCTGCGGGGGTGCAACCACCATGCACTCCCCTTCCCGAAGGCCAAGATCACCAGCTCCTCGGATCCACCTCGACAGCGACTCCACCGCGTCGTCGGATCCTGAGCTTCGCCGTGATCAGCGCCAAATTCTTAAGACGGCAACAAGAAGGCGCTCGAACCGCGCCGGCGCCCAAGAGAAGTGCGGCGTCAATCGACCAGCGCCACGGGCCAGCTGTTGACATGCATGCGCCCGAAGAACCAGCGATTTGCCGTCTGACGATAGGTTGCCCTGCGTTCACCCGTGAGCTGCGGCAAGTCCGGTGGCCCGACAAGAAAAACTTCAAGCCGGATGTGCGAAAAAGTATGATGGCAGGACACACCCATCGAATTCCTCGGCATCTACACCATCACGGTGCAAGCTGCGGGGGGCGAGGCGACAAGATCCTTGCCAACTACTTCCCTCGGTGCTCAAGCCAAGCGTCGATCTTGGCTCATGCACTTGCGGACAGTTCCATATCTTCTTGGGCAGATTTGTGCCATCGGTTTGTCGGCGCCTTCACAAAGTGACCACAAACCTCATGGCCAAGAGTGACCTTCACCTGCGCCCGAAGGAAGGAGAGTCCCTGCGCAAGTTTATCCGGAGATTCAGCCGTGTGCACTACAACATCCCAGATGTCCACCCCGCCATGGTGATCAGCGCGTTTCATCGAACGTCGGAACCGCAGGATGAGGAGGAGATGGCGATGTGCAAAGTCAAGGACGATGAACTGTATGCCTTGGCGACAAGTGTGCGTCTCAAGAAGGAAGAAGACTCGAGGAGAGAATGTTGGAGCAGGATCGGCGGTGAGGAGACCGCCCGGCAAAGAAGAGCCGGCGGAATAACGAAGAAGAAAAACAAAGAGGTACTAGTTGTCGAGCAGTCCGGCAGCGGAGGTGGCGCCAACAAGGCAAAGGTTGGTGGCTCCGGCAAGGAGGTTGTTACGACACCGACCGCCAAGCGTGGCGGCCGCCGACAAGCGGACAGCTCCAACAAATAATCTTGCAAGATTCACCGCACCAAGGGCCATGATCTCGAGCTGCAAGAAAGTCGAGCAGCTTGTAGAACTGCGAAGGCTGAGTACGAGCGGCGAGACAAGGAGAAGGCCTGGAAGGTGCTGGGGCAGCTAGCAAGAAGAGACCGGCGGGGAGGGGCGCCGCGGCAAGGCCAAGCAGCGGCAAGGAGACAGACCTCCCCGCAGCCGCGACAAGGATGAAGACGAAGATGATGATGAAGATATGGAAGACGATGAAGCTGATGAGCAGGAGTTTTAGAAGGCAACAGAGGTTCTCTGTGTTGACGGTGGTGCTTCTCTGCATACCTCGCACCGCCAACTCAAACAGTGGATGCGGGAGGCTAATGCAGCAGAACCATCCGTGGAGTCACGTAGACCTCTGAAGTGGTCCAGCACGCCTATCATCTTCGATATTGAGGACCACCCTGATCGCGTAACTGCGGTCGGGTGTTTGCCGATGTTGGTCTCACCAACCATCCGCAACCTCAAGGTCACCAAGATGTTAGTTGACGGCGGGGCCGGCCTAAATCTGATCTCCTTCGCAGTGCTCCAGAAGCTTCAGATCCCTGACAGCGAGCTTGAAGAGACTGGAACTTTCCAAGGAATCAACCTAGGAAGGGGCAAGCCGAAAGGGAAGATCACATTGCCGGTAACATTTGGCAGTGAGTTAAACTTTAGGACCGAGAGAGTCACATTCGACATTGTTGATTTCCCATTGCCCTACAATGGAATACTTGGCCGTCCAGCACTCGCCAAGTTCATGGCAGCCTCTCATTATGCATACAACCTGCTCAAGATGCCCGGCCCGATAAGCGTCATTTCTGTCCATGGCGACAAGAAGGATGCGCTTATCTGCGCCGACAAGATTTACCGGGATGCAGCAGCTGCGACAGATAGCAAGCCACTTGCCGCTGAAGCTCCGGGGAAGAAGAAGACCAAGTCCGCAAGAGCTCGATGCCCACTCGGCAAGCGCACCTCTTGGTGCTGCGCTACCGTCGAGGACGCACCATCGAGCTCCACCGGCAAGTGCAAGAAGATGATGGCAGCTCCGCCGAAGACCAAGAAGGTGTCCGCCAAGGAGGACGGCACTGGTGGTACCTTCACCATCAATGCCACGCTTGACCCTAAATAGGAAGGCGAGCTCGTTGCTTTCCTGCGGGCGAATGTCGACGTGTTTGCATGGCAACTGTCTGACATCCCCGGTGTTCCCAGGAAAGTAATTGAGCACCACTTAGCTGTCTGTCCTCATGCGCGGCCCGTCAAGCAAAAAGTAAGGAAGCAGGCAGTGGAGCGCCAAGAGTTCATAGCAGAAGAGATCAAGAAGTTGGAAGCAGCAGGCCTTGTTAGAGGAGTGCTCCATCCCACGTGGTTGGCCAATCCGGTAGTTGTACGCAAGGCAAATGGGAAATGGAGACTTTGTATTGACTTCACGGATGTTAATAAAGCTTGTCCCAAAGACCCATTTCCCTTGCCGCGTATAGACCAGATTGTTGACTCCACGGCTGGATGTGATTTGCTTTCATTTCTTGATGCATACTCAGGATATCATCAGATCTTCATGGCAGAAGAAGATGAAGAGAAAACCGCATTCATTACACCATGTGGCACATCTTTGCTTCATACGGATGCCTTTCGGTTTGAAGAATGCTGGTTCAACGTTTGCAAGAGTGGTCCACGGCGCTTTTGAGCCCCAAATGCACGAAATGTAGAAGCCTACATGGATGACATAGTGGTCAAGAGCAAGGACAAAGCAACTCTAGTTCAAGATTTGGATGAGACCTTTGCAAATCTGCGCAAGATCAACCTCAAGCTCAATCCCGAGAAGTGCGTGTTGAGTCCCCTCCGCAAGCTTCTCGGGTTCTTCATCTCGAGGGGAATTGAAGCCAATCCCGACAAGATCAAGGCCATTGAGCAGATTGAAGCACCAAAGCGCGTCAAGGATGTAAGAAGGCTTGCGGTTGCGTGGCTGCTCTCGGCAGGTTTATCTCTAGGTCATTTGGCGCATACGCCATTTTCAAGATTTTGAAAAAGGCAGGTCCAATGAAATGGACTCCCGAAGCGGAGGCTGCGCTGCAGGACTTGAAGAGGTACCTGTCTTCCACTCCAATACTTGTCGCACCTAGGCCACAAGAGAAGTTGCTGCTATACATAGCGGCAACCATCAAGTGGTTAGTGTTGCGTTAGTAGCGGAAAGGGAAGCAGATGCATCCAGCGACAAGCAGGGGGCTTCTCCGTCAAGCTCTGGTCCCGACAAAAACGGATCCGCGCAGGATTGCGAGAAGAGTCAGAAAAGGATGGTGCAGCGCCCAGTCTACTTTGACAGTTCCCTCCTGCAGGGGGCTAGGTCAAGGTACTCTGGTGTGCAAAAGTTGCTTTTCGGCCTCCTCATGGCCTCGAGAAAGCTGCGCCATTACTTCCAAGCACATGAGATAACAGTTGTCACTCGCTTTCCGCTGAAAAGGATATTGCAAAATCCGAAGCAACAGCGCAGGATTGTTGAGTGGGCCTTTGGAACTGTCAAGCTTTGGCCTCAAGTTTGAAAGCACTTCAACTATCCAAAGCGAGCATTGGCAGAGTTTATAGCAGAGTGGGCGCCGACGCAAGATGAAGAAAGTCGAGACGAGCATCCCGTCAAGGAGGCAAATAAAGAGTGGCTGATGTATTTTGATGGTGCCTTCTCGCTGCAAGGCGCCCGGTGCCGGCGTGCTGCTTATCGCACCCACGGAGAGCACCTCAAGTACATAGTCCAGATGCACTTTCCCAAGGAGCAGGCAACAAATAATCTGCAGAGTATGAAGGTTTGCTTGCGGTCTCGAGGATTGCATGACCTTGGGATCAGAAACTTATTGTCGGGGTGACTCGCAGCTTGTCGTCCGCCAAGTAAACAAAGATTATCGAGTTAGTTGATGGAAGCCTCGTTGATGAAGTGAGAAAGCTAGAAGAGCACTTTGAAGGCCTGCAAATGGAACATGTTCCAAGAGCTCGAGAATGATATTGCTGATGGCTTTGTCAAAGTGTGCTGCACTCAAGTTACACATGGAACCAGGAATTTTGTGCTCAAGCTGACTCAACCAAGCGTAAAACCATCAACGGACAGAGCAAGAAGAGGAAGTTGGTTTCGGTGACTACTTTCCGCAGAGCTCCCGAAGCCGCCGCCAAGAAGGTCCTCAAAATCAACACAGATATCGCTGAGGAGCAGTCTGCTCCGACAAGCCCTAGGGTTTGTTTCGTTGAAGCGGGCGCTCCCGACAAGTTTTGCTCGGCAAGCTTGCGGGGATCATCAAGCTCGGTGAGCCGCGAGTTCTTCCCGTAGAAGCTGATGTTCCCGCAGCGGCAAATGTGCCTTTAGTCCTTGTTGTCGAGCCAAGCTCCAACATGGGCGCAGCAGATCGTCCATTTCCTTGAGACGGAGAACTTCCCAAGAGCAAGAAGAAGCGGAAAGAGTAGCTCGGCGGTCAAGTATGTACCAGTTTGTTGACAACATCCTGCATGAAGAAGACTCAGCGGTGTGAAATTGAAGTGTATTTGCGGGAAGATGGATGAAGCTGTTGGCGAGATACACGAGAGGCATATGTGGCCACCACATTGGCGCAAGACACTTGCCGCAAAGCTTTCCGCAAGGTTTCTTCTGGCGGAAGCCCTCCAGATGCAAATCGCACAGGTAACCAAGTGTGAAGCGTGCAGTTCCATTCAAAACAGATACACCAGCCAGCTCAAGCTCTCCAGGCGATCCTTTATCCTGGCCATTTTCGATCAGGGGCTCGACATCCTCGGCCCCTTCCCTGGCTGTCGGGGCTTTGAGTACTTATGCGTCACAATCAACAAGTTCACAAAGTGGCGGAAGTGGAAGCGATGAGGAAGGTGACAGCCAGATTAGCGATCAAGTTCTTGGTCAATTGTTTACCGTTTTGGGATTCCTAACGGATCATCACCGACAATGGCACACGATTCACGAAGTCGCACCTTCATGCAATCGTCCAAGATCTTGGCGCCAAGGTTCTGCTTTTACATTGCTCATCCAAGGAGCAGCGGTCAAGCGAAGAGGGCAAATGCTGAACTGCTGCGAGGACTCAAGACCAGAACTTTTGACAGGCTGCACAAGTGCGGAAGAAACTGGATTGAGGAGCTGCCGGTGGTTCTTTGGTCGATCAGGACGACGCCAAATCGACCCACTGGCCAGACACCTTTCGCTCTAGTCTATGGAGCAGAGGCAGTTCTCCCCACGGAACTCGTATACGGGTCACCTCGAGTGCTCGCTTATGATGAGCTCGAGCAAGAGCAGCTGCGACAAGATGACGCACTGCTCCTTGAGGAGGATGGTCTTCAGGCTGCTGTACGAGCTGCTCGTTACCAGCAAGCTTTGCGCCACTACCATAGCCGCAAAGTTAATGCCAGAAGCTTCGAGGAAGGCGACCTTGTTCTTCGGCGCATTCAGTCCGCCAAGAATTCCAACAAGTTGACGCCAAAGTGGGAAGGCCCTTATCGGGTGAAACGGGTCACTAGGCCTGGCGCTGTCCGCCTTGAGACCGAAGATGGTGTTCCGGTGAGCAACTCCTGGAATATAGAGCATCTTCGTAAGTTTTACCCATAGGGCGCGGTTGCCAGAACCTGTTCCGGCAACCACCCTTTTGTACAAGTCTTGCCGCTGTTGCATGTAATCCTTTGTACAAAGCCGGGCGCAGACCCCGTGCATCAGTAAAGCTCATGTGTTGCGCACAACTTGTCAAATGCATGCTTTCATAATCCTTTATGCATGTGTTATCTAACATTTTGTGCAGCATCCACACCCGGTAAGCAATAACGAGCCACTAGGCTCCATAACTTTATTTTCTCTTCTTTCTTCTCATAAGAAAGGAAGGTTCCTTCGCCCACAAGTTAGCCGGGGTGGTAGGAGAAGACAATGGTGTGAGCCGTCAAGTGTCGCTCGAGGAAGTATCGCCTTGCCGGGAAGCGAACGACAGAAAAGCTAAGTTGCCAAAGTTTGAGCAATCAGTTTTTAAATTTTTAAGTTATCTTCCTCGAATGATAGTACTTTGTATGGAAAACCTGTGCGCGAAGGAACCAACTCGCGGCTGGTTTGCGCCCTTACTTTGTTTCGAGTCCGCTCAACAATTTAAGTGAGCTGCAACCAGTTGCGACAAGGTTGCTTGTCGGAGGCGGCATCGCCAGCAGGCTGCTGACGTCCCGCACTCAGCGCTCGCGGCAAAGGTGCCAGCACCGACAAGTTCCCTAAAAAGCGTAGGGCACAAACATACAAAGGAAGAAATCGAGTAAAGGAAATAACATTGTGATCGTTTGCCTAAGATAGAGTATATTACAAAATGACTTGTCGCAGATCTAATAAGTTGTTCTCCTGAACATGGTCTGCAGCGACAGGGGAAAGATAAACTTGGCGGCCTAGTCTACGCGGTCGCCATCGAGCCTCTTGACTCCGCTCACCCTGTCCACGATGGGTGCGACAAGGGCCTTGAGTGCTTCGGCGTCGGCGATCGGCGGCGAGGACTTGAGGGCGTTGGCGAAGTTGGCGCTGGATTGCGGAAGGCCACCTTCATCGGCACCTTCCGGAGAGCCCGGCGCAGATTTGACGCGACTCATCGGCCAGCTGCTTTGGGATCTCTTCCGGCTTGCTGGAGACCCGTCACCGCCCTTGAAGAACGAGGCTGAGTTTGGCGCTGGGTTGAAGGTGCTCGTTGGTGGAGTACCCGAGATCCACCATCCCGAGCTCCATCAGCTCATTGTGGATGGCGGCGGCAGTGTCCACAAGACCTTCTGCCCAGTGCATCATGCTCTCTCTGAGGGTATCCTGGGCAGTCGCGGCATTCGCCAACAGCTCCTCGTTGGCTTTGATCTTCTCCAGCAAACCTACTTCCCGCTCCTTGGCGCCGTCCAGCGTCTCCGTCAAGGTAGCCAGCTTCAGTTCAAGATCCGCCTTGGAGTCCTTGGCAGCGTCGAGCTCTTTGATCTTCTCAGGGAAACGACCCTGCAACTCACCAAGAGTGTAGGCGTCCTTCTCGCGCTCGCGCTTCAGCCCGGTGACCTCCTCACCGCTCTTCTGGAGGGTGGCCTCCAGCTGCGCCACCCTCGTCTCCAATTCCTTCTTGGCGGCCTCGGCAGCCGCAGCGGCATCCTTTGCCTCCGTGAGTGCTCCGCCAATTGATTGCTCGCGCACGGCAAGATCTTCCTCATAGATGTCGAGGTTGATCTTCCGCTGCGCCAGCTCACCTTCCTGCGCAGAGAGCTTCTCGCCGGCCAGCCTTTGCTGCTCCTCGACCTCGGCCTTCTCCAGGATGAAGGCCGTGCGCTCCTCAGCAAGCTGCTCCCGCGCTTCCGCTATGTCCCGGAGAGTTTCTTTGTTGGCACGCCGGAGCTCTTCTGCGCGCTTCTCCATGTCAGCTCCCGCCCTCGCGGCAAGTGCTTCCCTGGACTCCAGCTTAGCTTGTCGGACGCGGTATAGCGGCAAGCGCTTCTTCAATTGCTCCTCCTCGAACTTCGCCCTTCTGCTGCTTGGCGCGTCAACCAGATGACAACCCAGCGAGGTGAGCAGCTCCTCGTCGAAGGTCTCTCCTCGACCGCGCCACAGGCTCGGCGCCCATGGAAGCTTGATGAAGACACCGCCGCGGCCTTGAATAGGCGCGGGCTGGGGCTCTTCGAGCTGGTCTTTGCATCGGTGGCGGAGGGATCGGCGATCGGCGCAGCGCCTGGCGCTCCTGCGGCCTCCGGGTCGTCAGTACGATCGCCAGACCCCTCCCCAGCCTCTGCGCCAGGTGTCTTGGTGGCCTCCTCGCCGGCGGACCCATCGGCGCCAGCCTCTTCTTCCATGTTGGCGGCGTCGTCATTGTTGCCGCGCGCGTCATCCTCGCCGACAACCTCAGTCTCCTACACGATTCAGCAAGTCAGATATCAGTATAAAAGGAGCACCCAAGCACACCGAACCGTAAGAGATAAACCAAACACTTACTGGCTGGGGCTGTCTTTGGGGGCTGCTAGGGGAAGGGATTCTTTGGATCCTGCAGCGGGTCTCGAGCGTTCCTCCACGCCACGGGAGATTAGTCTTCGATGACCACCACCGAGTCTTAGCTCTCTTGACGCCTCTCGAGCCAGCGTCTGAAAAGGAAAGAGCTCGAGAATGAAGCAAGTCGGATACAAGATAAAGCAGTCAATTGAAGAATTACAAGTAGCAGCGACAAGATCTTACTCTTCTTCTTCTTCCTCCTCGGGCTGAGGCGGAGAAGTCAAGTCCGCTCGGTGCGGCGAGCTGGAGGAGTAGGATCCCTCGGGCGCTTGGCGGGTGCGGGGCCGTGGCTCGAGGCCCGCTCCCGTTGTTGTGGCGGCATGAGGCGCTCAGCGACAGCAGTGCTTGCTGCGGTGGAAGCGCGTCGGGCGGCAAAGCGGCTGTTGGCCCGTCTGCCGCCCGCCACTTCTCGGTCTTCGGGCGTCTTCTTGGCGGGGCAGCGGGCTCCTCCAGCAGCAGCTACTTGAAAGGCGGGGGCGCCCCGGCAATCATTCAGCTCAGCGTCGGGCTCGGCCTGCTCCTCCTCGCCGACAAACTCCCCTCGATCGGCAAGGCTTGCCGCCTCGGCTGCCTCTGCCTCCTCGACGGTGAACCCAAACACACCAGCGGCAGCAGCTTCCGCCGCCTCCTCCAACCTTGTGGCGATGCGCGCCATCTCTTCCTCGGTGGTGTCGCGGGTGAGCCACTTTTGCTCGTCGGCACGGATCAGCACTTCTTCCAAGTTGTCGAAGAACTGCTGCACGACGTCGCCGGTGGGCTCCTGCCAAGTTGGAACGATTCCATGGGAATCGCTGGCAACATCATCGCCTTGAATCACGGTCAAGCGACAGTTGTTGCACAAAGGCACGACTCCCTCGGCAACCACGAACCACTTGGGGTGATCTGCATCGGGCTTGAACAACTCCCGCAGCATGGCATCCAGCTCCAAGGCGGTGAAGTTCCGTTGAGGCCAGGCGCAGCCTCATGATGTCCGCCGCGTTTTGGAATTCCCAAGCAGGCCTCCCCTCTCTGCAAGGGTGCAATCGGCGATAAAGAAATCCGCGCCAACAGCTCCTCGGTAAGCCCGGCATGCAGGCGCAAGATCCGGTCACGGCAATCTTCAACTTGGCATCCTCCGTCGCCAAGTTGCTCCAATCATTGTCGCGCACTATGGGAGTTTGGCGCAGGGCAGTAAAAGGCTGTGGGTCCTCCTCTATAATCCAACACCTATCGGCTCTCCACTCCTCCCACTTGCTGCGCAGCTCTCCGTCAAGATATGCTTCTTTCTTGCCGATCACAGAGATCCATGCAATCCCTCCGACAGCGGCTCTCCTCTCTCTGCTGGGCATGAAGTAGTGGCGGAAAAGGGCTACATTTGGGTGGACTCCGACAAAGTTCTCGCAGAGGTGTCGAAAACTGCCATGGTGAGGATGGTGTTGGGGTGAAATCAAGGGGCGGAGGCCATATGTGTTCATGGCGTCGCAAAAGAATTCGGAAAAGGCGGGCGAGCCCGCGATGGAAAAAAGCGAAGAAAGGGTACCCGCGGAAACCTTCTCGGATGTGGCGGCGGAGATCACCCTCGTCTTGTGAGTGCGCCCGCGTCTCCGTCGACGAAGAGGTAATACAGCTCTCGCAGCTCCTTCGCGTCGGCGGGGGTCGAAGGGCCGCTCCTTCTGCAGCGCCATGAGCAGCTGCGCCTCGGCCGACTTCACCCCTTTGCCCTTGTCGACTTTGAGACCATGGCGGAGGTGGTGGAAGAATCCGACGGCATTGGTGGCGCCGGTGGCAATGGGGGGGGCGGAGCGTCGCTCTCTTTGGACTTGAGAAGAAGGGGGGAGCGGCGGTGGTTTTGAGATGTGACAGCAATGGCAAGTGGGCGTCCTGCCCCTGTTTCCCCTGCTTATAAGGGGGGAGAGGGGGCGGGCGTTCCGCTTTTCCGATTAAAGAAGTCCCCCACGATCTCTCCCACGACGCCACGTTCGGCGCGTGCTGTTAAATGGGAGGCGTGGTGGAGTCGGAGAAAGTAACGGCGTTCTCCGGGCGCGTGCCAGTGCTGCTTTTTTGGGCCTGGCCCAACAGCGCTCGGCACCGTGTGTGGCCCAGGACCGGGGGCTCCTGTCGGTGTACTAGAGTAGGGGTACCTTAGTATCCCGAACTCGTGCACGGGCAGTTGCAGCACCCCGCGGCAAGGCTTGCCTGGTGACCGCCAAGATCCTCCGCGGCTCCTTTGGAGCCCTTCAAGAACAAAGTATTCAAGACCCGGCAAGAGGAGCTTGCGGGAAGGCCACTCGAGACACGAAGGAAACAAGACCCGGCAAGAGGAGCTTGCGGGAAGGCTGGTGGCGACAAGCTCCCAAGCGCGACAAAATTCAGCAGCGGCAAAGCGCTTGCCACGCAAGCAACTCTCTTCATCTCCTCCAGCTCATCCGTAGCGTGTCGCCGTGGGGCTACTCCGAACGCAGCGTGTCAAAGGCTGTGCAGCCAGCGGGAGCAGCGATAAGCGGCGCGACAAGCTTACCATCGTGGCAAGCGGTGGTGCGCCAGCGGTCCCTGTTGCCTTTGTTTAGGCGGCAGGGGCGGGCATTATTAATCTTGTCCCTTGCCGTCGAGTTAGGTATAGATCATCTTGTACCTTTGTACAAAGCGGTGTACCAACCACTATTTTTCCTATTTTACCCTTGTCTACTTGCCACTGTGGTGACCCCTTGAGCCTATAAAGGAGGCCCATGTGCAGCGTAGAAAGGGTTCGGCTCTGTTCGGTTCATTCGACTCACTCAAGACTACACACACTCAGGCTAGGTTTTGTAGCTCCCATTGCTCCCTAGCAAGAACACAATACAATCAACCAAGCAGTAGTAGGAGTATTATCTCTCCGGAGAGCTCCGAAGCTGGGTAAAACTGCTCGTGTGCATCGCTTCGATCCGCTCTTTGTGCAATCTACGCCCCCTCCGAACCACAAGGGACTCGGTCCGCCAGGTCCCATAGGTGTTCGTGGGTCATGATCAGCTTCCCCGACAGGGGGCAGGCGCGTCGTCGTGCCGAGGAGGTGTACGAAGACATGTACTTCATGAGGAAGGTCATAGGTGCTGGGCGCCTCGTCGCTGCGTGGAGGTGGGCCCATAAGCTCCAGCGTGCCACCAACGAGGAGCTCCGGTGGGCGCCCAACAAAATGGCAAGATCGGCGCACAGCATCCATGACAAGAAAGAGGCAGAGCGATCGTCAAGCGCTTCGGGCGGAGGTGAGTCTGCCTCCACACTGGAAGACACCGCGCACTGAGGCTGCTGGCGAGGGCTGCGAATCTGGCCCAGGAGGGATTATTAGTTTTATTATTGTTCGTTTTCAATTTTATGCATTGTACCTAGTAATTAAGTATCATCACGTATATGTGATGATATTATATATATATATATATATATATATATATATATATATATATATATATGTATATATATATATATATTCTATGATGATCTAATGAACAATTAATATATATATATATATATATATATATATATATATATATATGAATTCCATTTTCTATCTATTTTTGTATACTAATTTGGATCTAGCTGTTATCATCCACATATACAAAATGGAAAGCGTATATACACACACATTGAAACACAACATATAAGAATGGAAAACAGAGTACACACATTGAAACAGAGCAATAAACAAAGCAATACTATGATTGCTGCGAATACATAGCTATCCACGTCGAAATGACTTTTCAAAATAACGCGTCCATGAGACCATGACCAGCAGCCCTTGCCTAGGGTAGCTCTTGGCTCTGCCTGAACTCGTGCAGGCGTTCGTCCAAGTGGTCGACATGCCCGTGGTACATCTGGAGTGCAATCTCGAGCTCCAAGTTGGCTATTTCATCGGAGATCACCAGCTCGAGGATGTGACAGCCATGTTCCTGTACTATGCCCAGGTGGACACCTGGGCCAAGGAGGCGGTTGAGCCTACGGACCAGCGCGTTGGCATCCAGCGGGCCGCGGACAAGGCGGACGGCGGCACCCATGCGAACGGCGCGGCGGGCGTCCGGTGCAAGTACGCCACGGCCGGCCTCTGGTGCAAGTACGGCACTGAGGGCCTCTGCCCACTCCTGGAGAGGAATGGGGTACTGACGGGACGTGTACCTAGCTGCGATGCCGTGTCGACAGCGGGCAAGCGCTGATGGATCCGCTCTTGTTCTGCGGCGCTCCAACGGTCTCACCGTGCGGCAAGCCGCAGCCTATGGCGGGAACGCGCCTGGCTTGCTCTGCGGCGCGCCATCGATCATGTTGTGCGGCGAGCTGCAACCTGTCAGCGTTGACATGCCTATCTTGATCCGCGACGCTCAAGCGCCATGCGCCAAAGGTCTGCTCAACCCTGGCGATGACGCGCATCACATCGTCGTCCATCGCGTTGTCGGGGAGCGCCTCGGCCTCGACAGGCCGTGACGCCTGCTTGTTTTCCTCGTCGATGAGGTTGATGGCAGAGTGTAGCCACCCGAGCCGAATGGATCAAGTCTCTGTGCTCAAGTGTCATCCCTGGATCGGTATGCTGACACAAACAGTACTCGAGGATTTATAACAGAGGCAAATCACATGTATAAAATAACGTAAATACTATTACCTCAATCCAAATAGCGGAAGTAACAGCAAGGTTGTGGATTCCCATCAACACCAACGGCAAAGTTGAGTGTAGAAATCGTAACCCTAACGTATCACTTACTCGTCGTAAGAATCCTGCAACATGAGACGTTGCAGCCATGTAGGTCAGTACATTGAATGTACCGGCAATCTCACACTGTAGAGCAATGCTGAATAATGATTATCACTACATGCATATATGGCTGGTGGAGGCTCTACGTTTAATTTTGCATAAAGCTAATTTTTCCCTACAACATAGGAATAAATTTTATTTGACTACAAAGTTTGTTGAAAAACATTGAGAAATAATCATTTACCAAAACAAATTAATTAAGTAAAGTGTTGAGATCAAATCAATAATTCAAGTACCAGTACTCAAGATGTCCATAACCGGGGACACGGCTAATCATGATTAGTTTGTACACTCTGCACAGGTTTGTGCACTTTTCCCCACAAGACTCGATCTCCTCCGTTGAATTTCTCGCACTACATGATGTTTGAGAAACGGATGACCGAGACACGGTCTTTCCGAAGCATTAACTCTTTCGACGGGTAAACCGACCACCTACATCCCCTACATCTGCTAGTCTACCACTGTAAGAGGTCACACAACATACTCAACTACGCCAGAGCCCATAATGGCTTGTGGCTGCACACGAAAGTTTCTAGCATGAATAATCTTATGATCCTTTGAGCCTAGGTGGGGAACCATAGGATGATCACACGGGTTCCCCGGGATCTCCTTGGACAACACTGGATTCCCCAGGTGCCCACAAACAATCCATCCAGATGTGTATTAAAGTAGCCACCTTAAGTAATCCATTATTTCATAGTAATGCTCACATCTGTCATGAATCACTCAAACCAAACCACGTCTACGAGCATAGCATAGCAGTATAAGGATAACGTAGTAACTCCCAAGGTTTGAATAAAGGACAATAGGTTCTACCTCATGAACTACTTCCCAATACCCACATGTTATCAAATCCTACTCATGCAATGTATGAGGATTGGAACTAATGCATAAAAACTGGGTAATAAGGGATATGATCAACGTGTGAACTTGCCTTGTACTGTTGATGAAGATGATTCGCACTCATAACTCCTGATAGTTCTACTCGTCACACTCCGATCAATCTATCATGAGCAAGAAATAGTAACCATACATAAGCAATCATGCAAAAGAATCGAAGAAAAGACTACGAAAACAAGCAATTAACTCTTGCAATAGAAAAAAATTTCTAAAAGTACCAAAATTGAGTGGATTTGGTCTTTTCAGAAAGCTTAGGTCAAGAGCTTCAATTAGCAAAAAGAATCAATTAAATCGGAGTTATAAAACTCGAGTTATGAACAAAAGAAGTTTGAATTCAAATCTGTTTGAAATCAAATTTTAAACTTTCAAAAAAAATAAGTTTAAGTTGTTTTAGACGATAGAGGGGATCATAACAAAGAAGTGGCCGTTGGTTTTGTCGTATTTGGACAAACGGTTTAGAAGTTGTGCTAGATTGAAGTCTAGGGACTAAACTGCAAAATAAACAATCACGGATAGGTCCCTGACTAAAACTACAGGAAAAAAAGACTAAATAATGAACGTTCGCTACAGAGGCTTATAAGACGAAAACCGTTTGCTACAAAACCTAAACTAGCGAACGTACACTAACTAACCTAACTAATTAATAAACCGGCTTTAAACGAAAAAAAACGAAAGCGAAAAGAACCGGATCGGACCGAGGCGGTTTTACCGGTCCACGGCGAGTTCGTCGGTGGCGGCAGTTTTCCGGCAGTAGCGGCGTGCTCCGGCAACGAGGGCGGCTGCGACAGCGGATGTGGCATGGGGCGGCGGTGGATCTGTGCGCAGGACAGGGGCTAGCGGCAGGCGAAACATCTTGTGGCCTTTCAGCGGGATGGCGACACAGGCGGTGGTGGCGGGAAGTGCGGCGGCGGCGCGAGGAGAAAAAGAGGGAGTCGGGGCGGCGGATTTTAAGGGCCAGGGCGAGGGGAGGCATGGGGAAAGGGCAGGAGGAGGCCGGGGCAACCACGGCGAGCGGCGGCAGCTCGGACTCGGGGGAGTCCGGCTTGGCAACGGGAGGAAGGCGGCGGCGCTGTTGGGCCGGCTGGGCCTTCGGGCCAGTTCGGTCTGGAAGGAGTTTTTTTAACAATTTTAGAGAAAATAAAGTAAAAACAAATAAAATAAAAAATATAATATAGGCATATAATACATCAAAAAAATTAGAAAAAGATTTTCTACAACATGAACATATTTTTAGCGTCAAATAAAATCCGCAAAAATTTAAATAAAGCAAAGAGTGCTACTGTTGCAATAAAACCCAATAAAAATCATTTTAAAAATACCAGAATAATTTCAAATTTATTTCTCTACAATTTTCTAATGTAGGGAATCATTTTACCCTATTTTCCATATATTTTATTTTTGGAGAAAAATAATCTGAATAAAACCCAAATAACTCCAAATTGAAAATAAATTCAAAGGGACTTTCAATTGGATTCTTTTAAACTCCCAACTCATATTTCATATGATTTGAAGAAGTCATTTTATCTTCTCTCATGAAAATCATTGAGTTGCATAAAGTTTCTGAATTTTGACATATTTTCAAATGGAATTCAAACCTTTTCAAAAACCTTTTTTCATTTAATTAAATGGAAGAAGTCATATCATCTTCACTCTAGGGTTTTGTGATGAAATGAATTTAAATTCATGGAGATTATAAATGCAAGACGAAATTTTGGGAAAGTGCTTTTATTCCCTCTCATTTAACTTTCAAAATGTTTCAAATTTCACTCAATTTCATACAAGAAACCACACCACAATCAAACAAACAATCAAAACTATCTATTTAATATAACATTCCAAAATTTAGAATTTTGGGATGTTACAAACCTACCACCCTTAAAATGATTCTTGTCCTCGAGATCCGGAGAGGCTAGATTGAAATAGGTTAGGTTCGGGGGTCTTCTCCAAATCCATCGATTGTCACAGGGGGTCTGGGGTGCTACCACCCTTAGAAGCATGGTCACAGTTCCATCAAACTCTTAAAATCCATCCTTATCATTGACAGTGTCAGTCTCCTGAGATTCTCGAAAAAATTCCTACTCTAGGCTCTTTCTGTAGTGGCATAACCTTTTCCTCAATCCTTCTGTCCTTTCATCTTAGTAAAGTCCTTCTGAGACTGGGTCTTCTTAGCTGACGGGTCTGGCACCAATACTAAACAACTATCGATATCTCATGGTTGTCAACAATTTATGGTTGCTCCTGGAGGAAATGGGTCTGGGCTTCGTTCTCACCGTATGACCTACGATTGGCAACAGCTGCCTTGTACAAAGGAAAAAAATTGTCATACCATTCTAAGGTTCAGTTAGGCTTAATATCATCGTCTCTCTACTATAGGTAAGTCACTCAGATTTACCATCCCATATAGCAAGGAGAATAATAAGAGTAAGTCGGTTTGGTGATCAATCCATCCCGCACCCAAATCATTACCTTGTGCATGGTTTAGTGAATCTCGCATTCTAACACTCGGTCATCCTCACAAGCATTGCAGAATTTCTCTTTTCCACAAACTGGGTTTGGATAAATCCATTGATTCTGCAAGCCAAACAAACATCTATCATTCCTTCACAACTCTCAGATTTTGCGAAACTCCTATAAGATCGTCTGTTGATGAAGGCATATCCTCTACGAGGGTTTTACCTTCAGCATGAGTGTGCTTGCTTCTTGGCAGGTCCTGGAGCCTGTGGGTTTATGGCCCATCTCTGTTGGAAATATGCCCTTGAGGCAATAATAAAATGGTTATTATTACATTTCCTTGTTCATGGTAATTGTCTATTGTTCATGCTATAATTGTGTTATCCAGACATCGTAATACATGTGTGAATACATAGACCACAACATGTCCCTAGTGAGCCTCTAGTTGACTAGCTCGTTGATCAATAGATGGTTACGGTTTCCTGACCATGGATATTGGATGTCGTTGATAACGGGATCATATCATTAGGAGAATAATGTGATGGACAAGACCCAATCCTAAGCATAGCACAAGATCGTGTAGTTCGTCTGCTAAAGCTTTTCTAATGTCAAGTATCATTTCCTTAGACCATGAGATTGTGCAACTCCCAGATACCGTAGGAATGCTTTGGGTGTGCCAAATGTCACAACGTAACTGGGTGGCTATAAAGGCACACTACGGGTATCTCTGAAAGTGTCTGTTGAGTTGGCACGAATCAAGACTGGGATTTGTCACTTAGTGTGACGGAGAGGTATCTCTGGGCCCACTCGGTAAGACATCATCATAATGAGCTCAATGTGACCAAGGAGTTGATCACGGGTTCATGTGTTACGGAATGAGTAAAGATACTTGCCGGTAACGAGATTGAACAAGGTATAGGGATACCGACGATCAAATCTCGGTCAAGTATCATACCGGTAGACAAATGTAATTGTGTACGGGATTGATTCAATCCCCGACATCGTGGTTCATTCGATGAGATCATCGTGGAACATGTGGTAGCCAACATGGGTATCTAGATCCCGTTGTTGGTTATTGGTCGGAGAGATGTCTCGGTCATGTCTACATGGTTCCCGAACCCGTAGGGTCTACACACGTAAGGTTCGGTGACGCTAGAGTTGTTATGGGAAATAGTATGTGGTTACCGAATGTTGTTCAGAGTCCCGGATGAGATCCGGACGTCACGGGGAGTTCCGAAATGGTCCGGAGGTGAAGATTTATATATGGGAAGTCATCATACGGTCACCGGAAGTATTCGGGGGTTTGCCGGTATTGTACCGGGACCACCGAAGGGGTTCCGGGGGTCCACCGGGAGGGTCCACCTGCCCCGGAGGGCCCTATGGGACGTATGTGGAAAGGAACCAGCCCCTAAGTGGGCTGGACGCCATTCCACCCTAGGGCCCATATGCCTAGGGTTGGGGGGAAACCCTAAGGGGGCGCCCCCTTGGCTTGTGGGGCAAGCCCCCTCCCCTTGGCCGCCCCCCTCTAGATCTCATCTAGAGGGGCCGGCCCCCTTCGCCCTATAAATAGAGGGGAGGAGGGAGGGCAGCAGCACCTCATCCAAGGCGCAGCCCTCCCCCTCTCAACACCCCTCGTCCTCCGTTGAGCTTGGTGAAGCCTGCGGGAGAACCGCAAGCTCCACCACTCTGCCGTCATGCTGCGGAGTTCTTCCCCAACTTCTCCTTCCCCTTGCTGGATCAAGAAGGAGGAGACGTCCCGTGCTGCACGTGTGTTGAACACGGAGGCGCCGTTGTTTGGCACTTAGATCGGAATCAACCGCGATCTGAATCACTACGAGTACGACTCCTTCATCTGCGTTCTTGTAACGCTTTCGCGTCACGATCTTGAAGGGTATGAAGATGCACTCCCCTCTCTCTCGTTGCTAGTCTCTCCATAGATTGATCTTGGTGATGCGTAGAATTTTTTTTATTTCTGCAACGATCCCCAACAGTGGCATCATGAGCTAGGTCTATGTGTAGTTTCTATGCACGAGTAGAACACAAGTTGTTGTGGGCGTCGATTTTGTCAATTTACTTGCCGTTACTAGTCCTATCTTTATTCGGCGGCATCGTGGGATGAAGCGGCCCGGACCGACCTTACACGTACGCTTACGTGAGACAGGTTCCACCAACTGACATGCACTAGTTTCATAAGGTGGCTAGCGGGTGTCTGTCTCTCCCACTTTATCGGATCGGATTCGATGAAATGGGTCCTTATGAAGGGTAAATAGAAATTGGCATATCACATTGTGGTTTTGGCGTAGGTAAGAAACGTTCTTGCTAGAAACCTATAGCAGCCACGTAAAAACTTGCAACAACAATTAGAGGACGTCTAACTTGTTCTTGCAGCATATGTCGTGTAATGTGATATGGCCAAAAGGATGTGATGTATGAGATTGATCACGTTCTTGTAATGGGAATCACGACTGGCATGTCGATGAGTATGACAACCGGCAGGAGCCATAGGAGTTGTCTTAATTTATTGTATGACCTGCGTGTCACTGAAAACGCCATGTAATTACTTTGTTTTATTGCTAACCATTAGCCATAGTAGTAGAAGTAACAGTTGGCGAGACAGCTTCATGAAGACACGATGATGGAGATCATGGTGTCATGCCGGTGACGATGATGATCATGGTGCACCGAAGATGGAGATCAAAAGGAGCAAAATGATATTGGCCATATCATGTCACTATTTGATTGCATGTGATGTTTATCATGTTTTTACATCTTATTTGCTTATAATGATGGTAGCTTAAATAAGATGACCCCTCGCAATAATTTCAAGAAAGTGTTCCCCCTAATTGTGCACCGTTGCAAAGGTTCGTTGTTTCAAAGCACCACGTGATGATTGGGTGTGATAGATTCTAACGTTCGAATACAACGGGTGTAAGCCATATTTACACATGTAAAACACTTAGGTTGACTTGACGAGCCTAGCATGTACAGACATGGCCTCGGAACACGAGAGACCAAAAGGTCGAACATGAGTCGTATGGTAGATACGATCAACATGAAGATGTTCACCGATGATGACTAGTCCGTCTCACGTGATGATCGGACACGGCCTAGTTGACTCAGATCATGTATCACTTAGATGACTAGAGGGATGTCTATCTGAGTGGGAGTTCATTAAATAATTTGATTAGATGTACTTAATTATCATGAACATAGTCTAAAATCTTTGCAATATGTCTTGTAGATCAAATGGCCCACGCTAATGTTGCCCTCAACTTCAACGCGTTCCTAGAGAAAACCAAGCTGAAAGACGATGGTAGCAACTATACGGACTGGGTCCGTAACTTGAGGTTCATCCTCATAGCTGCCAAGAAAGCATATGTCCTTGATGCAGCGCTAGGTGAAGCACCTGTTTTCCAGCAACTCAAGACGTTATGAACGCTTGACAGTCGTGTAGTGATGATTACTCCCTGGTTCAGTGCGGCATGCTTTACAGCTTAGAATCGGGGCTCCAAAAGTGTTTTGAGCAGCACGGAGCATATGAAATGTTCCAAGAGCTGAAAATGGTTTTCCAAGCTCATGCCCGAGTCCAGAGATATGAAGTCTCGACAAGTTCTCTGATTGTAAGATGGAGGAGAATAGTTACATCGTGACACATACTCAAAATGACTAGGTTGCACAACCACTTGTCTCAGCTTGGAGTTAATCTCCCGGATGACGCGGTCTTTGACAGAATACTTCAGTCACTTCCACCTAGCTACAAGAGCTTTGTGATGAATTTCAATATGCAGGGGATGGAGAAAACCATTCCTGAGGTATATTCAATGCTGAAATCAGCGGAGGTGGAGATAAAAAAGGAACATCAAGTGTTGATGGTCAATAAAACACTAGTTTCAAGAAAGGCAAGGGTAAGAAGAACTTCAAGAAGGACGGCAAGGGAGTTCTGCGCCCGATAAGCCGATTCTTGGGAAGAAGCCAAAGCATGGACCCAAACCTGAGACTGGGTGCTTTTATTGCAAGGGAAACGGTCACTGGAAGCGGAACTGCCCCAAATACTTAGCGGATACGAAGGCCAGCAATACCAAAGGTATATATGATATACATGTTATTGATGTGTACCTTACCAGCACTCGTAGTAGCTCCTGGGTATTTGATACCGGTGCGGTTGCTCATATTTGTAACTCAAAACAGGAGCTGCAGAATAAGTGGAGATTGGCGAAGGACGAGGTGACAATGCGCGCCGGGAATGGTTCCAAGGTCGATGTGATCGCCGTCGGCACACTACCTCTACATTTACCTACGGGGTTAGTTTTAAACCTCAATAATTGTTATTTAGTGCCAGCTTTGAGCATGAACAATGTATCTAGATCTCGCTTAATGCGAGATGGCTACTCATTTAAATCTGAGAATAATAGTTGTTCTATTTATATGAGAGATATGTTTTATGGTCATGCCCCGCGGGTCAATGGTTTATTCTTATTGAATCTCGAATGTGATATTACATATATTCATAGTGTGAATGCCAAAATGTCGGGTGTGGGGTTCCGGCAAACCCTGAAGGTTCGAACATTGGGGTCCGCGTGAAGTCTTTCCCTCCTACCGATCTACGCCCTAGCTCGCTAAGATCTCGCGGACAAACTCGACGAACTTCTTAGCCTTGAAAGACACGAGATTTATCTGGTTGAGACCCTTTGTTGTGGTGTAATACCCTACTCCAGTGTGGTGGTGGTGGATTGCCTCTAGGGCTGATGATGAACAGTACAAGGGAAGAACAGCCTCCTGAGATTGAGGTGTTCTTGTGGCTAGGGTAGGCTCTCGATCGGGTTGGATCAGGATAAGATGAGATGCCTCTACTATGGTTGCTATCTCTACTTATATAGGCCCTGGTCCTCTTCCCAAATATCGAGCGGGAAGGGAGCCAACAACGACGGGCAAATTTGAAGGGGGACAGTTAGTACAAGCTATCCTGACAAAAGTGGTATTTGCCTGCGAAAAGCTCTGGTGGTGACGCCGTCTAGGGCTACACGATGACCTCCGTCTTGCCGTCCTCCTGGTCTTGGTCTCGTTGCACCAATATAGCAACCTTTGCCTGATGCCTCGGTACTCCTCGCCTGGGCTGGCCTCCTTAGCAACAAAGAGGAAACAAGGACGTTGCATGCGCTGGCGCCCGCCTGGTGTCGTTCGTCATGGCTCACGTCACGAGAGCCTCGTGAGGTTTGCCCTGCCTTGATATCTCCGCTCCTCGTGAGCCTGCACAGCTAGGCTACTCGAGTGGTCTTGCATCGTGCGCCTCGCGAGGCTTGGACCCTCGCGAGGTCTTGGATGCCTTGTTGATGAAGATGGGCGTCTGACCTCTTTGGCTTAACCACGCCGTGGGCATGCGCGAGCAAGTCTGGGGACCCCCATTCCCAGAACGCCGACAGTAGCCCCCGGTCCCAAGGTGCGCTCGGGCTTGGCTTCGCGGCGAAGCCAAGGGTCAAGTTCGGAGCACCGCGGGCCCCAAAAGCCTGCAGCCTCGGTTGACGCGTGGCAGTTGATTAGACGTGGGCGTCTTCGCTTCCCCACGCTGCCTCGACAACTGCACGAGTTGACAAGTCCCTGCGACATGCAAGAAAAACCATCATTACCTGCGATCATGGGAGACGCCGATTGACCTTCTATTGCTATAAATGGGGAGGGGGCGGAGCCCCCGTCGCCCATCTCTTCCTTGCTTGCTTGCTTCTTCCTCCTTGCTCCACTGCTTGCAGCGCCACCGATGGCGCCATGAAGGAAGTTTTCTGCCGCCGAGAAGGGAAAGGCTCCTCGCGAGGGACCCGGCTCCCGGCGCCCAAGCGCGGTCGCGGCCGTCCGCGCAAGCATGCCGCGACCCCCGCCGTGGCCCACCTCGTGGAAGCGCTGCGCCATGCGGAGGGGATCATCCCAGCCATGGCGGTCCAGCTGACGAGGGGAGGCCTGCGATGGTGGCGCTGCCTCCCCGTCCGCGCATCCATTCAGCGGAAGTATTACCGGAGTTCGTTCTCTGGTCGGAGAACCCGACCGGCAACTGGCTCCAGCTTCCGCGCTTCTTTGTCGATGAACTATCGGCCCCTGGTCCAGGCAGGCTCTAGTTGCAGGCGGATGGTTGCTACAGCAAGGCCTCTTGGGTTGCGGTCGAGACTTCCGCCGCGGGCAACATAGCCCTGGCCCGCGGCTGACAGACGTTCGCCCGCGCGCGCGGTTTGGGTAGGCGGTGGACGCTCCACTTCAGGTATGACGTTGGGTCGACCCTCTATGTGAGGGTGTTTGGGGAAGATGGTCACCACGCCGGGTGCTGCCCCGAGACGAATGACGGTGAGGAGGTGCTGGGCCTTGGTGACGGTCGGACGAAGATGAAGGCGAGCCTGCCCTCGGCGATGATCGTGTCTCTTCCAGCTTCGGCGGCTCTTCCTCCGGCGACAGCTCCAGCAGCGGTGGCTACGACCAGCCGCCGCGCCACCGCGCCCGCTTCGAAGGAGGCAGCGGGTCATCTCGTTGTCGCGCCTCTGTGAAGCGCGAGGAAAGGTCTGGCTAGGCTCGGGGTGCCACTAAGGGCCTGCCTCTGCGGATTGCGGCAACGCCGCTTTGTTTAGCTCTTTTTCCTGCATCAAAAAATTAAACCAGTATGGGCCTAGAGGGGCGTGTATTGAACTGTGGTTCCTTAGTTATCGCACTGTGCGTGTTATCCTAATGCCGTGTTGTTATTTTTGCGCAAAGATAACTTGACATGGTGCGTCCAGGACGTCCTCTTCCTCATGAGGCGTTTGTTTCCTCGCGTCCTTCTTAACCTGGTGGTTTGTGCTTGCTTGGAAACTGCAAAAGTTTGTTAGGGGGTGCGCTAGAGGGTTTGCCGTCCACCCAAGCCTTGACTTGGCGCTTTGTATCGAGGTACCTGAGGGGCACGGATCAGAAGAGATGCGCCAGCTTTCGGGCTCGAACGAGGGTGGCTCGCGAGAAGGCAGAGAGAAGAAAAATGCTCGCGAGGGCACCTGCCTAGCCCCCTCACGAGGTATGCGAGAGAGAGAACACGAGCGAACGAGCCAGCAGCAGTAGAGGCTAGGGAATCAAATCAGCAATGAACACCAAGAGCAACTTGATTAAGGAAGCGAGCCAACTACGGAAAGCAAATGAAAAGCGCGTCCGGCACCTAATCTAGTCTTCAAGTCCTCTCACCAGCGGTGCTAAGTGCTGCCACTAGGCGTGGGCGGGAGCCCGGGCCCGAGGCGGCGCTCCGAGACTCAGGGCGTGTACAGCCCCAACTCATTATTACGTGAGAGTGTCACAGGCGGTGATTCTTGAGCCTTCTTCACGAGCTCTGGGCCTTTCTTCACAGAGCTTTGGGCCTTGCTTCATAGGCTCTGGGCCTTGCTTCATGGGTAGAACTTCCGGAGTCTTTGGATGTTCAGGCGTTTTGGATAGGTGTCCCTTCTTGCGTCTCCAGCGCACGCGGCGCCAGAGCACAGAGATGTGGGCGACCTGAACAGGCCCTCCCACATGGGTGAAAGCTTATGCAACCCTTCCCTGGAGAGGACCCGCCTCAGGACCAGGTCACCCGTCTCGAGCGTCCTGGAGCGAACGTTGAGGCAGTGGTATCGCCGTAGCGCTTGCTGGTATCTTGCCGCCCTTAATGCAGCTTCGCGACGATGTTCCTCCCCCAGCACGAGATCCATCCGCCGCATGGCGTCCTGCTGTGTTTTGTCGAACGCCAGGACCCGTGTGGAGCGATGCTTGACCTCGTGAGGGAGGACCGCTTCGGCTCCGTAGACGAGGAAGAATGGAGTTTCGCCCGTTGACTTGGTTGCGGTGGTCCGGATAGACCACAGCACGGACTGGAGCTCATCGTGCCAGCCCCTGCCGCAGGCCTCCAGCTTCTTCTTGATGGTCCTGGTCTTGAGGCCCCTCAGGACCTCTGTGTTGGCGCGCTCAGCCTGACCATTGCTCCTGGGGTGGGCCACTGAAGCGTAACAGATCTGTGTTCCAAGGTTAGCACAGTAGGTTTTGAAGAGGTTACTAGTAAACTGCGAGCCGTAATCTGTGATGATGCGGTTGGGGATCCCAAAGTGGCTCACGAGGCCCTTGATGAACTTGACGAGCGGCGGGATAATGCAGACGGCTTCCACTTCCGCCCACTTGGTGAACTTGTCGATGGCGACGTAGAGATAGCGGTAGCCCCCTGGCGCCCGTGGGAATGGGCCTAAGATGTCCAGCCCCCAGACCGCGAACGGCCATGTGAGAGGGATGGTTTGGAGGCCACGAGGCGGTGATGGATTTGCTTGGCGTGGAATTGGCAAGCTTCGCAAGACTTCACCAGCTCGGCTGCGTCGTTGAGTGTTGTAGGCCAGTAGAATCCACTTTGGAACACCTTGCCGACGAGGGTCCGTGACGACGAGTGATGCCCGTAGTCCCCGCCGTGTATGTCAATCAGCACCTCCCTTCCTTGATCGCTAGAGATGCAGAGCAGCGTGACATTGTTCGGCCGCTTCCTGTATAACTCGCAGTCTTGGATGCAGTAGGCTGTGGCTTGCCGGGCCACGTGCTCCACGTCCTCTTCCTTCTCCGGTAGTGCCCCATGTGTCAGGTACTCCTTGAATTCCTTGGTCCAGCATTCCTCCTGGGGCTCGAGCGCCAAGAGCAGCCGAGCTCCTGAGGTCGGGCCACAGGCCGGGGCTCCCGTGATAGGAGGCTGTGGGAGCTCCTCCCGAGGCTGAGTAGTGCTTGAAAAAGGTGGGCGTGGCTGATGGCGAAGAGCCGCTCCTCAAAGACACCGAGCTCTTGTGGTTGTCGCTTGGATGCTCTCCAGCAATGTCGTCGGCTTCTTTGTTGGTGCCTCGGGGCGCGTGTCTGTGTGTTCGAGACACGAGAACTGCTTTTCCATCTTGCGTGCCTCCAGCGAGTAGGCCTCCATGTGCTAGTCCTTGGCTCGTACCGTTGTTGGAGAAGTTGGCGAGGAGTTGCGAGTCGCCTCGGCGGTGGCGCTTCACTCCTAGAGCTCGGCAGCCTTGGGCCAGCTATGAGGCCTTCGTATTCTGCGATATTGTTGGAGACCTTCTCGCCGTCTTTGAAAGAAGAGTTGCATGGTGTAGTAGAGCTTTCCTGGGTGGGCGAGATGAGCCTTGCTCCTGCTCCAGCATACAGTGCGTGGCGCCATCAAATACATGACCCAGCCGTCCGGAGCCTCGCTCCTGGGAGGTGGACGGTCTTCCCCTTCCTCAAGTGTCGGGGCATCCGTCCATTCGCCACAAAGTCGGTGGCGCAGCCCCTTGATGACCACAGGTAGTCTGAACTCTAAGCTGGGCAGCTTGCAGCTCGATATTCCACTCAGCGACCCTTCCGGCCGAATTTGGGCTCCAGTACCCTCTCCAATGGGTGGCCGAGGGCGACCTTGATCGGGTGCCCACGGAAGTAGTGTCGCAGCTTCGTGAGGCCACCGGGAGTGCAAGCGGAGCTTGAGGCATGGGGTGGCGTGCCCTTGCGTCTCTCAGTATGGTGCTGACGAAGTACACCGGTTGTTCGACGAGGGCTGGCGCACTATGGAGGCTGGGATCCTACGGAGATGGGTGCATCTCCTGAGGTGGAGGGTTTCCTGAGACTTGGCTGTCCTCAAGAGCTTCTGCGACATTGTCCTGCCGAGCTTTGTCTTCCCCAGCAGATGCCTTTGCTGCGTGCTCCTGACCCTGCGCCACTTCAGCTCCGGCTTAGCGCGCGCCTTGGCAAGCGTTCCTCCTGACCGCCACCAGCGCCCCCTGGCAAGCGGAGTCTTGAGGTGGCGGCAGGTAAATACCGAGGGCTCGAGAGGCCGTGGTGCCACCATCACCGGGGGGCTGGTAAGGTACTTCTTGAGGTCTTGGAAGGCCTGATCGGCCTCTGGGGTCCACTCGAATGGGCCTTTCTTCTTCATGAGCTTGAAGAAGGGTAAGGCGCGCTCTCCCAGCTTGGATATGAAACACCCTAATGCGGTCACCCATACTGCTAGCTTTGCATCTCTTTGAGGGTCTGTGGTGGGCTCATGTCCTCGATGGCCTTGATCTTCTCGGGTTAGCCTCGATCCCTCTGTGGGGCCTTGAGGAATCCCAGCAGCTTGCGGAGGGACACCGAACACGCACTTCTCGGGTAAGCCTCAAGTTCACCCGCCTTGAGGCTCTCGAAGGTTTCCTCAAATCTTGAATCAATGTCCTCGCCTCGCGTGACTTTACCACTATGTCATCGGCGTAGGCCTCTGTGTTTCTCCCGAGTGTCGCCCAGGCGATGTGCATCAACCATTGGAAGGTGGCACCAGCGTTGCAGCCCGAAGGGCATGCAGTGTAACAATACACCCCACATGGTGTTAGGAAAGTTGTCTTCTCCACATCTTCCACCGCCATCTTGATCGATGATACCACGAGGATGCATCCGGAAGCCTGACAAAGTCGCACTTCGATGGTGGAGTCGACAATCTGGTCGATCTTGCGGGAGCGAGAGCGGATCTTGGGGGCAGGCTTTGTTAAGGTTGGTGAAGTCGGCGCACATCCGCTCCTTCCGCCTTTCTTTGGCACTCTGACGGGGTTTGCCAGCCATTCGGGATATTGAACTTCCCGGATGCACTTTGCCGCCTCCGACTTATGTGTCTCTTGGACGATGAAAGCCTGCTTCTTAGTGGACTGCCATCGGCTCATTTGTTTCTGAGGCGTATGTTGGGGCATACCCTTAGATGATGCTGGATCACCTCTCTCAGGACCCCTGCCAGCTGATTGGGTTCCCACGCGAATATCTCCTTGTTCGCGTGCAAGAACCTCACCAAGGCTTCTTCTTTTCCCAGGTCAAGGCCGGCCCCTATGGTGAAGGTGGCCCCTGAAGACCCGTCCTTGTTGACCGTCACCTACTTGGTTTCTGCCTTATCTTGGGTGAACAACTGCTTCTTCTTGGTAGGCGCGGCCTTCTTGGCCTCGTGGGTACCGGCGCCGGCCGGCTGTGCTGCTGTGGCGGTCTTGAAGGCGAGCCTGAGCGCCGTCACGGCCTCCTTAGTATCCCCCTTGATGGTGAGGACGCCCTTGCTTCCTGACATCTTCATGAGGTTGTAGGCCGGATGGGTCGCCGCCATGAACTGAGCGAGAGCTGGGTACCCGAGGATGGCATTGTATGGGAGACCGATGTGGGCGATGTTGAAGTCCACCAACTCAACGCGGTAGTTGTCGCGTGTGCCGAAGGTGACAGGGAGGCGGATCTGCCCTAGAGAGTGGGCAGCTCCGCCACCCACTCCCGAAAAGGGCTTCTTGAGGTTGAGCCGCTCGGCGGCACGTGAAGAAGGTGAAGGCTTCTCTGAGAGAGCAAGTTGAGGCCGGCACCGCCCGTCGATGAGGGTCTTAGTGGCCCACGTTGCAGATGGTGGGCGTGCAGAGCATTGGGAGCATGCCGGAGCCGGCGGTGGAGCCGGGGTGGTCTTCTGAGTCAAAGGTCAGGTCGGCCTCTGGGGCAGCCCAACCTAGCGGAGCCCCTGGGCGCTTGGAGGCGGCCCCGATCTGACGGAGGAATGGTTTAACCTGTGATCTGAAGGCGGTGCTTGAGAGCCGCACAGCAGGGCCATGACCGCACGGTGCGCTGGCACCGCGTAGCAATCGGTGAAGAGGTCGCGGAGTTCCCCCCAAGAAGCCACTGTGGATCCCGGGAGGTTGAGCAGCCAGGCACGCGGCTCACCGGCAAGGGCCATGGGGAACCAGTTGGCCATGATCTTGTCGTTGCCTCCGGCTTTGAGGACAGCCTCCTCGTACGCCAGCAGGAATGGCGTCAGGTCTACCGCGCCATCGTAACACGACGGCATCTCCGGCTTGAACTTGGTCGGCCACCGCACCCGGCGCAGGGCGGGGGCCAGGGGTCGGTACCCAGATGCCCCGCTGCCGACGTCGGTCGCAGAGGCGGATGGCGAGGTACCCGCCATGGGAGCGTAGTGCGGCGGCACGGGGTGCAGGTTGGTGGAGAGGAGCTCCGGCGCACCCCTACCTGGCGTGCCAAATGTCGGATGTGGGGTTCCAGCAAACCCTTAAGGTTCAAACACTGGGGTCCGCACGAAGTCTTTCCCTCCTACCGATCTACGCCCTAGCTCGCTAAGATCTCTCGGATGAACTCGATGAACTCGCAACGCAGAAAGACACGAGATTTATACTAGTTCGGGCCACCGTTGTGGTGTAATACCCTACTCCAGTGGATTGCCTCTAGGGCTGATGATGAACAGTACAATGGAAGAACAGTCTCCTGAGGTTGAGGTGTTCTTGTGGCTAGGGTAGGCTCTCGATCGGGTTGGATCAGGTTAAGATGAGATGCCTCTACTATGGTGGCTAGCTCTACTTATATAGGCCCTGGTCCTCTTCCCAAATATCGAGCGGTAAGGGAGCCAACAACGGCGGGAAAATTTGAAGGGGGACAGCTAGTACAAGCTATCCTGACAAAAGTGGTACTTGCCTGCGAAAAGCTCTAGTGGTGATGCCGTCTTGGGCTCCACGATGACCTCGTCTTTCCGTCCTCCTGGTCTTGGTCTCGTTGCACCAATATAGCAACCTTTGCCTAATGCCTCGGTACTCCTTGCCTGGGCTGGCCTCCTTAGCACCAAAGAGGAAACAAGGACATTGTGCGCGTTGGCGCCCGCCTGGTGTCGTAAGTCATGGCTCACGTCACGAGAGCCTTGTGAGGTTTGCCCTGCCTTGATATCTCTGCTCCTCGTGAGCCTGCCTGGCTAGGCTACTCCAGAGGTGGTCTTGCGTCGTCCGCCTCGTGAGGCTTGGACCCTCGCGAGGGTCTTGGATGCCTTGTAGATGAAGATGGGTCGTACAGCCTGCTGGCTTAGCCACGCCATGGGCCGCAGGCAGGCAAGTCTGGGGACCCCCGTTCCCAGAACGCTGACACAAAAGATGTAAGGTTGATAATGATAGTCCCACATACTTGTGCACTGCCGCCTTGGTCACATTGGTGTCAAATGCATGAAGAAACTCCATGCAGATGGACTTTTGGAGTATCTTGATTATGAAACATTTGACACGTGCGAACCATGCCTCATGGGCAAAATGACCAAGACTCCGTTCTCCGGAACAATGGAGCGAGCAACCAACTTATTGGAAATCATACATACTGATGTGTGCGGTCCAATGAGCGTTGAGGCTCGTTGTGGTTATCATTATGTTCTCACCCTCACTGATGACTTAAGTAGATATGGGTATGTCTACTTAATAAAACACAAGTCTGAGACCTTTGGAAAGTTCAAGAAATTTCAGAGTGAGGTTGAGAATAAACGTGACAGGAAAATAAAGTTCTTACGATCAGATCGTGGAGGGGAATATTTGAGTCACGAATTTGGCACATACTTCTCAAAGCGACGATGTTTTTCAATCTTATTAACATTTGTCGAAGCTTTGATCTATATGTTGTCATCAATTACCAAAAAGGGGGAGATTGAAAGTGCAACTATCCATAGGTGGTTTTGGTAATTCATAACAACATATAGCTCATTGAGCTAATGCTATTCCAAGACAAATATTTCAGGAAAGCTCAATGAATGGCATGGCATGGATGATGAAAGTGGATCCCTCAAAATATCAAGGATAAAGGATTGGCTCAAGCTCAAAAGCTCAAGACTCTACATTTTACATTTTAGTGATCCAAGATCACATTGAGTCTATAGGAAAAGACAATACTATCAGGGAGGGATGAGGTGTTGCTTAATGAGCCTCTTGCTTCATGTGATTAGTGATATGCTCCAAAACCCTCCACTACTTTCTCACATCCACATATGACCTAAACCTAAAGTCAAACTCGGCCCTACCGATTCTTTCTATCGGGCGCCACCGAGTTCATTTGTCATAGCCACTGCCACAAACCCTAGGCAAATCGGTCTCACCGATAGGGATCTCGGTCTCACCGAGATGGGATTGTAATCTCTCTGTTTCCCTTCGTAACGTTTAGGTCTAACCGAAGTGAGCGATCGGTCCCACCGAGATTGCAATCTAAACTCTCTGTTTCCCTTTCGTAACTTTTCGGTCTCACCAAAAGAGTGAATCTGTCCCACCGAGTTTACCTGACCAACTCTCTGGTTAGCTAATTACCAAATTCGGTCTCACTGAGTTTGTGTAATCGGTCTCACCGAGAGTACGTTATGCCCTAACCCTAACCATATCGGTCCTACCGAGTTGCATGTCAGTCCCACCGAAAATCCTAACGGTCACTAGGTTTACTAGATCGGTCAGACCGAGTTTGTTGATTCGGTCCCACCGAGTTTGGTAAATTGTGTGTAACGGTTAGATTTTTTGTGGAGGCTATATATACCCTCCACCTCCTCTTCATTCGTGGAGAGAGCCATCAGAACAAACCTACACTTCCAACTTACGGTTAGAGAGAGAACCACCTACTCATGTGTTGAGGCCAAGATATTCCATTCCTACCATATGAATCTTGATCTCTAGCCTTTCCCAAGTTGCTTTCCACTCAAATCTTCTTTCCACCAAATCCAAATCCTGTGAGAGAGAGTTGAGTGTTGGGGAGACTATCATTTGAAGCACAAGAGCAAGGAGTTCATCATCAACACACCATTTGTTACTTCTTGCAGAGTGGTGTCTCCGAGTTCACTAGTTTAGGTTCCAAAACTGCTTCGGTATCACCGAGTTTGAAAATCGGTAGATCCGAAATGCTTTCTGTGGAAAACTAAAACTAAGTTTTTTGAATCATTCTTTTGCAAAAATCTCTGCATTTTGTGATGCTCATCCACTCTACCTCATCTATAACTATTCACGGGTCAGCATCGGTGTGAGCAGCATGTCGGACCAAAGTGACAGCCGAACAAGTCGGAAGAGCAGATTCACATGAGTGAGGGCACTAGTCCCTCTAGCAGCTCGAGATGAGGGGAGAAGCACTCCCAACAATTTGCCCAAGGCTGCCACAAGGACAAGGAAGAAGAAGACCTCGAGTTTGAGGATGAGGATTATGTGGCGATTAAGGATGAGGCAAGTTCAAAGAAGAAAGTGCTCAAGAAGGAGTGCAGCTCAAGCTGCAGATTAAGCCAGGTATGAAAATCAAAAGGCCTGCAGGAAAACAACCAATGTCCAAAGCCGAGTCTCCACTCAAGCTTCTTGAATCCCAACCCAAAGAGCCTGCAGCTGCTTGAAGGAAAGAAAAGGAAGGAAAGGGTCAAGAAGACCATGGCGGAGTAATAGGAAAGCCTTCCATGATGGAGGAAGAAGAGGAAGAAGAGGTTCTTGAACCAGCACCCAAGGCACAAAAGCTGATGGGTGATGCTATAAAATCGAGGGCTGCCACTTCAAAGCCCAAAGTAGCACCCAAAGCTGCCCCCAAGCCCAAGAGTGAACCTAAGAGGAATACCAGGAGTATACCAGCTGTTGAAAAGAACAAGGCCCCAATGCATGATGTTGCTGCTGAGGAAGATGAAGAAGGGCAAGTTTTAAGGAAGCTCAAGCCCAAGATTCCAGACCACAATGATGCTCATCCTGTGGCTGAGAACATGAAGATCGGGGAGAGACTTAGGGTTGAGGCTATGGAGAGTCGAGATCCATATGCCACCGGAGAAGGACTGCTTTGTAGATTACAGGTTCCACACCAAGGAGCAGCGGGACTTCTATGAGACCATCTTATTGGATAAGAATCCCATAGTTTGTGATATGAGGTGGGTCATTGGACCTACATTCAGGAGAATGAAGAACACTATCCTGGAGTATCGACAGCTTGGTCGATGTGGAGTTGCAGATTTTGTTGGTGCGAAGCTCACAAAGCTGGAATGACGAGCTCATTATGCAATTATACTCCACGGCACATTTATATCCAGATGGCAGGATAGTTTGGATGTCGGAAGGAGCGAGATACCAATCAACCATAGAGGAATGGGCAAGTCGATCAATGCCCCAAAGGAAAGTGAAGATGACTTGGACATTTATGCCAAGAAGAAGATGGATCACAACTCAATGTCACAGATGTACAAGGAGATCCCAGATGATGCACTTGAGACTTTCAAGTTTGGATCGGTTCATTTTCTTCTGTCAGGGCTGCCAACGATCAACTGGATCCCAGATGATGCACTTGAGACTTTCAAGTTTGGATCAGTTCATTTTCTTCTGTCTGGGGCACTCTGTTGCCCAAATCAGGTGACCACAACATGATCAGAGGGCATGCAATTAATTTGCTTCACATTTTTGATGTGCCCCAGAAATTCAAGGTCATGAGCCTCATAGTTGAAACTATCAAGAGGACAGCAGCAGACCAAAAGAGGAGCTATGGATATGCCCCACAAATCTAGGAGTTGATTAACTCAAAGATGGGCACAGGGAAGTATCTGTTGGATAAAGAACACTTAGTTCTCTATCCTAAATTTGAGGACAATCAAGTAATCATGACTGAGAATGAACCATCATCAGTACAAGCTCAAGAGAAGAAGGAGAAGGCTGCCAAGATGCCAACTCTAGCAGAGGCATCTGAGTACTTTTTGAAGAACAAGCAGGAGCAGCTTGGTTACTTGATAGCATCAACTCTGCAGATTGAGAAGGGTTGGCCACCTAACATAAAACCAGGAGAGCACAGGAAAGAATCATGGAACAAAAATTCTATGATCTTGATGTCAAAATGGCGAGATTGATCAATTTGTGGAGCAGCTACAGGATGACATGCAGGAGAGGAAGGGCGGGACAACAAGCGATGCATTTGCCGAGTGCCTCGAGCTCGAGAGATCAGCCGCAGAGCGATGCAGATCACGAGTCACTTCATCTGCTCCAACTACAGCTCCAGTGCAACCAGCTCCAGCACCAACTCCTTGAGCTCCTTCCACATCTCTGAAGTCTTCGTCCAAGGAGCCATCTCTCGCCACCAGCAGAAGACCAAGCACGAGAGCGATATAGTCCTATGCATTTTCTAGGAACTTTTGGTAACTTGTTGCCAAAGGGGAAAAAATGTATAGATCATAAACTTCGAGACAGAGAGTTTGCTTTTGTTCTCTCTTGTCTTCTTGGTTGAACTTTGTTTGCTTTTGATTGCTTGAGATACTATGCTATTACATGTGAGACATTGATGATCATGTGTTTGATCATAAGCTACACTTATGCTTGTTATATGTTATTATCTTACTTATCCTTATATGATCATTCACTGTGCTTGGTGATGAGTGCATGTATTCAATCTTTATTATTTTGAGCGCTCCACCAAGATGTATGTGACATGGAAGAGTAACCCATGAGCCTAATTCCTTGTGCATTTGCAGTCCAAAGAAAATTTTAAAACATGCACAAATTTAGGGGGAGCTCGTGCTTATCACATACTTCTCAAAGCGACGATGTTTTTCAATCTTATTAACATTTGTCGAAGCTTTGATCTATATGTTGTCATCAATTACCAAAAAGGGGGAGATTGAAAGTGCAACTATCCTAGGTGGTTTTGGTAATTCATAACAACATATAGCTCATTGAGCTAATGCTATTCCAAGACAAATATTTCAGGAAAGCTCAATGAATGGCATGGCATGGATGATGAAAGTGGATCCCTCAAAATATCAAGGACAAAGGATTGGCTCAAGCTCAAAAGCTCAAGACTCTACATTTTACATTTTAGTGATCCAAGATCACATTGAGTCTATAGGAAAGGCCAATACTATCAGGGGGAGATGAGGTGTTGCTTAATGAGCCTCTTGCTTCCTGTGCTTAGTGATATGCTCCAAAACCCTCCACTACTTTCTCACATCCACATATGACCTAAACCTAAAGTAAAACTCGGCCCTACGGTTCTTTCTATCAGGCGCCACGAGTTCATTTGTCATAGCCATCGCCACAAACCCTAGGCAAATCGGTCTCACCGATAGGGATCTCGGTCTCACCGAGATGGGATTATAATCTCTCTGTTTCCCTTAAACGCGTTTGGTCTAACCAAAGTGAGCGATCGATCCCACCGAGATTGCAATCTAAACTCTCTGTTTCCCTTTCGTAACTTTTCGGTCTCACCGAAAGAGCGAATTGGTCCCACCGAGTTTACCTGACCAACTCTCTAGTTAGCTAATTACCAAATTCGGTCTCACAGAGTTTGTGTAATCGGTCTCACCGAGATTACGTTATGCCCTAACCCTAACCATATCGGTCCTACCGAGTTGCATGTTAGTCCCACCAAAAATCCTAACGGTCACTAGGTTTACTAGATCGGTCAGACCGAGTTTGTTGATTCGGTCCCACCGAGTTTGGTAAATTGTGTGTAACAGTTAGCTTTTGTGTGGAGGCTATATATACCCCTCCACCTCCTCTTCATTCGTGGAGAGAGCCATCATAACAAACCTACACTTCCAACTTACCAGTTCTGAGAGAGAACCACCTACTCATGTGTTGAGGCCAAGATATTCCATTCCTACCATATGAATCTTGATCTCTAGCCTTTCCCAATTTGCTTTCCACTCAAATCTTCTTTCCACCAAATCCAAATCCTGTGAGAGAGAGTTGAGTGTTGGGGAGACTATCATTTGAAGCACAAGAGCAAGGAGTTCATCATCAACACACCATTTGTTACTTCTTGGAGAGTGGTGTCTCCTAGATTGGCTAGGTGTCACTTGGGAGCCTCCGACAAGATTGTGGAGTTGAACCAAGGAGTTTGTAAGGGCAAGGAGATCGCCTACTTCGTGAATATCTACCGCTAGTGAGGCAAGTCCTTCGTGGGCGACGGCCATGGTGGGATAGACAAGGTTGCTTCTTCATGGACCCTTCGTGGGTGGAGCCCTCCGTGGACTCAGCATAACCGTTACCCTTCGTGGGTTGAAGTCTCCATCAACGTGGATGTACGATAGCACCACCTATCGGAACCACGACAAAAACATTCGTGTCTCCAATTGCGTTTGAATCCTCCAAACCCTTCCCTTTACATTCTTGCAAGTTGCATGCTTTATTTTCCGCTGCTTATATACTCTTTGCATGCTTTCTTGAATTGTGTGAAGATTGCTTGACTTGTTCAAAGATAGCTAAAATCTGCCAAAGTCTAAAATTGGTAAAAGGTTAGGTTTTTAATTGGTCAAGTAGTCTAATCACCCCCCCTCTAGACATACTTCAAGGTCCTACAGCAAGCCGTAGAGAATAAATGGATCTTTAAGAAGAAGACAGATGCAGATGGTAATGTGACCATCAATAAGGCTCGGCTTGTCGCTAAGGGTTATCGACAAGTTCAAGGGGTTGACTACAATGAGACCTTCTCACCCGTAGCGAAGCTGAAGTCCGTCCGAATCATGTTAGCAATTGCCGCATTCTATGATTATGAGATATGGCAAATGGACGTCAAAATGGCATTCCTTAATGGTTTCCTTAAGGAAGAATTGTATATGATGCAGCCGGAAGGTTTTGTCGATCCTAAGAATGTTGACAAGGTATGCAAGCTCCAACGCTCAATCTATGGGTTGGTGCAAGCATCTCGGAGTTGGAACATTCGCTTTGATGAGATGATCAAAGCGTTTGGGTTTACGCAGATTTATAGAGAAGCCTGTGTTTACAAGAAAGTGAGTGGAGCTCTGTAGCATTTCTCATATTATATGTGGATGACATACTATTGATGGGAAATGATAGAATTCTTGGAAAGCATAAAGGCCTACTTGAATAAGTGTTTTTCAATGAAGGACCTTGGAGAAGCTGCTTACATATTAGGCATCAAGATCTATAGAGATAGATCGAGACGCCTCATTGGTCTTTCACAAAGCACATACCTTGACAAGATATTGAAGAAGTTCAATATGGATCAGTCCAAGAAGGGGGTTCTTGCATGTATTGCAAGGTGTGAGATTGAGCACAGCTCAATGCCCGACCATGGCAGAAGATAGAGAAAAGATGAGTGTCATCCCCTATGCCTCGGCCATAGGGTCTATTATGTATGCCATCTTGTGTACGGACCTGATGTGAACCTTGTCGTAAGTTTGGTAGGAAGGTACCAAAGTAATCCCGGCATGGAACCTTTGGACAATCATCAGAATATCTGAAGTACACGAAAAGGACTAAGGATATGTTTCTCGATTATGGAGGTGACGAAGAGCTCGTCATAAAGGGTTACGTCGATGCTAGCTTCGACACAGATCTGGATGACTCCAAGTCGCAAAACAGATATGTTTCTCGTTTATGGAGGTGACGAAGAGCTCGTTGTAAAGGGTTACGTCGATGCTAGCTTCAACACATATCAGGATGACTCCAAGTTGCAAACCGGATACGTCTATATTTGTAATGGTGGGGCAGTCAGCTGGAGCAAGCAAAGCATCGTGGCGGGATCTACATGTGAAGCAGAGTACATAGTAGCCTCGGAGGCGGCACAGAAAGCAGTCTGGATGAAGGAGTTCATCACCGACCTAGGAGTTATTCCCAATTTCTGTGACAACACTAGAGCTATTGCCCTTGCCATGGAGCCCATGTTTCACAAGAAAACCAGGCATATCAAGCGTCACTTCAACTCCATTCGTGAAAATGTTCAAGATGGAGACATAGATATTTGTAATGTGCATACGGACCTGAATGTCACGGATCCGTTGACTAAACCTCTTCCACGAGCAAAACATGATCAACACCAGAACTCTATGGGTGTTTGATTCATCACAATGTAACTAGATTATTGACTCTAGTGCAAGTGGGAGACTGTTGGAAATATGCCCTAGAGGCAATAATAAAATGGTTATTATTATATTTCCTTGTTCATGGTAATTGTCTATTGTTCATGCTATAATTGTGTTATCCGGAAATCGTAATACATGTGTGAATACATAGACCACAACATGTCCCTAGTGAGCCTCTAGTTGACTAGCTCGTTGATCAATAGATGGTTACGGTTTCTTGACCATGGACATTGGATGTCGTTGATAACGGGATCACATCATTAGGAGAATGATGTGATGGACAAGACCCAATCCTAAGCATAGCACAAGATCGTGTAGTTCGTCTCCTCAAGCTTTTCTAATGTCAAGTATCATTTACTTAGACCATGAGATTGTGCAACTCCCAGATACCGTAGGAATGCTTTGGGTGTGCCAAACGTCACAACGTAACCGGGTGGCTATAAAGGCACACTACGGGTATCTCCAAAAGTGTCTGCTGAGTTGGCACGAATCGAGACTGGGATTTGTCACTTCGTGTGACGGAGAGGTATCTCTGGGCCCACTTGGTAAGACATCAGCATAATGAGCTCAACATGACCAAGGAGTTGATCACGGGATGATGTGTTATGGAATGAGTAAAGAGACTTGCCGGTAACGAGATTGAACAAGGTATAGGGATACCGACGATCGAATCTCGGGCAAGTATCATACCGGTAGACAAAGGTAATTGTGTATGGGATTGATTGAATCCCCGACATCGTGGTTCATCTGATGAGATCATTGTGGAACATGTGGGAGCCAACATGGGTATCCAGATCCCTCTGTTGGTTATTCGCCGGAGAGATGTCTCGGTCATGTCTACATGGTTCCTGAACCCGTAGGGTCTACACACTTAAGGTTCGGTGACGCTAGAGTTGTTATGGGAAATAGTATGTGGTTAACGAATGTTGTTCGGAGTCCCGGATGAAATCCCGGGTGTCACGAGGAGTTCCAGAATGGTCCGGAGGTGAATATTTATATATGGGAAGTCATCATACGGTCATCGGAAGTATTTTGGGGTTTGCCGGTATTGTACCGGGACCACCGAAGGGGTTCCGGGGGTCCACCGGGAGGGTCCACCTTCCCCGGAGGGCCCTATGGGCTGTATGTGGAAGGGAACCAGCCCCTAAGTGGGTTGTGTGCTATTCCACCCTAGGGCCCATGCGCCTAGGGTTGAGGGGAAACCCTAAGGGGGGCGCCCCCTTGGCTTGGGGGGCAAGCCCCCTCCCCTTGGCCGCCGCCCCCCTCTAGATCTCATCTAGAGGGGCCGTCCCCCTTCCCCCTTCACCCTATAAATAGAGGGGAGGAGGGAGGGCAGAAGCACCTCATCCAAGGCGCAGCCCTCCCCCTCTCCAACACCCTCTCCTCCTCCGTTGAGCTTGGCGAAGCCCTGCCGGAGAACTGCAAGCTCCACCACCACGCCGTCGTGCTGCCGGAGTTCTTCCCCAACTTCTCCTTCCCCCTTGCTAGATCAAGAAGGAGGAGACGTCCCCATGCTGCACGTGTCTTGAACGCGGAGGCGTCGTTGTTCGGCGCTTAGATCGGAATCAACCGCGATCTGAATCGTTGCGAGTACGACTCCTTCATCCGCGTTCTTGTAACAGTTACGCGTCACGATCTTCAAGGGTATGAAGATGCACTCCCCTCTCTCTCGTTGCTAGTCTCTCCATAGATTGATCTTGGTGATGCATAGAAATTTTTTGATTCCTGCAACAATCCCCAACAATCTCATCTCTTGTAAACCTTGAACTCATCATCGGGGCAACTGATCACTATTCCAACATCCAGCTTCCTAGCATTCTAAAATCCATCCAATTGTACTGTCTCCCTTCCTTCTATTTGTACCAAACTAAGACGTGATTACTCAGACTCATCATGGAGTTAAAATTGCCCCATATTACCAACATTATACGTCCTCTATATCCAATAGTACTTCATCTCTTCATATTCTTGGGGTATCCCACATATCGCGATAAAACTCGTACTTATTTTGTCCAAGGTCCACTCCGTGGAATATAATTAACTTTTCCAGGGGGTCAAGTGTCCTCACAGGGTACTACCACCCTTGGAATGCACGAATTCATCCATAGACCATATTTCTCATATCCTCGAAAATGGTCAAATCTTTCTTCATAGAGTAACAACTCATAAAGATTCAGCGTATGAACTCATGACACAAGACTTTATTGATTTCATGAATTCATTACAATATCTCAAACTTCCATTCCATAACTCAAATCCATATCCCCATGAAAAAATGATTCCTACTACGCTTATTACCAATATTAAATTCTCAACTACTTAGCTCCAGCTTTCATCTTGTCGGGACATTTATTAGCATAATGTCCTGTTTCCCTGCAACATAAACAAATAACTTCCGATAAGTCTTTAGGCTTCTTGGGGCTGGTGTCCGCTCTTTGGGCTCTTGGCTTCTTCTCTCGACATTTATCAGCGTAATGACCTAAATCCTTGCACCTGTAACAGGTGATATGACTCAGATCCTTCTCTGCAGAAATTGGGTTGTTCTGGGGATGTCTTTGTTTTCTCTTCCTGGGTTTCTCCGTAATGACCAAAGCTTCTATTTCTTGAGGGTCAAACTTCACTTCTGTTGTCGGGAAGTCTCCGGGATACGCTTCTTTTTCCTTTGTGCAATAATGAGAATAATGTCCTTCTTCTTCACATGAATAGCAGGCTTGGGCAAAAAATCTGTTTAGGCCTTCTCCATCGAGGTCTTCAACATCTTCCTTCATCGCAGGCTCTTTTGAATTTTCCCTGAGGGCTTCTTTCATTGCTTCTTTCTTCTGCTGGATGGTTCATTGTACCATGGGGTAAATGTGACACTGAGCAGGGCAGTGGGTAGTCCCTTCACACAAGAAACAAGTAATCTGCCTAGTTGGGCATTCTTCAGCTGGGTGACTTTCCTCACAATGAGGGCATTCATCCTTGTGTTCTTCATGGGTGTGTCCCATTTTTTCACAAATCTTGCATGCACAAGGCTTCTTCTCTTTAGGTTCACATGGCTTTCGGATAAGACGAGACCTTAGTAGAATCGTCCTGAATTCATCCCAAGCATTGGCTCCATTCCATCCTTGTATAGCTTGATGTATCTCTCGCCATTTTGTAGCACCTTGTGTGATCTTTTGTAGGGTGTATGGAACCATATACTCTCCTTCAATACAGTGCTCCTTCATGCAATCCTCCATGTTCCATATCCAGTGTGCTACCTCCAGCTGTGTCATGAATCTCGGAAACACTCGTCCATCTCCATTCGTCATCTTTTGGGATCCAAGGGTTTTGGGTAAGGACGGGATAATTAAGATTGGAGGGAGAGAGATACCCACAATACAAAAAAAGTTTTGAAAAAACAGATTTTATTCGTGGCTGTTGAAAAAAACATCAAACAAATGACAGCTCACAAACATCGCATCTAACGTAAGTATATAACAGGGGTTTGGTCTAAAAGTCAATAAATCTTCAAAGTCGCCAAACTCTTCAAGTCTTGTTCATGTCGCTGATGTCTTCTTCTGATCGTGCTTGCTGATCTTTGCAAGTTCTTTTGCCAGACCATCTCTGTTGACGCGAAGTCTCTTGTGACATCCTTTAATATTTCTGGAGTTGCGTTCCAAACTTCTGGGTTTCAACATCCTACTTTTTTAGAATCAAAGAAGAAGCATGAAGAATGCAAGATCAAGAATCCGCAAATCAACAATGAAGGCATGGAGAAGATGTTGGTCCAACTAGTGGGAGCACTTATGTAAGTTGGATATCTTCTAAAATGTCTAATTGTGGTTCTTGTTTTCTTTGGTCTTGCTATTCTAGGAAAGATTTGGTGAATTATTATGTATCCAATGCCCTTAAAGAAAATAAATAAGCAAAGAAATGTGTTTTCATGCCCGAAATTGAAATGAAAATTATTGATTTACGGGCCAGCGCGGGCGGCGGCCGAGCAGACCTCGCAAAGCAGACCCGTAAAAAAGATATGCAGAATATTTTTTACGGGTCCACTTTACGGGGTCTGCTCTGCATGTCTTTTTTGTCGGGTCTGCTCGGCCGCCGCCCGCGCCGGCCCGCAAAGTCATTTTTTTATGAACTGTGAATGCATTTTATGGGTCAATGTTATACGGGGTCCGCTAGAGATGCTCTTACGGTAATTCCAAGACCAAAAGTCACGCATCTGGTACATTATGGGATTAAAAGGATTAACTTAGCATCAATACCAATAAAACTTTGTTGCACCTTTTCTCAATCCAGTTTTCTGATTTTTTGCAAACGAGTTCACTTACAAACAATGAAGGATTATCACAGAGACAAGTAGGGGGCACATGTTATAATCCTTGGGAAGCCTTTCAGTAGTCTGTCCACTATCTATTGTGCGGATGAGTCGATGAGCTAGAGTATCCCTCCCTTGAAGAATAGATGCGTTCTTTCTTTTTATGATAATACGGGTCGTATTTAAATTATAAAGATCATTGTACAAGTCACATAGACATCGTTTTGATAAAACTGAAAAGACAGCAAAACGCTATTCTGTACAATTACAATCAAGACAGATGACTCCCTTGAGCATGACACCGACGTGTGTCACCTGTCTCCGGCACCATCACAACAACCACCAAGAGAAGAAAAATGATGAATCACCTCCTCATCCAAGCTTGACGCGGTTCCATCGCTGATATGCAGCTTTGCAGACCTCTAAGGTGGCTCACCAAAGGTGAAGCCATTGCGGTTGAACATATCAGACCAAGGCAACACCCCAGACATGCCATCGATCTAGATCTGGCATCCCGTACAACTAAGACGTAGGTGGAGGAAATCATGTTTGCTAGCCACGAACCACGAACCCAATACACGATCCACCATCTTTCACATGCCGCTGATACAAACCACAATTCGCATCCGCTTCCAGACTACCTCCCAAGGAAGAGAACACAGGTCCACCAAGATGATGTTTTCATCTATGAAGGAAATATGCCCTGGAGGCAATAATAAAGTTACTATTTATTTCCTTATTTCATGATAAATGTTTATTATTCATGCTAGAATTGTATTAACCGGAAACATAATACATGTGTGAATACATAGACAAACAGAGTGTCACTAGTATGCCTCTACTTGACTAGCCCGTTGATCTAAGATGGTTATGTTTCCTAACCATAGACATGAGTTGTCATTTGATAAACGGGATCACATCATTAGAGAATGATGTGATTGACATGACCCATTCTGTTAGCTTAGCACTTGATCGTTTAGTACGTTGTTATTGCTTTCTTCATGACTTATACATGTTCCTATGACTATGAGATTATGCAACTCCCGAATACTGGAGGAACACTTTGTGTGCTACCAAACGTCACAACATAACTAGGTGATTATAAAGGTGCTCTACAGGTGTCTCCGAAGGTACTTGTTGAGTTGGCATAAATCGAGATAAGGATTTGTCACTTCGATTGTAAGAGAGGTATCTCTGGGCCCTCTCGGTAATGCACATCATAATAAGCCTTGCAAGCAATGCAACTAATGAGTTAGTTGCGGGAGTTAGTTGCGGGATGATGTATTATGGAATGAGTAAAGAGACTTGCCGGTAATGAGATTGAACTAGGTATTGAGATACCGACGATCGAATCTCGAGCAAGTAACGTACCGATGACAAAGGGAACAACATATGTTGTTATGCGGTTTGACCGATAAAGATCTTGGTAGAATATGTGGGAGCCAATATGAGCATCCAGGTTCCGCTATTGGTTATTGACTGGAGACGTGTCTCGGTCATGTCTACATAGTTCTCGAACCCATAGTGTCTGCACGCTTAAAGTTCGTTGACAATCGGTATTATGAGTTTTTGTGTTTTGATGTACAAAGGTAGTGCGGAGTCCCGGATATGATCACGGACATGACGAGGAGTCTCGAAATGGTCGAGACGTAAAGATCGATATATTGGAAGACTATGTTCGTGTTGGAAATATGCCCAAGAGGCAATAATAAATTAGTTATTATTATTATATTTCCTTGTTCATGATAATCGTTTATTATCCATGCTATAATTGTATTGATAGGAAACTCAGATACATGTGTGGGTACATAGAAAACACCATGTCCCTAGTAAGCCTCTAGTTGACTAGCTCGTTGATCAATAGATGGTTACGGTTTCGACCATGGACATTGGATGTCGTTGATAACGGATCACATCATTAGGAGAATGATGTGATGGACAAGACCCAATCCTAAGCCTAGCACAAAGATCGTGTAGTTCAGTATGCTAAAGCTTTTCTAATGTCAAGTATCATTTCCTTAGACCATGAGATTGTGCAACTCCGGATACCGTAGGAATGCTTTGGGTGTACCAAACGTCACAACGTGGGTGGCTATAAAGGTGTACTACGGGTATCTCCGAAAGTGTCTGCATTGGGTTGGTACGAATCAAGACTGGGATTTGTCACTCCGTGTGACGGAGAGGTATCTCTGGGCCCACTCGGTAGGACATCATCATAATGTGCACAATGTGACCAAGGAGTTGATCACGGGATGATGTGTCACGGAATAAGTAAAGAGACTTACCGGTAACGAGATTGAACAAGGTATCGGGATACCGACGATCGAATCTCGGGCAAGTACTATACCGGTAGACAAAGGGAATTGCATACGGGATTGCTTGAATCCTTGACATCGTGGTTCATCCGATGAGATCATCGTGGAACATGTGGGAGCCAACATGGGTATCCAGATCCCGCTGTTGGTTATTGACCGGAGAACATCTCGGTCATGTTCGCATGGTTCCCGAACCCGTAGGGTCTACACACTTAAGGTTCGATGACGCTAGGGTTATAAAGGAAGTTTGTCTGTGGTTACCGAATGTTGTTCGGAGTCCCGGATGAGATCCCGGACGTCACGAGGAGTTCCGGAATGGTTCGGAGGCAAATATTTATATATAGGAAGTCCTGTTTTGGTGACCGGAAAAGTTTCGGGTGCTATCGGTAATGTACCGGGACCACCGGGAGGGTCCCGGGGGTCCACCAGGTGGGCCACCAGCCCCAGAAGGTTGCGTGGTCCAAGTGTGTGAGGGGACAAGGTCCAGGTGGGCTGGTGCCCCCCCCCACCAGCACCAAGGCCCAAGGCGCAGGAAGAGTGGGAGGGGGCAAACCCTAGGTCCAGATGGGCCCTAAGACCCACCCTTGGTGCCCCCCCCCCCCTCTCTCCCCCCTTGGCCGCCACCCAGATGGGATATGGGGGCTGCCGCCACCCCTAGGGAGGGAACCCTAGGTGGGGGCGCAGCCCCTCCTCTCCCCCTATATATACTTGAGGTATGGGGTTGCCCAACATATGATTTGATCTCCCTCTTGGCGCAGCCCTACCTCTCTCCCTCCTCGTCTCTCGTAGTGCTTGGCAAAGCCCTGCTGGAGTACCGCGCTCCTCCACCACCACCACGCTGTCATGCTGCTGCTGGACGGAGTCTTCCCCAACCTCTCCCTCTCCCCTTGCTGGATCAAGGCATGGGAGACGTCATCGGGCTGCATGTGTGTTGAACGCGGAGGCGCCGTAGTTCGGCGCTTAGATCGGAATCAACCGCGATCTGAATCGCTACGAGTACAACTCCTTCATCCGTGTTCTATGTAGATGCACTCCCCTTTCCCTTGTTGCTAGATTACTCCATAGATTGATCTTGGTGATGCGTAGAAAATTTTGAATTTCTGCTACGTTCCCCAACAGTGGCATCATGAGCTAGGTCTATGCGTAGTTTCTATGCACGAGTAGAACACAAGTTGTTGCGGGCGTTGATTTTGTTCAATATGCTTACCGTTACTAGTCTAATCTTGTTTCGACTGTATTGTGGGATGAAGCGGCCCGGACCGACCTTACACGTACACTTACGTGAGACAGGTTCCACCGAATAACATGCACTTGTTGCATAAGGTGGCTAGCGGGTGCCAGTCTTTCCCACTTTAGTCGAATCGGATTCGATGAAAAGGGTCCTTATGAAGGGTAAATAGCAATTGACATATCACGTTGTGGTTTTTGCGTAGGTAAGAAACGTTCTTGCTAGAAACCCATAGCAGCCACGTAAAACATGCAAACAACAATTATAGGACGTCTAACTTGTTTTTGCAGGGTATGCTATGTGATGTGATATGGCCAAAAGAATGTGATGAATGGTATGTGATGTATGAGATTGATCATGTTCTTGTAATAGGAATCACGACTTGCATGTCGATGAGTATGACAACCGGCAGGAGCCATAGGAGTTGTCTTAATTTATTGTATGACCTGCGTGTCAATGAACAACGCCATGTAATTACTTTACTTTATTGCTAAACCGTTAGCCATAGTAGTAGAAGTAATAGTTGGCGAGACAACTTCATGGAGACACGATGATGGAGATCATGATGATGGAGATCATGGTGTCATGCCGCTGACGATGATGATCATGGAGCCCCGAAGATGGAGATCAAAAGGAGCAAAATGATATTGGCCATATCATGTCACTTTTTGATTGCATGTGAGGTTTATCATGTTTATGCATCTTATTTGCTTAGAACGACGGTAGTAAATAAGATGATCCCTCATTAAAATTTCAAGAAAGTGTTCCCCCTAACTGTGCACCATTGTGAAAGTTCGTTGTTTTGAAGCACCACGTGATGATCGGGTGTGATAGATTCTAACGTTCACATACAACGGGTGTAAGCCAGATTTACACACGCGAAACACTTAGGTTGACTTGACGAGCCTAGCATGTACAGACATGGCCTCAAAACACAAGAGACCAAAAGGTCGAGCATGAGTCATATGGTAGATACGATCAACATGAAGATGTTCACCGATGATGACTAGTCCGTCTCACGTGATGATCGGACACGGCCTAGTTGACTCGGATCATGTAATCACTTAGATGACTAGAGGGATGTCTATCTGAGTGGGAGTTCATAAGATGAACTTAATTATCCTGAACATAGTCAAAAGGTCTTTGTAAATTATGTCGTAAGCTCGCGCTTTAGTTCTACTGTTTTAGATATGTTCCTAGAGAAAATTTAGTTGAAAGTTGATAGTAGCAATTATGCGGACTGGGTCCGAAAACTAAGGATTGTCCTCATTGCTACGTAGAAAGCTTATGTCCTTAATGCACCGCTCGGTGTGCTGAACCTCAAACGTCGTCTGTGGATGTTGCGAACATCTGACATACACGTTTTGATAACTACGTGATAGTTCAGTAATGTTAAACGGTTTAGAGTTGAGGCATCGAAGACGATTTCGAAACGTCGCGAAACATATGAGATGTTTTGAGGGCTGAAATTGGGATTTCAGGCTCGTGCCCACGTCAAGAGGTATAAGACCTCCGACGACTTTCTTAGCCTGCAAACTAAGGGAGAAAAGCTCAATCGTTGAGCTTGTGCTCAGATTGTCTGAGTACCACAATCACTTGAATCGAGTGGGAGTTAATCTTCCAGATGAGATAGTGATGTTTCTCCAAAGTCATTGCCACCAAGCTGCTAGAGCTTCGTGATGAACTATAACATATCATGGATAGATATGATGATCCTTGAAATATTCACGATGTTTGACACCGCGAAAGAAGAAATCAAGAAGGAGCATCAATTGTTGATGGTTAGTGAAACCACTAGTTTCAAGAAGGGCAAGGGCAAGAAGGGATACTTCATGAAACGGCAAATCAGCTGCTGCTCTAGTGAAGAAACCCAAGGTTGAACCCAAACTCGAGACTAAGTGCTTCGTAATAAGGGGAACAATCAACGGAGCGAATTACCCTAGATACTTGGTAGATGAGAAGGTCGGCAAGGTCGATAGAAGTATATTGGATATACATTATGTTAATGTGTACTTTACTAGTACTCCTAGTAGCACCAGGGTATTAGATATCGGTTCGATTGCTAAGCGTTAGTAACTCGAAATAAAGGCTACGGAATAAACGGAGACTAGCTAAAGGTGAGCTGACGATATGTGTTGGAAGTGTTTCCAAGCTTGATGTGATCAAACATCGCACGCTCCCTCTACCATCGAGATTGGTGTTAAACATAAATAATTGTTATTTGGTGTTTGCGTTGAGCATAGACATGATTGGATTATGTCTATCGCAATATGGTTATTCATTTGAGGAGAATAATGATTACTCTGTTTGAATAATACCTTCAATGGTCTTGCACCTAAAATGAATGATTTATGGAATCTCGATCATAGTGATACACATGTTCATGCCAAAAGATATAAGATAGTAATGATAGTACCACCTACTTGTGGCACTGCCATTTGAGTCATATTGGTATAAAACGCATGAAGAAGCTCCATGCTGATCGATCGTTTGGACTCACTTGATTTTGAATCACTTGAGACATGCGAATCATACCACATGGGCAAGATGACTGAAAGCCTCGTTTTCAGTAAAATGGAACAAGAAAGCAACTTGTTGGAAGTAATACATTTTGATGTGTGCAGTCCAATGAGTGTTGAGGCATGCAGTGGATATCGTTATGTTCTTACTTCACAAATGATTTGAGTAGATACTGAGTATATTTACTTGATGAAACACAAGTCTGAATTATTGAATGGTTCAAGTAATTTCAGAGTGAAGTTGAAGATCTTCGTGACAAGAGGATAAAATGTCTATGATATGATCATAGAGATGAATATCTGAGTTACGAGTTTTGGCACGCAATTAAGACATTGTGGAAATTGTTTCACAATTAATACCGCCTGGAACACCATAGTGTGATGGTATGTCCGAACATCATAGTTGCACCCTATTGGATATGGTGTGCACCATGATGTCTCTTATCGAATTACCACTATCGTTCATGGGTTAGGCATTAGAGACAACCGCGCTCACTTTAAATAGGGCACCACGTAATTCCGTTGAGACGACACCGTATGAACTATGGTTTGGAGAAACCTAAGTTGTCGTTTCTTAAAAGTTTGGGGTTGCGACGCTTATGTGAAACAGGTTTCTGGCTGATAAGCTCGAACCCAAAGCGGATAAATACATCTTCATAGGACACCCAAAACAGTTGGGTATCCCTCATGTCTCAGATCCGGAAGCAAAAGGGATTGTTTCTAGTAACGGGTCCTTTCTCGAGGAAAAGTTTCTCTCGAATGAATTGAGTGGGAGGATGGTGGAGACTTGATGAGGTTATTGAACCATCACTTCAACTAGTGTGTAGCAGGGCACAAGAAGTTGTTCCTGTGACGCCTACACCAATTGAAGTGGAAGCTTATGATAGTGATCATGAAACTTCGGATCAAGTCACTACCAAACCTCGTAGGTCGACAAGGATGCGTACTACTTCAGAGTGGTACGTAATCCTGTCTTGGAAGTCATGTTGCTAGAAAACAATGAACCTACGAGATATGGAGAAGCGATGGTGGGCCCGGATTCCAAAAATGGATCGAGGCCATAAAATCCGAGAGGATCCATGTGTAAAAGCAAAGTATAGACTTTGGAAGAACTACTTGATGGTCGTAAGGCTATTGGGTACAGATGGATTTTAAAAGGAAGACGGACAATGATGGTAAGTATCACCATTAAGAAAGCTCGACTTGTCGTTAAGATGTTTTCCGACAAGTTCAAGGAGTTGACTGCGATGAGGCTTTCTCACTCGTAGCGATGCTAAGAGTTTGTTGGAATTGGATTAGCAGTTACTGCATTATTTATGAAATCTTGCAGATAGGATGTCAAAATATTGTTTCCTCGACAATTTTCTTGAGGAAAGGTTGTAAGTGATACAACCAGAAGGTTTTGTCAATCCTAAAAGATGCTAACAAGTATGCAAAGCTCTAGAAATCCTTCTAAGGACTGGAGTAAGCATCTCGGAGTGGGAATATACGCTTTGATGAGATGATCAAAGATTTTGGGTTTGTACAAAGTTTATGAGAAACTTGTATTTCCAAAGAAGTGAGTGGGAGCACTATAGAATTTCTGATGAGTATATGTTGTTGATCAGAAATGATGTAGAGTTTCTGGAAAGCATATAGGGTTATTTGAAAAGTGTTTTTCAATAGAAAACCTGGATTAAGCTGCTTGAACATTGAGCATCAAGATCTATAATGATAGATCAAAAAACGCTTAATGGTACTTTCAAATGAGCACATACCTTGACATGATCTTGAAAGTGTTCAAGATGGATCAGTCAAAGAAGGAGTTCTTGCCTGAGTTGTAAGGTATGAAGTTAAGACTTAAAGCTCGACCACGGCAGAAGAAAGAGAAAGGATTTAATGTCGTCCCTATGCCTTAACCATAGGCTCTATACGAAGATGTCATGCTTTGTACCGCATCGATATGTGCCTTGCCACGTGTCTGGCAAGGGGGTACAAGAGTGATCCAGGAATGGATCATTGGACAGCGGTCAAAATTGTCCTTGGAGTAATAAGGACATATTTCTCGATTATGGAGGTGATAAACAGTTCGGCATAAAGGGTTACGTCGATGCAAGCTTTAACACCTATCCGAATGACTCTGAGTAGCAAACCGGATACGTATAGTGGAGCAACCATTTGGAATAGCTCCAAGTGGAGCATGGAAGCAGCATTTACAATATGACCTAGAGATTTGCGAAGTACATACGGTTCTGAATATTGAAGACCCGTTGACTACAACCTCTCTCACAAGCATAACATGATCAAACCCAGAACTCATTGAGTGTTAATCACATAGTGATGTGAACTAGATTATTGATTCTAGTAAACTCTTTGGATGTTGGTCACATGGTGATGTGACCTGTGAGTGTTAATCACATGGCGATGTGAACTAGATTATTGACTCTAGTGCAAGTGGGAGACTGTTGGAAATATGCCCTAGAGGCAATAATAAATTAGTTATTATTATTATATTTCCTTGTTCATGATAATCGTTTATTATCCATGCTATAATTGTATTGATAGGAAACTCAGATACATGTGTGGGTACATAGACAACACCATGTCCCTAGTAAGCCTCTAGTTGACTAGCTCGTTGATCAATAGATGGTTACGGTTTCCTGACCATGGACATTGGATGTCGTTGATAACGGGATCACATCATTAGGAGAATGATGTGATGGACAAGACCCAATCCTAAGCCTAGCACAAAGATCGTGTAGTTCAGTATGCTAAAGCTTTTCTAATGTCAAGTATCATTTCCTTAGACCATGAGATTGTGCAACTCCCGGATACGGTAGGAATGCTTTGGGTGTACCAAACGTCGAACGTGAATCGGGTGGCTATAAAGGTGCACTACGGTATCTCCGAAAGTGTCTGCATTGGGTTGGCACGAATCAAGATCTGGATTTGTCACTCCATGTGACGGAGAGGTATCTCTGGGCCCACTCGGTAGGACATATGTTGGGGAACGTTGCACAAAATAAAAAAATTCCTACGTTCACCAAGATCCATCTATGAGTTCATCTAGCAACGAGTGAGAGAGATGCATCTACATACCCTTTGTAGATCGCGTGCGGAAGCGTTCAAGAGAACGGGGTTGAGGGAGTCGTTCTCGTCGTGATCCAAATCACCGGAGATCCTAGCGCCGAACGGACGGCACCTCCGCGTTCAACACACGTACGGTCAGCGTGACGTCTCCTCCATCTTGATCCAACAAGGGGGAAGGAGAGGTTGATGAAGATCCAGCAGCACAACGGCGTGGTGATGGATGCAGTAGGACTCCGGCAGGGCTTCGCCAAGCATCTGCGGGAGGAGGAAGAGGTGTAGCAGGGGGAGGGAGGCGCCAAGACTCAGGGGTGTGGCTACCCTCCCTCCCCCCCCCCTCCTTTATATAGGCCCCCAGGGGGCGGCCTTGGAGATTGAATCTCCCAAGGGAGCGGCGACCAGGGGGGTGGAGTGCCCCCCAAGGCAAGTGGTGTGCCCCCCCCCCCCCACCCTAGGGTTTCCAACCCTAGGCGCAGGGGGGCCCAAGTGGGGTGCACCAGCCCACCAGGCTGGTTCCTCCCACTTCAGCCCACGGGCCCTCCGGATAGGTGGCCCCACCGGTGGACCCCGGACCCTTCCGGTGGTCCCAGACAATCTGGTGACCCCAAACTTTCCGATGGCGAAACAGCACTTCCTATATATAATTCTTTACCTCTGGACCATTCCGGAACTCCTCGTGTCGTCCGGGATCTCATCCGGGACTCCGAACAACTTTCGGTTTGCTGCATACTCATATTCATACAATCCTAGCATCACCGAACCTTAAGTGTGTAGACCCTATGGGTTCGGGAGACATGCAGACATGACCGAGACGGCTCTTCGGTCAATAACCAACAGCGGGATCTGGATACCCATGTTGGCTCCCACATACTCCTCGATGATCTCATCGGATGAACCACGATGTCGAGGATTCAAGCAACCCCGTATACAATTCCCTTTGTCAATCGGTATGTTACTTGCCCGAGATTCGATCGTCGGTATCCCAATACCTCGCTTCAATCTCGTTACCGGCAAGTCACTTTACTCGTACCGTAATGCATGATCCGTGACCGCACACTTGGTCACTTTGAGCTCATTATGATGATGCACTACCGAGTGGCCCCGATGATACCTCTCCGTAATACGGAGTGACAAATCCTATCTCGATCCGTGTCAACCCAATGACACTTTCGGAGATACCTGTAGTGGACCTTTATAGTCACCCGATTCGTTGTGACGTTTGGTACACCCAAAGCACTCCTACGGTATCCGGAGTTACACGATCTCATGGTCTAAGGAAAAGATACTTGACATTGGAAAAGCTCTAGCAAAACGAACTACACGATCTTGTGCTATGCTTAGGTTTGGGTCTTTTCCATCACATCATTCTCCTAATGATGTGATCCCGTTATCAACGACATCCAATGTCCATAGTCAGGAAACCATGACTATCTATTGATCAATGAGCTATTCAACTAGAGGCTCACTAGGGACATCTTGTGGTCTATGTATTCACACGTGTATTACGATTTCCGGATAATACAATTATAGCATGAATAAAAGACAATTATCACGAACAAGGAAATATAATAATAATCCTTTTATTATTGCCTCTAGGGCATATTTCCAACAGTCTCCCACTTGCACTAGAGTCAATAATCTAGTTACACTGTGATGAATCGAACACCCATAGAGTTCTGGTGTTGATCATGTTTTGCTCACGGAAGAGGTTTAGTCAATGGATCTGCGACATTCAGATCTGTATGCACTTTGCAAATTTCTATGTCTCCATCTTGAACATTTTCACGAATGGAGTTGAAGCGTCGCTTGATGTGCCTGGTCTTCTTGTGAAACCTGGGCTACTTGGCAAGTGCAATAGCTCCAGTGTTGGCCCCGACGCATTGGGTATGACTCCTAGGTCGGTGATGAACTCCTTCACCCAAATTGCTTCATGTGTTGCCTCCGAGGCTGCCATGTACTCCCCTTCACATGTAGATCCCGCCACGATGCTCTGCTTGCAGCTGCACCACCATCTTGCTCCACCATTCAACATATACACGTATCCGGTTTGTGACTTAGAGTCATCCAGATCGTGTCGAAGCTAGCGTCGACGTAACCCTTCTGACGAGCTCTTCGTCACCTCCATAAACGAAAACATGTCCTTAGTCCTTTTCGGTACTTCAGGATATTCTTAACCGCTGTCCAGTGTTCCTTGCGGGATTACTTTGGTACCTTCCTACCAAACTTACGACAAGGTTTACATCAGGTCAGTATACACATGGCATACATAATAGACCCTATGGCTGATGCATAGGGATGACACTCATCTCTTCTATATCTTCTGCATGGTGGGACATTGAGCGAGCTCAATTTCATACCTTGTAATACTGAGCAAGAACCCTTTCTTGGACTGATCCATTTTGAACTTCTTCAATATCTTATCAAGGTATGTGCTTTGTGAAAGACCTATGAGGCGCCTCGATCTATCTCTATAGATCTTGATGCCTAATATATAAGCAGCTTCTCCAAGGTCCTTCATTGAAAAACTTTTATTCAAGTAGGCCTTAATGTTGTCCAAGAGTTCTATATCATTTCCCATCAAAAGTATGTCATCTACATATAATATGAGAAATGCTCTGAGCTCCCACTCACTTTCTTGTAAACGCAGGCTTCTCCATAAGTCTGCATAAACCCAAATGCTTTGATCATCTCATCAAAGCGAATGTTCCAACTCCGAGATGCTTGCACCAGCCCATAAATGGATCGCTGGAGCTTGCATACCTTGTTAGCATTCTTAGGGTCGACAAAACCTTCCGGCTGCATAATATACAGTTCTTCCTTAAGATAGCCGTTAAGGAATACCGTTTTGACGTCCATTTGCCATATCTCATAATCATAGTATGCGGCAATTGCTAACATGATTCGGACGGACTTCAGCTTCGCTACGGGAGAGAAAGTCTTATCGTAGTCAACCCCTTGAACTTGCGATAACCTTTAGCGACAAGTCGAGCTTTATAGATGGTTACATTACCATCCGCGTCCGTCTTCTTCTTAAAGATCCATTTGTTTTCTATCGCTCGCCGATCATCGGGCAAGTCTGTCAAAGTCCATACTTTGTTTTCATACATGGATCCTATCTCAGATTGCATGGCTTCAAGCCATTTGTTGGAATCTGGGCCCGCCATTGCTTCTTCATAGTTTGAAGGTTCACCGTTGTCCAACAACATGATTTCCAGGACAGGGTTGCCATACCACTGTGGTGTGGACGTGTCCTGTGGACCTCTGAGTTCAAGAGCAACTTGATCCGAAGTACCTTGATCATCATCATTCATTTCCTCTTCAATCGGTGTGGTCACCACAGAACATTTTCTGAGCTGCGCTACTTTCGGTTCAAGAGGTAGTACTTCATCGAGTTCTACTTTCCTCCCACTTACTCCTTTCGAGAGAAACTCTTTTCCGAAAGGATCCGTTCTTAACAACAAAGATCTTGCCTTCGGATCTAAGGTAGAAGGTATACCCAATGGTTTCCTTAGGGTATCCTATGAAGACGATTTTTCGACTTGGGTTCGAGCTTTTCAGGTTGAAGTTTCTTGACATAAGCATCGCATCCCCAAAATTTTAGAAACGACAGCTTAGGTTTCTTCCCAAACCATAATTCATACGGTGTCGTTTCAACGGATTTAGACGGTGCCCTATTTAAAGTGAATGTAGCTGTCTCTAGAGCGTATCCCCAAAATGATAGCGGTAAATCGAGAAGAGACATCATAGATCGCACCATATCCAATAGAATGCGATTCGATGTTCGGACACACCGTTATGCCGAGGTGTTCCAGCGGCATGAGTTGTGAAACGATTCCACATTTCCTTAAGTGTGTACCAAATTCGTGACTTAAATATTCTCCTCCACGATCTGATCGTAAGAACTTTATTTTTCGGTCACGTTGATTCTCTACCTCATTCTGAAATTCCTTGAACTTTTCAAAGGTCTCAGACTTGTGTTTCATCAAGTAGACATACCCATATCTACTTAAGTCGTCTGTGAGAGTGAGAACATAACGATATCCTCCATGAGCCTCAATGCTCATTGGACCGCATACATCGGTATGTATGATTTCCAACAAGTTGGTTGCTCGCCCATTGTTCCGAGAACGGAGTCTTGGTCATTTTGCCCATGAGGCATGGTTCGCATGTGTCAAATGATTCATAATCGAGAGACTCTAAAAGTCCATCAGCATGGAGCTTCTTCATGCGCTTGACACCAATGTGACCAAGGCGGCAGTGCCACAAGTATGTGGGACTATCGTTATCAACTTTACATCTTTTGGTATTCACACTATGAATATGTGTAACATCACGTTCGAGATTCATTAAGAATAAACCATTGACCATCGGAGCATGACCATAAAACATATCTCTCATATAAATAGAACGACCATTATTCTCGGATTTAAATGAGTAGCCATCTCGCATTAAACGAGATCCTGATACAATGTTCATGCTCAGACTTGGCACTAAATAACATTTATTGAGGTTTAAAACTAATCTCGTAGGTAAATGTAGAGGTAGCGTGCCGATGGCGATCACATCGACCTTGGAACCATTCCCGACGCGCATCGTCACCTCGTCCTTCGCCAGTCTCCGCTTATTCCGCAGCTCCTGCTGTGAGTTACATATATGAGCAACGCACCGTATCAAATACCGTGAGTTACTACGAGTAATCGGTAAGGTACACATCAATTACATGTATATCAAATATACCTTTAGTGTTGCCGCCTTCTTGTCTCGCTAAGTATTTGGGGCAGTTCCGCTTCGAGGACCCTTCCTTTGCAATAAAAGCACTCGGTCTCGTGCTTGGGTCCATTCTTTGACTTCTTCCGGCAATCGGCTTACGGGCGCGCAACATCCTTGCCGTCCTTCTTGAAGTTCTTCTTACCCTTGCCCTTCTTGAACTTAGTGGTTTTATTGACCATCAACACTTGATGTTCCTTCTTGATTTCTACCTCTGCGACTTCAGATTGAAAATACTTTAGGAATAGTTTTCACCATCCCTGCATATTGTAGTTCATCACAAAGCTCTTGTAGCTCGGTGGGAGCGATCAAGGATTCTGTCAATGACCGCCTCGTCTGGGAGGTTAATGTCCAGTGGGACAGGCGGTTGTGCAACCCGGACATTTTGAGTATGTGCTCACCGATAGAACTATTTTCCTCCATCTTACAACTATAGAACTTGTCGGAGACTTCATATCTCTCGACCGGGCATGAGCTTGGAAAACCATTTTCAGCTCCTCGAACATCTCATATGCTCCGTGTTGCTCAAAACGCTTTTGGAGCCCCGGTTCTAAGCTGTAAAGCATGCCGCACCGAACGAGGGAGTAATCATCAAGACGAGACTGCCAAGCGCTCATAACGCCTTGGTTCTCGATGGGTGCTTCACCTAGCGGTGCTTCTAGGACATATTGTTTCTTGGCTGCTATGAGGATGATCCTCAGGTTCCGGACCCAGTCCGAATAGTTGCTGCCATCATCTTTCAGCTTGGTTTTCTCTAGGAACGCGTTGAAGTTCATGGTGACATGAGCGTTGGCATTTGATCTACAAGACATTTTGCAAAGATTTTAGACTAATGTTCATGATAATTAAGTTCATCTAATCAAATTATATAATGAACTCCCACTCAGATTTGACATCCCTCTAGTCATCTAAGTGTTACATGATCCGATTCGACTATGCTGTGTCCGATCATCACGTGAGACGGACTAGTCATCATCGGTGAACATCTCCATGTTGATCGTATCTTCCATACGACTCATGTTCGACCTTTCGGTCTCTTGTGTTCTGAGGCCATGTTTGTACATGCTAGGCTCGTCAAGTTAACCTAAGTGTTTTGCATGTGTAAAACTGTCTTACACCCGCTGTATGTGAACGTAGGAATCTATCACACCCGATCATCACGTGGTGCTTCGAAACGACGAACTTTAGCAACGGTGCACAGTTAGGGAGAACACTTTCTTGAAATTATTATAAGGGATCATCTTATTTACTACCGTCGATCTAAGTAAACAAGATGCATAAACATAATAAACATCACATGCAATTATATAGAAGTGACATGATATGGCCAATATCATATAGCTCCTTTGATCTCCATCTTCAGGGCTCCATGATCATCTTGTCACCGGCATGACACCATGATCTCCATCATCATGATCTCCATCGTCGTGTCTCCATGAAGTTGCTCGCCAACTATTACTTCTACTACTATAGCTAATGGTTTAGCAATAAAGAAAGTAATTACATGGCGTTGAATCAATGACACGCAGGTCATACAATAATTAAGACAACTCCTATGGCTCCTGCCGGTTATCATACTCATCGACATGCAAGTCGTGATTCCTATTACAAGAACATGATCTCATACATCACAATATATCATTCATCATTCATCACAACTTTTGGCCATATCACATCACAAGGCAATTGCTGCAAAAACAAGTTAGACGTCCTCTAATTGTTGTTGCATCTTTTACGTGGCTGCAATAGGGTTCTAGCAAGAACTTTTTCTTACCTACGAAAAAACCACAACGTGATTTGTCAACTTCTATTTACCCTTCATAAGGACCCTTTTCGTCGAATCCGCTCCAACTAAAGTGGGAGAGACACACACCCGCTAGCCACCTTATGCAACTAGTGCATGTCAGTCGGTGGAACCTGTCTCACGTAAGCGTACGTGTAAGGTCGGTCTGGGCTGCTTCATCCCACAATATCGCTGAAGCAAGATTAAGACTAGTAGCGGCAAGAAAGTTGACAACATCTACACCCACAACAAATTGTGTTCTACTCGTGCAATAGAGAACTACGCATAGACCTAGCTCATGATGCCATTGTTGGGGAACGTTGCACAAAATAAAAATTTTCCTACGTTCACCAAGATCCATCTATGAGTTCATCTAGCAACGAGTGAGAGATATGCATCTACATACCCTTTGTAGATCCGTGCGGAAGCGTTCAATAGAACGGGGTTGAGGGAGTCGTTCTCGTCGTGATCCAAATCACCGGAGATCCTAGCGCCGAACGGACGGCACCTCCGCGTTCAACACACGTACGGTCAGCGTGACGTCTCCTCCGTCTTGATCCAGGAAGGGGGAAGGAGAGGTTGATGAAGATCCAGCAGACAACGGCGTGTTGATGGATGCAGAGATTCGGCAGGCTTCGCCAAGCAATCATGGGAGGAGGAAGAGGTGTAGCGGGGGAGGGCGCCAAGACTCAGGTGCGGCTGCCCTCCTCCCCCTCCTTTATATAGGCCCCGGGCGCCGCCCCGAGATTGAATCTCCCAAGGGGCGGCGGCGGGGAGTGCCCCAAGGCAGTGGTGCGCCCCACCCTAGGGTTTCCAACCCTAGGCGCAGGGGGCCCAAGTGAAGGCGCACCAGCCCACCAGGGCTGGTTCCTCCCACTTCAGCCCACGGGGCCCTCCGGGATAGGTGGCCCCACCCGGTGGACCCCCGGGACCCTTCCGATGGTCCCGGTACAATACCGGGTGACCCCGAAACTTTCCCGATGGCCGAAACAGCACTTCCTATATATAATTCTTTATCTCCGGACCATTCCGGAACTCCTCGTGACGTCCGGGATCTCATCCGGGACTCCGGACAACTTTCGGTTTGCTGCATACTCATATTCATACAACCCTAGCGTCACCGAACCTTAAGTGTGTAGACCCTATGGGTTCGGGAGACATGCAGACATGACCGAGACGGCTCTCCGGTCAATAACCAACAGCGGGATCTGGATACCCATGTTGGCTCCCACATACTCCTCGATGATCTCATCGGATGAACCACGATGTCGAGGATTCAAGCAACCCCGTATACAATTCCCTTTGTCAATCGGTATGTTACTTGCCCGAGATTCGCGTCGGTATCCCAATACCTCGCTCAATCTCGTTACCGACAAGTCACTTTACTCGCATCAGAATGCATGATCCGTGACAAGACACTTGGTCACTTTGAGCTCATTATGATGATGCACTACCGAGTGGGCCCGGTGATACCTCTCCGTAATACGGAGTGACAAATCCTATCCTCGATCCGTGTCAACCCAATGACACTTTCGGAGATACCTGTAGTGGACCTTTATAGTCACCCAGTTACGTTGTGACGTTTGGTACACCCAAAGCACTCCTACGGTATCCGGGAGTTACACGATCTCATGGTCTAAGGAAAAGATATTTGACATTGGAAAAGCTCTAGCAAAACGAACTACACGATCTTGTGCTATGCTTAGGTTTGGGTCTTGTCCATCACATCATTCTCCTAGTGATGTGATCCCGTTATCAATGACATCCAATGTCCATAGTCAGGAAACCATGACTATCTATTGATCAACGAGCTAGTCAACTAGAGGCTCACTAGGGACATCTTGTGGTCTATGTATTCACACGTGTATTACGATTTCCGGATAATACAATTATAGCATGAATAAAAGACAATTATCACGAACAAGGAAATATAATAATAATCCTTTTATTATTGCCTCTAGGGCATATTTCCAACAACATCATCATAATGTGCACAATGTGACCAAGGAGTTGATCACGGGATGATGTGTTACGGAACGAGTAAAGAGACTTGCCGGTAACGAGATTGAACAAGGTATCGGGATACCGACGATCGAATCTCGGGCAAGTACTATACCGGTAGACAAAGGGAATTGCATACGGGATTGCTTGAATCCTTGACATCGTGGTTCATCCGATGAGATCATCGTGGAACATGTGGGAGCCAACATGGGTATCCAGATCCAGCTGTTAGTTATTGACCGGAGAACGTCTCGGTCATGTCTGCATGGTTCCCGAACCCGTAGGGTCTACACACTTAAGGTTCGATGACGCTAGGGTTATAAAGGAAGTTTGTCTGTGGTTACTGAATGTTGTTCGGAGTCCCGGATGAGATCCCGGACGTCACGAGGAGTTCCGGAATGGTCCGGAGGCAAAGATTTATATATAGGAAGTCCTGTTTTGGTGACCGGAAAAGTTTCGGGTGCTATCGGTAATGTACCGGGACCACCGGGAGGGTCCTGGGTCCACTGTGGGCCACCAGCCCTGAATATGCGTGGTCCAAGTGTGGGAGGGGACCAGGTCCAGGTGGGCTGGTGCGCCCCCCACCAAGGCCCAAGGCGCAGGGAGAGTGGGAGGGGGCAAACCCTAGGTCCAGATGGGCCCTAAGGCCCACCCTAGGTGCGCCCCCCTCTCTCCCCCCTTGGCCGCCACCCAGATGGGATCTGGGGGCTGCCGCCACCCCTAGGGAGGGAACCCTAGGTGGGGGCGCAGCCCCTCCTCTCCCCCTATATATACTTGAGGTATGGGGCTGCCCAACATATGATTTGATCTCCCTCTTGGCGCAGCCCTACCTCTCTCCCTCCTCGTCTCTCGTAGTGCTTGGCGAAGCCCTGCTGGAGTACCACGCTCCTCCACCACCACCACGCCGTCATGCTGCTGCTGGACGGAGTCTTCCCCAACCTCTCCCTCTCCCCTTGCTGGATCAAGGCATGGGAGACGTCATCGGGCTGCATGTGTGTTGAACGCGGAGGCGTCGTGGTTCGGCGCTTAGATCGGAATCAACCGCGATCTGAATCGCTACGAGTACGACTCCTTCATCCGCGTTCTTGCAACGCTTCCGCTAAGCGATCTACAAGGGTATGTAGATGCACTCCCCTTTCCCTCGTTGCTAGATTACTCCATAGATTGATCTTGGTGATGCGTAGAAAATTTTGAATTTCTGCTATGTTCCCCAACAGTTCGGACACCGGAAGTGTTTCGGGAGGTTTCGGACATATACCAGAGTACCGAGGGGTTATCGGAACCCCCCTGGGAGTATATTGGGCCTAATGGGCCATAGTGGGAGAAGAGGAGGGGCGGCCAGGGCAGCCGCGCGCCCCCTCCCCCTCTAGTCCGAATTGGACAAGGAGGGGGGCGCCCCCCTTTCCTTCTCTCCTTCTCTCCCTTCCTTCTCCTCTCCTACTCCTACTTGGAAGGGGGGAGTCCTACTCCCGGTGGGAGTAGGACTCCTCATGGGGCGCGCCATAGGAGGCCGCCCCCTCCCCCTCCTCCACTCCTTTATATACGGGGAGGGGGGCACCCCTTGGAGACACAACAATTGATCATTGATCTCTTAGCCGTGTGCGGTGCCCCCCTCCACCATAATCCACCTCGGTAATATCGTAGCGGTGCTTAGGCGAAGCCCTGCGTCGGTAGCATCATTATCACCGTCACCACACCGTCGTGCTGACGAAGCTCTTCCCTGAAGCTCTACTGGATCGTGAGTTCGCGGGACGTCACCGAGCTGAACGTGTGCTGAACGCGGAGGTGTCGTACGTTCGGTACTAAGGATCGGTCAATCGTGAAGACGTACGACTACATCAACCGCGTTGTTATAACGCTTCCGCTTACGGTCTACGAGGGTACGTACACGACACTCTCCCCTCTTGTTGCTATGCATCACCATGATCTTGCGTGTGCGTAGGAATTTTTTTTGAAATTACTACGTTCCCCAATAATCCACGCCATTCTTACTTGAATAGACTGATTTCCAAATCCATTCCCAATGCCTTGTCGGGGAAGGGTCTGAAGCTTCTTTATTCAGCGCTGCCATTGCCGCCGCCGAGGTCAAGGCGATAAACATCCCAATTTGTTGATTTTTTGCAAACGAGTTCACTTACAAACAACGGAGGATTATCACATAGACAAGTAGGGGGCACATGTTATAATCCCCGGGGAGCCTTTCAGTAGTCTGCCTATTATCTATTGTGCGGATGAGTCGATGAGCTAGAGTATCCCTCCCTTGAAGAATAGATGTGTTCTTTCTTTTTATGATAGTACGGGTTGCATTTAAATTATAAAGATCATTGTACAAGTCACATAGACACTGTTTTAATAAAACTGAAAAGACAGCAAAACGCTAGTCTTTACAATTACAATCAAGACAGATGAATCCCTTGAGCTTGACACCGACGTGTGTCACTTGTCTCCGGCACCATCACAATAACCACCAAGAGAAGAAAAATGACGAATCACCTCATCACCCGAGTTTGACGCGGTTCCATCGCTGATATGCAGCTTTGCGATCTTTTAAGGTGGCTCAACAAAGATGAAGCCATTGCGGTTGAACATATCAGACCAAGGCAACACCCCAGACAGGGCAGTCTCCAGAAATTCGGGGGCCCGGGACAAAAATCAAACTAGGGCCCAAAATTTCAAAATATTTCACTTGACAGAAGAACTAATAAATAAAATGCACTCCCACTTTATTACGACTGAGCTGGAGCAAAATTGATTTCATGCTATTCCTAACCAATCTCCATTGACAAATAAATTCATGACAAAGATTCCATGGACAAACTCAATCTGGTCCTAATTATGTCCCTCTTGACCTAACTTAGCGCCAGCCAGGAATACCAATATCTAGCCCCATGGACAAATAATATTGACCTACTTTGCCACTCCTAACTTAGGATCAGGGAGATCAAACTTAATCAAATACTAGCGATCGAAGACAGGGACGAAATTAAGTAGATGAAACAGTGATACCTAGTACTAGTCGAGGATTGGAGGGCGCCATGGAGGTGGCGTCGAGGTTCTGTGATCGCCGACCGGCGAAAGGCAGCCAGCAGACGGCGCCGTCCTGGGCGATTGGCAGAAGCGAACCGGTGGCTTGTTGTGTTTAGGGCTAGCGATCGATGATGGAACATGCCCGATCGATACATGTACAAGGAGGCCTCATGGGCTGGCTTGGTTGCTGAGTGGGCTCTCTGTACGGGCTTGGTTAGCAGGTGGATTAATACGTAAAGTCATCATCAATCTAAACCTGGTAATCTAGGGGCCCTAAATTTTGGGGGGCCCTGTGCGGTCGTCCACCTTGGCCCCCTTCATCGACGGGGCTGACCTCAGACATGTCATCGATCTAGATCTGGCATCCCGTACAACTAAGACATCGGAGGAGGAAATCATGTTTGCTAGCCACGAACCACGAACCCAATACACGATCCATCATCTTTCAGATGCCACTGATACATACCACAATCCGCATCCGCTTCCAGACTACCTCCCAAGGAAGAGAATACAAGTCCATCAAGATGATGTTGTCATCCACGCTATTCTTATTTGAATAGACTGATTTCCAAATCCATTCCTAATGCCTTGTCGGAGAAGGGTCTAAAACTTCTTTATTCAGCGCTGATATTGCCGCCGCCGAGGCCAAGGCGATAAATAACCCAAAATCCTAAACTACTAGAGACTAAAATCTAAGTGGAAGAAAACGCCCCTGGACGAGATCACCTTTTTCTTTCTTCGTGGGGAAGAAAGAAAAACGATGCACGAAGAAAGAAGAGCGGTATCTGGTGGAGATGTAAGTGAGACGGCGAGTTGCCCAATTCAGCCTGCAATAAATCCGTTTCAGGCGTATACGCCAGAGCAGTGAAGCCCTCCCTCGTGGGGGGTACAGGTAGAGAGAGGCCCATGTGGGTCCAACAAAAGAGTCGATCGCAAGTGCCACGCAATCCGGGGTCGTAGATCGTTTTGTGTCTGCTCCTCCGCCACTCGTCTCCACCAGGGCACCCGGCCGGCTCCTCTGATCGCCGGCCGCCTCTGATCGCCGCCTTGCTTCCCGCCGGCCGCCGCTCGACCGCACCGCCGGATCATCCGCCAAGGTATGAATGCGCGCCGCCATTTGCGCAATGCGGCAATGCCAGTGCCCTAGTTACTCGCACACGGGGAAAAGGTTAGAGATCTAACATTCTGACGACCTGCAATGCCATTGCCAAACATTGGCACTTGATACATCCCATTTCATCCGTGATCGCCCGTCGCCGTCTCTTTGTTGGCCCCTCCCGTGTCCGAATCCTGCCTCCACCCGGTCCCAATTTGAGCATTGCCTGAAATGTTTTCGCAAGTCTCCTCCGGCCGCCATTGCAGACGTGACGGATGCATTTGGTGCCAGGTACAGGCGCAACCGACCTGGCCTCCCGGACCCTCTCTGGCTCCGGCTGCTGCTCCATCGTGCATGCGTCGCAGACGGAGAAGGAAGAAGGACGAGGCGGCCACCACCAAGCCATGAAGAACGCATGGTGATGTCTCGTTTGGATTTTTATTCATTGCTTTCTCTTCTGGTATTTATGCCATCTGCATCTGCATGCATCTCACTCACCATCGGTTTGCTCTTGAGTTCTTTCTTACTCCTACAAGATTTTTCATCCATGCTGCTGTGATCTTTCAGGCAGGCAAACTCCGGCATGAGCACAATCAGCAGGGAGCCGGTGCTGTCCAAGACCACCGAGAGGGGGGAGAATGACAGGCTCGAGTACGCCGTGTCGTCCATGCAAGGTTACCGTGCCAACATGGAAGATGCTGTGAGTCACCATCCTAATATTATATGGTTTAACTTTGGTGAAATGCCGAAGCCTAACTTTCTGATCTTCTTTTTCCCCAGCATGCAGCTGTTGGAGATCTTGATGTTTCCACCGCCACATCGTTCTTTGGTGTTTATGATGGCCATGGAGGTTGGTGTTCACTATTCAGTCCCATCCTCTTGCGAAAAGCAGAATTCAGATATATGCATGATACAAATTTAGCTCCTGGAATTTACATAAATCCTTTTCCATCCTTTCCTTTTTGCAATAAGTGCAATTTACTACCATCTGAAATGTTTCTTGATACAGGACCTGCTGTATCGATGTTCTGTGCGAAACACTTCCATCTTGAGGTCCAGAAGCATCCACACTTCAATGACAGCCTGCGTATTGCCGTGGAGAGCGCGTTCTTCAGGTTATTTAATAGCTAAACAATTCATGCATCCTATGTGTTCTCTGACATTACGCAGTTTCTCCCGGAGTTTTCTGCCGATACTACGATATTGTTTTGTTCATTGTGGTGCCTTTCACACATGCGTACGTGTGTCACATTTGCAATCGCTGTTGCTACTCAACTGTTGCAGAATGGATCAGATGATGATGACAGAGGAGGGACGGAGGGAATTATCTCAGTATAGCCCTGCTAATAATAATGCCAATATGAATTCGACTGTCAAGGATATGTTGCTCGGTTGTGCTTGTGTAAATATGAAGGTGCGTCTCATTTTATTTTTTACACACCCCCTCCAGTTATTTGTATGTAGAGATATGATGTTAAGAAAACACCTATTGTTTACTTCGGCTTGAGTTATTTGTCTGCAGAGACGCCCCGGGGCAGCAGATGTAGGAAGTACCGCTTGTGTGGCTGTCATCAGAGGAAACCAGATCATTGTTGGGAATGCTGGTGATTGCCGCTGCGTGCTCTCAAGGAATGGTCAGGTACTTCTCTTGTCAGTGTCTGGCTGGTACCCGATTCGCGCAGTATTTTGTTATAACTGTGACCTCTAATGGTGCCCGGTTTTATTTTGGTTGTGTTCTAAGGCAACTGTTTTGACCACCGATCACAAACCAAGTGTGCCGGCTGAAAGACGGAGAATAGAGAACGCAGGACGCTCTGTTGTAGTTACTGGAGGAGCCGGTCGCATCGATGGTGGAATCGCGGTCTCCAGATCGATCGGTAAAGTTATATCTTGTATGTTCGTTTTTTGAGTTTATCACATTGTAATTGGCATTTTGCTTGCATTTCAGGTGATATGAGGTACAAAAGCAATAGTCGGCTGACTCCTGCACTACAAGCACTGACTTGTTCTCCTGAGATTCGCGTAGTGAGTTACTGAATTGTCATAAAAATCTGTATGTTTGTCCTGCTGGATACGGTCTAATGGAAAATGACCCTTTTGCTGTTAGGAAAACATAACTGACGAAACTGAGTTCCTTGTTATGGCATGTGATGGAGTCTGGTAAGTCGTCAGCTAAATTATATCAGAAGCTTTGCTCGATCATTCTTTGTTCTAATGTATATAAATAGCTTCATGCATAGTAAATGCACTCGAAATGACAGTTAATTTCGACGGTCGTGTTTCTCTCGATTGTTTCAACATTCATTCTTTGTAGATTGCAGTTCAGTTAATTTTTCTTTGTTTTGAGCTAAGCTACATCATCACCATGTACATATCGTTCTTGTATGATTTGGATAGGTATAGAATACCGGAGTCTCTGCCGACCCCTTGTTATGCTAGTACTTCATAATTGTTCCAGAAAAACTATTAACTTGATTGCATGAATACGAATTTGACCTGGGCAGTTGGTTGGAAAAGGATAAAGAAATATGCTTGACTTACCATTGTAAAAACCCACTCTGAAGAACTTGGATATTAGTACTATTTTCACCCTGCATGTCGTTGGCAGTGAAGGAAACATGGTAAAGTGTAGATAGGAATTTGTGCTCTGCCTTCCCGGACATACCCACTGACATAACTTATCTATCTCCCAGCTCTTTGCTCTGTCTAAATTCACACACCTCTCGTTTTTTGCAGGGACGTCGTGCTAAACCAGGGCCTGGTTGAAATTATACGAAACAACATGAAATCTGTGAGCATTTCTTCTTGTTTCACCAGCATTTCTGCCTTTTTAGCTAATCAAATTCCCCTTTAGCTTGACATATATATTGCTGTGACCAACACACACATGCACACACAGGGGATGGACCTTGGAAAGAACTGCGAGGCCATCCTCGACATGTGCGTAGAGCCACCGCAACCGTCGGTCGACAACATGACCATCCTGCTGGTCCGGTTCAAGCACAAGGCGCCAGCGGCACCCGACCCGTCCAGAGCCGACGACGGGCCGCACGGCAAGCGCAAGAGCAAGGCCTCCATGGAACAGGGGGTGATGGACAACCTCAACAAGGCTGCGCCGCCTACTGCAAGCGTGAAAGCAAAGCCCCGCAGAAGCTTCTGAACCCGATGAGCCACGCAGTCACAGAGTTAGTGATGTCCTTTGACTGATTTCGCTAGGATGATACTACATGAGTTAGAAGTTTGTCGTGCCGGGGACGGAGGCTTGGCTTGTGAAGTGACGCTTTGATGCACGCGTAATTTTCTTTACATTTTTTGTTCTCTTTTTGACTTTGAGGATCACGCCATAATTCTTTTGAACTGTCAACTGCATTCAGAACTTGGATATGCATATGCTCACTGATTAGTTATTCCGACAAGAAGATTCTGGAAAAGAAATCGCAACCGGAAGATTGTTGCAGTGGATGCAATTAGCAGCTGATGTTGCAGGAAAATGATGAGGTGGTCACAGAAGACAGTTCCCTTTGTGACCAGCATCACATTTCTGCAACTGCACTAGGAAGGATTAGTAAGCAGAGAGTTGATTGGGGACAGAGGGGCTTTTACTCTGCATCGACGATGAGAATTGGCTAGTGAACAACTCTCTTACAAACAAACTGCTACTTCAACATACAAGAAAGTTGCAACTATGAAGCATAGGATTCCTGACCTATTCATACAAGAGCAGGAAGATCAAGAAAATGTTGCAGAACCAGCGCAAGATACGTACAGATTCAGATTCTCAGCTCTACTAGTTTCTCTGAACTGCGGTTTGGTGATGACTGCAACTATCAAAATCCATGTACTGTAAATCAAAAGCTCTCCGAAGGATAAACGCACCAGCGATCCTGAATTGTTCTCATGACCGATGAAACGCGGCGAGACATCCGTGCGCGCGCGGTCGGCATCAGCTAGGTCGAGCGCGCTTCCGCGGCGGGCCCTCGATGGAGCAGCCGACGCGCTTCCGGTCCTCTTCGCCGTACCAGCCGTCGTCCTCCTCGTCCATGTCGGGGCCGCTCGACTCCTCCTCGTCGGAGCTGCAAGGCGGCGGCGGAGGGGCCGCCACCACCGGCTTCGTGAAGATCTTGCGGACCACGCAGTCCATGTCCGCCTTGGGGCCGGGCTGCGCGGCGCGGAAGGCGGCCGCGCCCTTGTTGAGCCGGTACTCCTTCATCAGCCACGGCGTCGGCGTCCACGCCGCCCCGCCGTCGCCGCCCAGCCGCGGCACGTGGAACGCGAACCTGCTTCGGAACGCGACCGCCTCCGCGGCCGCGCCGGCGCCGTGCACGTACCCCTTCTCGCGGCCGTAGCGCGCCCAGCACCCGCCCGGCGCCGGCAGCGTGTCGCCGCTGGCCTGGGCGCCGTAGAAGTAGCCCCACGCCTCCCCGTGCCGCCGCCTACTGCTGGGGTGGAAGGGGAGCGCCGGGGGGCTCGCGGCGAAGACGTCCACTACCTCCGCGACGTGCCCCGGGGTGGTGTCGCCCCGGAGCGCCTTGGGGGCGAGGTGCTGCGTGATGATCTGGTGGCCGCTGGGCTCGAACGCGTGGCCCGGCGGCAGACTCCGCGCGGCCGTTGCCATTGCCGCCAAGAACCGAGCTTCTCGCCGAGATGAATCGAGGGTGGAAGTTTGTTAGGGAAGTTCGGGTGGTTTGGACTTTGGAGGGGAGGGGTTTAAGATGGGGACGTGTCTAGTTGGCGGCCGCTGTCCACTAGTGCAACCGAGCGGCCGGTTGAGAAGGAAAACTTCCTGTCCCCCGCTAAATAGAAAAGGAAGGGCCACCTAACCGACCGATCGACCGACCACCAAAACAGATCGATCGAGTGGCCACCAACAGAAACCGCCCCACGTGGCCAGCTGTCCCCAGCTCGCACCCACGCCCTGCTCGCCTTCACGCCTCAGCCCCTCCCACGCTGCCTTCTTCTTCTTCTGCACGCCAGAAGCAGATCCAACAGAATCGCCCCTAGCCCTTCTTCCTCCTACACAGCCGCCATGGGAGCACCAAAGTAGAAGGAGCTGCTTCAAAAAAGAAGATCTAAGGGCAAGGTGGTCAGAGCCATACCAGGCAGTAACATCAAGTAGGTAAGCCCCCTCCGCCCTTCTTCACTTCCCCCTTTCTTCTACTGCATAGGCATATGTAAACCCCCTTCTCCATGGATCTAGGATAAATCCATGGAAAAGCTGCTTCAAAAAAGAGGTGAATCTGGCACATCACACCAGCATACTTGATGTTAATGTTGGATGTGTTAAACAAGCCAAAAACTACTTGATGCATGCCAAACAAGTTTCTACCACCTGGATGTGTTAAACAAGCCAACTAAAAACAAGTTCTTTGGCCAATTAAAACATGAGTAAAGCCAACTCAACAAAGCATTGTAGCCAAAAACTAAACATGCATTCTACCAACTTGTAGTTATTGTTTGCAAAATGAACAAATTGACTGCCCAATAGATATGTGCAACGAAAAATTCATAAATGTGCAACTGAACATGCATCCCAGCCAACTGAATCTATATGCTGGCAACTCGGCATGCATGCTAGCCAAAACTAAAACATGCATTGTACCCCACGTGTACTGGATGTTTGTGAGTGAACACTTTAGAAAAACTGTAGTATATGTGCAAATAAAAAACATGTTTTCTAGCCAACTAAACATGCATGTTGGCCAAAACTGAGAAAATGTATCCTGGCCAACTGAGACATCTATTCTAGCCAACTAAAAACATTGAATGTCCAACTGAATATTTATGCTGGCCAAGTGGAAAAATGCATCCTGGCAATTGAGACGTCTATTCTAGCGAAAACCAGAAATCTGTAGTGCGACAGCAAAAACACAAGAACTTTTGTCCATGGTTAATGATGCCACAAACCATATTAACATATTCACGTATATAATCTTGTCCCACACATATATTCTGGTCCCACACCTATTGCAAACCATATTAATATGTTCAATATACCAGAACTAAAAACATAAACGGCCATGAAAAACATATAACTATAATCTGTCCTCCAATTCTTCTTTCTTCTTTCACCTGGATTTTCCTTCTCAAATGTAGCATCCAACTATGTGCAGAAAAATCTGAAAAGAGCTCCTTGTGAAACAGAAACCTATAGATCATTGCAACAAAACAAAAGGAAAAAGTCAGAAAACTCTGTAGTAAAAAGAAGTCATGCTCTTGCCAGCTATTTATTGCAAACTGTGCAACTAACATAACAACTCTGTACAAACAAAAAAAAATTCATAACTGTTATAATAAAGATTATGCTATAGTCATGTTGCTTTTGGAACTAAGATTGTTACAAAATGGTGTGCAACTGCCTATTTACTAAGTTTTTAGGTTGTTTGAAACACTCTTTTCTATGGTTACCAACTGATGACATCAATTTCTTCTTTTTTATATGTGCAGGGAGTGTGTGGCAGCATCCAAAAAAAGGAAAAAAATGCTTGATCTCAATGAGTTGCCTCCTGATCTCAATGAGCTTCCTCATGATATGGATCAGGAGCAACCCAGCATACAACAAGGAAATTGGACAGAAAATGGTCGATCTGTTTACTACACGCAGGCAAGTCGTGATGGTAACCCTATGGGCCATGACAATGTGGCAGGCCAGTCATCAGCCCATGGTGCCCCTGTAGTGGTGTCTTTGCAGTCAGAGAGCCATACTCTTGATGACACGGGAACCGAGGCAAATGTTCCTGGTCCAACCAGGACTGAGCTAGGAGCTGGGGCTGTTGACGGGGCTGTGCAAGGAGAAGAAGGAGAGGATGAGGCTGGTTCTCAACTTATGGAACCCTATGTTGGCATGAGGTTTGACAGCCTTCAAATTGCTAAGGATCACTACAACAGCTACGCACTACTGATGGGTTTCTCTATCAAGATGAACACCTCTAGACGGACACCCCGCACCAATGAATTGATAAAACAACAGTTTTGCTGCAACAAGTTCAAGAAGCCCAAAGCTGATGATGGAGGAGCTGAGGCTCCTCCTGTCCTGGACCCTATTCCAGATCCAAAATCTGTTGACAGTGATGAGGAGATGGAAGAAGAACCTCCAATATTTGCTGAAGAGGAGGCTGGTACTAGTAAGAAGAAGAAGAAGAAGCGCAAACACGAGACAATAAAGCAAACTCAATGCAAGGCGAAAATGTTGGTGAAGCACGTGAACAAACCTTCATTGTCCAAATACTTGAGATCCCACCAAGGCATCTCACCTGATGAAAAGGAGTTTCTGCGCATCTTCTATAACTGCAACTTGACTACAAGTGTGGTGTTTTTCTATATCCCTTAAAGAATTAAGTTTCCCTCTAGGCAATCCAGTGTGCAACTGTTATGGTACTACTGTGCAACTGAAATGGCTTAACTGTGCAACTGTTGTCCAACTTACCATGATGTTTGTATAACACTTTTGGTGCTGTTGTGCAACTAGATTGTCTTTACTGTGCAACTACACAATGTCTTGTATGCAAAAAGTGCAAAGTGTTTTTAAAAAGGTGCGGCTAGGTGTCCATTTCCTGTGATTATCTTCTGTGCCAACACATTTCCTATTACTGTGCAGCTGCATGTGCGCATTCGTGCAACTAAAAAAAGGATATGATGTTTGTTTTTGTATTATGCAGGACGAATGATGCATGTAATGGCAAAGTTCTATGGATCTGAGGTGACGGTGCCGTTCGGACCAAAGGCAATAACAAATCTTTGTACAAGTTTCCGTAGAGATGACACAAAGGAGGGTGATCTGATTGAGACAATTGCGCACTTCAAGGATATACAAAAAACCGATCCAGACTTCTTCTATAAGGTGAAATATGATGAAGATGACAGAGTTGTCAACATATTTTGGGTGGATAGCTTAGCTCAAAAAGCTTATGCGGAGGCGTACCACGATTGCATATCATTTGACACCACCTACATGACCAACATGTACAATATGTCGTTCGCGCCCTTCATAGGAATAAACCGACATGGCCAATCTTTCATGCTGGGTTGCGGGTTTGTGAGACAGGAGTTGGCATCGAGCTTTGATTGGGCCTTTGGACCATTCCTAGAGGCTATGGATGGCAAACCTCCTGACAACTTCATCACCGATCAGGATGGTGCAATGAGGCAGTCAATACAGAGCATCTTTCCAACCACTGTGCACCGCTGTTGTCGATGGCACATCATGAAAAAGGCTCGGGAAAAAGTTGGTTGGCTCTTTGTCTTTGGAATCCAGACTCTCGATGATTTCAACAAATGTGTTGACTTCAGCTTCACTACAGACAAGTTTGAGCAGAATTGGGCTGGGTTAATGATGAAGTACGAGGCTATGACACACACGCACTTTGAGAAGTTGTACAAATACAGGTCAACTTGGGTGTCGTGCTACTTCAAACACAGGTTCTTCCCGTTCCTACAGTCTACACAGCGAAGTGAGGGGTTCAACGCTGTCCTGAAAAGATATGTGAACCCACACAACTCAATGCTGAACTTCATCAAGCAATATGAAAAAATTCAGAACCACATCCTTGCCAAGGAAGGCTGCAATGATTACAGGACAGAACACCTTGAGATTGAGTTGTGGTCCAACTTCCCAATAGAGAAGCAAGCTTACAAAACCTATACTAGGGACCTTTACCGCAAGTTCGGAGAAGAGTTTGAGCTGATTGGGCGTTATAATGCATTCCAAGTTGGTGCCGATATATTTGAGCTCGAGACCGAACCAGAATTTGTTGCCAAAGATGGTTCTCAAACTACTTGGTGCAGCAAGGGTGGAGGAGGTTCCTATTTGTGTGAGTGCTGTAAAATGGACAAGGACGGCATCCTCTGTTGCCACATCCTCAAGGTGTTCACCCATATTGGAGTTGATGTCATACCGAAAGGTACTGCTAAGGCGGTGGACACCTCTCTTTGTACCTAGTGCGCCAGAGGACTGGTTATGAGCAACCGGATGAAATGCCTCCTCAATCAAAGAAGGCGATAAGGGAGAGGAACATGATATACGATTTTGAAAACTAGCAAAGTTTGCGAGTGGTTACGATCCAGCACAAGCTATTGTATACAAGCATATCTTGCAGCGCGCATCGATCGCCACTGAACAAGTCCAAGAAAATAAAAACCGATTGCTGCCACGGGCCATCGGATGATGGCAACCCTCGAGGACCTCCTCCACCTCCAGGCAGCAATCAGGGGGCTCATCATCCAGGTAATTACCTGCCCCAACTCCTGATCTAACTAGATGTGTAACTTCAGTTGCACAGATCATTGTGCCCAGTTGCACACATCATGGTAGCCAGTTGCACAGAACAGGCTGCCTAGTTGCGCACACTGTGTTAGTTCAAGCATCAAGATAACACAACTAACTTGTTTTTCCTGTTCTAGATATAGGTGATGTCAATCCTCAAGGACCTCCTCCCCCTCCTGGCTGTACACGGCATCCTCCACCACCTCCTCCCCCGCGTGCTCCTCCCAATGGCCCTACAGGCAGCACTCAGGGGGCTCATCATCCAGGTAATTACCTGCCCCAACTCCCCATCAAACTAGGTCTGTAACTCCAGTTGCACACATCATGGTGCTCAGTTGTACCGAACAGGCTACCTAGTTGCGCACGCTGTGTTAGTTCGAGCATCAAAGATAAACACAACTAACTTGTTTGTCCTGTTCTGCCTATTGTGATGCCAACCTTCAAAGACCTCCTCCCTCGCCTGGCCCAACTAGCAGTGCCCTGCGTGCTACTCCCAATGGACCTACAGGCAGGACTCAGGGGGCTCATCACCCAGGTAAGTACCTTCCCCGACTCCAAACAAAAACTAGGGTGTGTGACTTTAGTTGCACATATCATAGTGCCCAGTTGCACAGAACATGCTGCCTAGTTGCATGCGCTGTGTTAGTTTGAGATCAAGCTAAAATCTAACTTGTTTTTCATGTTCGCCCATAGGCCATTACACCAAAGTACCATGACGGGTCGTGCTACTACAGTGTGTTTTTTAACTTAACTTGCACACAAGAATCAGCTTAGTTGCACAAAGATGTGTCTGTGTGGTTACACGAAACATCGATGATGGTTGCACAAAAAATACTAAACTTTTACATGATTATTACACAGTGATCGTGATGGTCCCTCGCCCGTTGAGGCTGCATCCCTTGCACAAGCTTCGATGATTTTGTGCCGGGGATCCTCAAGGTCTACTACAAAGGTAGGGCAAAGAGTCGACGGTACAAATCGGCGCTGGAACTACACCCAAAGAAGAATAATAAATGCAGCCAGTGCCAATCTACAGAGCACACTGCTGGTGTCTCTCCACTCAGGCTCCTGTGATTATGTTTCATCATTTGTAACTTTGGGACAAAAAAGGAAAAGAATGATTTTTTTAGCAATGTTGGGACCAAGTGGACACATTCAGCATCTATGATTCCTCTTTATCTAATTTATGCTCCATGAATTAGTTCATGCCTTTAATCGTAAAAAAAGTTGATATTTGTGCCTTTGTTGGCAATCGGTTAAATATTTAGTTGTTGAACAATTGTATGTCGATGCTCCTAATGTATCAACAAAAGTGATGATATTGAGTTGCAAACGGAATTACTAGTAGTGTGCAACTACAAAATCTGCTTAAAAATTGTGCAAACCAACAACTTCCTCCATGGAGCGAGAAAAGAAAAATAGTAATCTTGACCTACTCCTTGTCGTATCTCAACAACTTCCTCCATGGGGCGGTGTTGTGCACGCCGGTGACCCAATCATATGCCAGCTTCTTCCTGATGTTGAGTACTTCCTTGGGTTCGTAGTTGGGCAGTTGGCTAGCGTTCCACTAGGTGGCGTTAAGCGGTCTGAACAGCCCACACTCATTCTGCGATGGGCAAAAAGAAAATTTGTCACATAAAATTAAAACCAATAAAGATAATGCACTCGTAATCGCTATGTCCTAATGTGCAATCGCTTGTGTTATCTTGTGCAACCGCTATGTGCCATTGTGCAACTGCTTACGTGCCAGTGTGCAACTACTTATGTGCCACTCTGCAACTGGCTAGATAATCCATTAGAAACTCATAAAAATGATAAACAGATTGCAGACTAGTACTGTGTCTTAACAATACTAAAGATTGCACATGTAGAAAAATTTAAAAACTACAAAATGATGGTATATGATTGAGAAAGAATGCCATGCTTATTGTCTTACTTGCCGAGCTGCTTCGGTACGTCAATGTCAATAATCTGGAAGTGCTCGATGATGAACTTTTGGTAATGCTTCCTCCATAGCTAGCGTACTGCCCCCGCGATGGTAGAGGCGGTGGTCATCAGCTCAATGTTGTCCAGCGTCCTGTTTGAGTCAAGAACTTCGAAGCGTCCGTTCCTCAAATTGACATTGAAGACCCAATAATGCCTCCCTCCCTCCTTATCGGTTACATCAGGGCACTCGAGCACTGGCAGCATGACCTGCAACCGTGAACGATTTCAGACACAAATACAGGCTGTAGCTAAGGAAAAACAGTAAAAGACTTGGTCAAGTTAAAAACAGGTTGCAACAAGTATCTGCCAACTAACAGATGTGTCATGTGCAACTGAACATGTTGTGGGTGCCAACTAAAAGAGATTGATCATGTGGGCACAACACTCACCAAGTCTTTCTTGTCGAGATGGTTCTTGTAATCAAACTTCTTGTTTATCTCATTCACATTGTGGATCCCTTGTTGTAAATTTATCTGCAGAGATTATAAAGCATGGCTCAAAACTCCTTAGTAGATGAAAGGCCTCCCTCAGATGGTCAACGAAAAAGTGCTTTCTGAAACAAAGATGAGGGTAAAGAAGGTTTTGGAAAACTTACGAGAAAACCTCGGTGGCATAACAACCTTGTTTGACCCTTACGTAAGTTATCCATGATGTGTAAGATTCCAGTCTCAATAACAATTTTTGACAACCATTGAACCGGCTTCATCGAATCAACTAACTCCTTTAAAGAAATGTAGAAAACACCATACCTGATTATCTCAGGGCTGATTTTTTAAAGCAATAAAAAGACAAGTTAGCTCGAAGGGTCACGAGAGCAAAAAAATGTGCATGAAATTGAAAATGTAGCGATGTGCAACTAAAAGCCATGTTCTGTGCAACATGCTATGCTTTCTGTGCAACTAAGTGGCTGGTCCTGTGCAACTAAAAAAGATATGTATGTAGGCTGTGGGGAGTTAGTTTACCTGGTAGCTTCGTCATTTGCTCCTTTGTGATGCCTGACCCAATACAAGAGGGCAGCGTAAAGCTTGTTCACTGCCTCATTGGAGCTGAAAGTCTTCTTGTTGTTGTAGTCAATGACTGGAGACCTTTGAGATGTTGCGGGCCTTATTACCCTCCTCTGTCTTTGTGCAATAGGTGGTCCCGAAGAACTGCTCGTGCCAGCTTCTGGTTCTGCGCATATCGGGGTGTGGCAATTCTCTGGTGATCCAACATCTAGCTCTTGAGCTATTGCCTTGCCAGCATCAGCAGCAGCACATCCTTCATTCACAGTTGTTGGGTCCAACTCACACTCATCAATGCAAATCACACCGGCTTCCGTTGTTTCTGCTGCTGGAGCAGGTGCTGGAGCATCACCATCTATGCCGAGGTCAAAAGATGGTGCATCGCAGAACCTATCACCATGATAAGACTTTGATCTTCATAAGGGTTCAAGGACCAGGGCATCTCCTTGCGGCACAAACACGGGTGCATCGTTCACTGGCTTGGTTCGCAATAGTGTTGTAGTTGGCGGCCTTGGAGGCTTGCACCTACTTATAATGTTAAACACCTCCTCTTGTGTTAATGGTTGCTGAAAGTCAGCTCTTGGTGATGCAGGCTTGCTTGGCTGCGGTGTGCTAGCTCTTGGGGACGGCACTTTGGTAGTTGGATCACCTCCTTTTGTGTTTGGCATTGAAGCATCTCTATGAGTAGGCACCTTGGGGCTTGAAGTTGCAGTGGTGCCTTCCTGACCAGCTGTGGTGGTTTTGATTGTGACCATTGCTACCTCTTGAGCACTGCGTTGGATTTCCCCGAAGAGGAGAGGATGATGCAGCAAAGTGGCGTAAGTATTTCCCTCGCTTTTGAGAACCGGGTATCAATCCAAAGGGAGGCTACGCACAAGTCCCTCGTACTGCACAAAACAATAGCTCCTCGCAACCAACGCGATTAGGGGTTGTCAATCCTTCACGGTCACTTACGAGAGTGAGATCGATAGAGATGATAAATAATATTTTTGGTATTTTTGTATAGAGATGCAAAGTGAAAAGTAAAAGGCAAAGTAACAACAAAGCAAGTATTAAAGTGATGGAGATTAATATGATGAGAATAGACCGGGGCCATAGGTTTCACTAGTGGCTTCTCTCAAGAGCATAAGTATTCTACGGTGGGTGAACAAATTACTGTTGAGCAATTGATGAATCGAGCATAGTTATGAGTATATCTAGGTATGATCATGTATATAGGCATCACGTCCGAGACAAGTAGACCAAACGATTACGCATCTACTACTATTACTCCACTCATCGACCGCTATCCAAAGATGCATCTAGAGTATTAAGTTAAAAACAAAGTAACGCCTTAAGCAAGATGGCATGATGTAGAGGATAAATTCATGCAATATGATAAAAACCCCATCTTGTTATCCTCGATGGCAACAATACAATCGTGCCTTGCTGCCCTTCATCCTTTGGGAAAGGACACATAAGATTGAACCCAAAGCTAAGCACTTCTCCCATTGCAAGAACTACCAATCTAGTTGGCCAAACCAAGCGGATAATTCAAGAGACTTGCAAAGATAACCAATCATACATAAAAGAATTCAGAGAAGATTCAAATATTATTCATAGATAATCTGGATCATAAACCCACAATTCATCGGTCTCAACAAACACACCGCAAAAAGAAGATTACATCGAATAGATCTCCACGAGAGGGGGAGAACATTGTATTGAGATCCAAAAGGGAGAAGAAGCCATCTAGCTACTAGCTATGGACCCAAGGTCTGAAGTAAACTACTCACACTTCATCGAGAGGCTATGGTGATGATGTAGAAGCCCTCCGTGGTGGATGCCCCCTCGTGAGCTCAAACAGCCCCAAGATGGGATCTCGTGGATACAGGAAGTTGCGGTGGTGGAATTAGGTTTTTGGCTCCGTCTCTGATCGTTTGGGGATACGTAGGTATGTATAGGAGGAAGGAGTATGTCGGTGGAGCAACAGGGGGCCCACGAGGCATGGGGGCGCCCTAGGGGGCGCGCCCCCACCCTCATGACCGCCTCTTTTGTTCCTTGGAGTAGGGTCCAAGTCTCCTGGATCATGTTCGGTGAGAAAATCACGTTCCTGAAGGTTTTATTCCGTTTGGACTCCGTTTGATATTCCGTTTCTTCGAAACACTGAAATAGGCAAAAAACATCAATTCTGGGCTGGGCCTCCGGTTAATAGGTTAGTCCCAAAAATAATATAAAAGTGGAAAATAAAGCCCAATATAGTCCAAAACAGTAGCTAAAGTAGCATGGAGCAATCAAAAATTATAGATACGTTGAAGAAGTATCAACCATGATGCTAACTGACACATCAGTTGGCACACTGGTATCTGTAGTTGGCATCTTTCCAGTCTGAGTTGGCAGCAACCTAGCAGAACTTGGCACCCGTGCATCAATGGCTGCGGCTCGCAGTTCTCTCTCGTCTCTGAACCCCAAACCTTTTGTGGCATGTTCCCCCTTTGTGCCCCTGGCAAACTTGGCAATCTTCTGCTTAGGTGGTTTTGGTGGGACTGTTGAAAGGGGAGTCTTCGCCTTGATCTGTTGAACTTCTGTGATGGTGGTTGGCTCTCTGCTCAATACAGTTGGCATATCAGTTTGAAGCACTGCTTCCTTGACCATATTTACTTCAGCATCTGCACTCACCATCTTCTCCTTGGTTTGAGGCAACTGCAGATTCTTCTTCATTGAAACTGCTTTACGCTTCTGGACCACGTGAGGGTTTGCCATGGATGCTGCCTTGCTCTTGCAGGAGCTTAGGTCTGGGAGCTGCTTTAAATATTCCTTGTATTTTTCCTTTGAATGAACCCAGTCAAGACCCTTTCCTGCTTCCTCCATGTCAATTTGATTCTTTTCAGCATCACTTGATAAGAACAAGCTCTTGTCAATGGCAAAGTTGATCTTCTCACACATATCTTTGTCGCTGAAATCTGGCATAGGAAAGGTGGTTGGCAAAGCTGGCTTCAAGTTGCAGAGCTTGAACATATCAATGTTGCCCTGAGACTCTGCTTCGTCATTTTTCTTTGACTTCGGCAAATCCTTGTCTTTCCAGCAAGTTTTGTCAATCAACATCTGTAGTGTGCTCCTGCTACTCAATGAATTGTTGCTGCTGGCAGGGGTGGCAGAAGTGCTAGTCCTCCTAGATTTGTTGCCGCTTGTACCACCAGAACCAGGGGCGTTGTCATCATCATCATCGCTGTTGTCGCTGCCTCCATTGGATCCCCCTTTATCATCACCATAACCATCCTCGTCTTCTTCATCATCGTCTTCTTCCCTCTCACTGCCATCAGCTGATGCGCCTTTGTCTTCTCCCCTCTCACTGCCATCAACTGCTGCCCCTTTGTCCCTGTCCCCCTCTTTGGCCTCACCTTCTTATTCCTCCTCCTCTGCCTCTCTATCTTCTTCCTTGTCCTCCTCCTCTCCTTTGTCCTCTTCTTGTTTGTCCTCCTCCTCCTCCTCCTCCTCCTCCTCCTCCTCCTCCTCCTCCTCCTCCTCCTCCTCCTCTTCCTCTTCCTCTTCCTCCTCCTCCTCCTCTGCATCTTCTTCATTGTCATCCTCATCCTTGTCCTCCTCCTCTGATTCATCCGCATATGTGTCCTCGTCGTCGTCAGCATCTATCGCTGCTTCCATTTCCTCATCTTCTTCTGACTCATCCTCAACAAACTCTTCTTCTTCTTGTATAGTTGACCCCCGTCTCTTTCTTTTTGGACCACGGCGTGACGCCCCGGTTTGCATTGATGGTTGTTGTACGTAAGGATCAATATCCGGTTCCTCGTCATCGATCTTGGCAACTGCTTCAATGAAGGTGCCAACCTGTTCAGTTACAGCCTTGCACAGCTCATTGACCACTTTTGCAATCTTTGCCTTTTTCTGCATCAACACGAAAGATTCAGTACTGATTCAGTTAAAAAAATTAAATAGTAAAATGTCTGTAACTGACCATGATGTGATAAGCAAAAACCGACTAATACACACTTTCTGGCCAACTAAAAACATGATTCTAGCCAACTACACATGCACTATGGCACAAACTAAAAACATGCATTCTGCCAAAGTTGATGACAATGGTTGTAAACGAACACTTTGACTGTCCAAAAGAACATGTGCAACTACGTGAAGCTTATATGTGCAACTGAACATACATCACAGCCAACTGAATTCAGTATTCTCGCAACTACAGAAGTTATACATGTCCAACTGAACATACATCCCAGCCAAGAGAAAAATGTTGGTAAGTGGTACAAATTTCTATATGCAAAACACTAACCTGCGGATTGTAGGTTATTGGTAACTTGGATGCCACAAATGCTTCAGCTTGCAAAACTCCACCAAACAGTGGTGTCTACTCCGTGCCTCTATACTCCTCTTTAAGCTGATGTGAAAAAAAAGAGAAAAAGAAAAGAACAAGGTTATCAAAACAGATTTGTGTGTTGAACGAAACCAAACATTACAACCTGTGCAACTATAACAAGTACTGGGGTAGACAAATTCGACTATACATATATGCAACTGAACAAAGATACAAAAATTGTGCAACCCGCATGGCACCTAAAAAAAGTTTCTACCAACTGATGAAACACATTTGTGCAACAAGATTAGTAAAACTGTGCAACTTAAAAGAGATGGTGTGCCAATTTAAAATGAACATGTGTGCAGATTGCCAAACTTAAAGCTACAAGTTGTGCAACTACATCCATTGTTGTCCCAACTGATGACAGTTTTTTGTGCAATTTCCAAAAAAGTGACCAGACATCAAAAGAACATAAAAGGAAGACACTGTTGGAAAAAAACAAAAAAGAACTCACTTGTAATTTGCCGAACACACCAGGAGAGATAGTATCCTTCTTGATCACCTTGGCAATTAGAGTACTATCCCATGCATTCAATCGTATCGCGCAGTTGCTTACTGGGATGTCATATACGAGCGCATCAAGTTATAGTATTTGCACCAGACTCAAACAAAAGAAAAGCCAAGTTCAGTTATTGTTATGAGTATTTCAGCAAACTATAACTGCACAGAAAGAACAAGAACAAATGGAAAAGTGGTCGTTTTCACTAACCATCAAGTGATACAAGCAACAGCAGACAGTTTGCTTCTCCTGGTCCATGTTCTGGAAAGCTTCGTTAATGTGTTCTGCTACAAAGAGGCAGATGTTTGTGTTCTTTAGCATTTGATGATCTAGCACAAGTCCATAACACTTTGGGCTGAGCTTCAAGGCCGTGGTTGGTGCTAGAAAAGTGCTGAAGGCAACCGCAAGCCAGGCCATAAAGAATGTGTCATCCGTTCTTCCAGCCATATCCTGTATCATCTTGAGCCATGTAGTGATCTAGGGATGAGAATTTCCAGTTATGTTGAAAGCCTGTCTGAATCTCCTAGTGGCATCCTTGTCAACTAAATATCTGGATTTTTGACCCCTGTTTGGGAGATCAAATACCCTCTGAACACTGTCAGCATCGACACGGATCCTTCCCCTTCTTGGGAAAACTATTTCAGAGGTCTGTGGCTGGTAGGACTGCACCAGGAACTTAGTGAGGTCCGTTGGAAGTGTGTCTGATAAGTTCAATAGCCCCCGAACAACCTCGAAACTAGCTCTGACTTCTGTAGTGGGGTTAGAGAGGCGTTGAAATTTGCAAACCGCGCTGGTGATGCCCTTATCATGCCTGCTTGTGATGGTCGCTCCACATCTTCCCCTGCAGCCACCTCAACTCCTTCACCGCTGGCCTGTTGATGAGAAAATGAAAACATTAAGGAAACATTAAACACAAGAGAGAAAACTAGAATGAAAAAAAAACTAGCAATCATCATTTGGATCAGTATTGGAATGAGCTATAAATTCATAAAATGGATCATGCCAACTAATATGATGTATTTGTGCAACTAATAAAGCTCATGAGGACAATTGCAAGACTGCAAGCGCGCAACCTTCAAAAAATAAAAAAAAAGTACGAGACCTGGCAGCTACAAAAAGTTCTAGTGGATGTGCAACAATAAGAAATGATATTGCAAACAAGAAAAACAGCAACTAAAAAAAGTTTTGCAAAGAACTATTCAAATAGATCATAAACACACACAAAAAACCACATACCTCAGCATCTGCTGCGAAGATGCGACAGCTTCTCCAGCAACTGCTGCCTGCACAAAAAAATGACCACTGATGTCAACTATGAAAGATGCCAACTAGTCAACTACAAGATGCCAACTAATGCCAACTAATGTCAACTGTATTTAAATCAAGATGACTAGAGATGTCAACTACAAAAGGTTGTCATTGACAAACTAAAAACAAAAATAGTGGTGTGAACTGCTGCATAATTTCATCAGTATCTAAAAAGCGAGAAAAATACTTATATTCGAGATTTTACTTACCCTAGAAGATGACTCAGCTCCCTTACCAAGTGCTGCACGTCTAGTCCGCTTTACAACATGAAACTGATCAGCATCCTAAGAAAAAATAAAAAATATGAGCATGTGAAAAAACAAAAAAATGTTATATGACCCAAACAAAACCAAAAATTGGACTTATATCATCAGCATGCCACTTACCTCAACATCATCTCCCTGCTCAACACTCCGCGCAGGTCGTGGCTGGCGATTAGCAGGACGCTTCGAGTTCCGGCGAAGCGGCTGACTTCCAGAACGCTGATTAAGCAACCAAAAGAAAACATGAAAAAAAGACATTAGCATACATGCATAAGTTGAAAACAACTCAAAAACAAAAGAAAAAAAGTGAAAAAAAATACATCTCCTTCATTGCCATCCGCGTCTCCTCCTATTATAACCATTTTTGCCTGCAAGGCAGAAATACAACAAAAAACATAGTTAGAAGATGTGGACAACCAACTACTACAATGATGCAGCCAATCGGGCAAGAAACCTTGTGCAAACCGGACATCAAATAAGCCAACTAACTATTTTCTGCCTAGGTATTACTTGCCAACTGTGACAAAGTAATACCTAGGCAGAAAATAGTTAACTAAAGGCAACAAACTCAGTAAGATAACTTATTCTGAAAAAGCGTCCCTAGTTGCACATGAGGGGAGACACATGAAAACAACCACATCCACAACAAAGACTTGCACATTGAGAAAAATTAAATTGGAAAATTGGCAAGCATTGGTACTAATTTGCACAATCAAGGGGTCCTAGTTGCACAAAGTAGGAGAAAAACACATGAACCACCACAGCCACCACAAGGCTGGTGGATTGGGTAGACTATATTGAAAAACTGGCAAGCATTGGTGCTAAAATTGCACAAACAAGAGTCCCTAGTTGCACACAGCAGAGGGGAAACAGCAAAACCAACTAAGTAGAGCAAGCTGTCACAAGTGTATAACATATGAACAGCCAACTAGTAAAAGTGATGCAGCCAATCGAAAGGTGCAACTTGTGCAACTGAACACCGATAGACAACCACCTAGTACAAAAACAGTGAGCCAATCGACCCAAAACAATCTGCTGCAATCTGCAGAGCATATGGACAGCCAAGTACTATATGGACGCAGCCAACTGAGGAGAATTTTGTGCAACTAACCACTTAAATCTCTGAACACCAACTACAAAATCAGCCAATGCATTGCACACAACATTGCGCACATCTAATACAACTTGCAGAATGACTAAGAATCATGAACAGATCTCAAATCTCTACAAAATTGAACGGAACATGAACTAAACAGCCAAATCGCGCAACGGGCGCCGTGGACATGCATCCCTTCTACCTAACGACTACCGCGGACCCTGGCCAGCCACCCCCGTGTCGTGAACTACGCCTCCAGCGATTCCCCCGCGAGGAGAACCACCCGCAAGCCGCCGCCAAACTGAGCACTCCGCCCCGATGCCCCGTTCGGTGGAGAGGATGGCGAGGAGGAAGACGAAGACGGAATGGGGAGAGAGCTCGCTGCGGCAAGGGATTTCAGGCCACCTTGTAGATTCCGACCACCGTTGGCGTGTGCTACGAGATAGGATAAGGGAACTCAACGTGACCAAAATCGAGGATAAGCGGGGGTAGTTCGCGCCGTTCCCGAACCCTAGAGAGCATTCCCCTAGCATTTCGGCACAATCCGCGCTCCGCGAGATAGAGAGAGGGAGGAGAAGCATGTAGAAGTGGAGGGCGAGCATACCTCCGACAGCGAGGAGCACCAGCGATTCCCCCGCGAGGAGAACCACCCGCAAGCCGCCGCCACTCTGAGCACTCCGTCGCGACGCCCCGTTCGGTGGAGAGGATGGCGAGGAGGAAGACGAAGATGGGATGGGAGAGAGCATGCTGCGGCGAGGGATTTCAGGCACAGATTTGACCCCCACTACTCTCCTCCTCTACCGCTTACAGGTGGGCCTCCCACGTCCGGATGTGGACAAACCGCCCACGACCGCGGTGCGCGACCAATCCAGACCAGGTGGCACCTGGCGGATCTGGGCGCGATCGAACGGCCACAAATCGTCCGCCCGAGTCTGTTAGTTGGTGGCCGGCCACTTTCTAGATTTTAGGTTAAGATGGAAGGTATTGGGTATGGGGCGATGAGCTATCATCAATTTTCTGTCCTTAACGGGATTTTCTGTTGAAGCAAAAAACATCTCCATCTCAAAAAAGGTAACATGTCGACTAAAATCAGGAAATGTAAATCATATCTCTTTCAAAAAAAAGAAAATACAAGTCGCATACATGCATAAATGTGGTTCTTGCTCGAAGGTTGCATAGGGATGCAAGTGAACAAGTCCACTAATTCGAAGAAAGTCCGCATTGAGCATATTTGTATTAGCGCATTTTGAAAAGCAACCGATATTAGTTTATTTTTGGAGGCGCGAATGATCGCGTACGCCGGGACGCATCTGTGTCCTCATGCATCCCTGATAAATGGAGTGTACGCAACAACCCAGTTGCACCACCTGGTATGGTTTCGACGACTCATTTTCGACAACATTAACATTACCCAATGCTCTTCCCCTCCCTCAACCTTATCTTTGTGTCATTGACGTCGGATCTAATGATCGCCTCCTACGCCTAATTATGGTGCTATGAGGAGTCGAGGACCAAACCACTGGCCTCAGTGGTGGAGCTTGACAAAAATGCATGGGGAGGGGGGGGGGGCAAAAAATTTTACGGCAATAAACTAGAACTTGTAGCCTTAAGACAAAGTTATATTTACATTACCTATATTGGTTGCAAAGTACATATATACTAAAAAAACTAGACCAAAACATACATCTTGTCTACTTGGATGCATATACTGCTGAGCCTTCAAATCTCAAAGATTCATTACCAAACCATGGAGGTTCTACAGATCAGCCTGGTCGTCCTCCCTACACGGCGCTGTCACCGCCTACACGCGTGGCCCAGAATTGGAGCTCTTCGCGAGTCAGCGTCGAGCCTGTGTGGCGGCAGTCGTGTCGGATGAAATGGAGCAGCCGAGCGCCTGAGTAGCAATGCCCAAGGAGATGAAGCAGCAGCCGAGATGTGTATGCGTGAAGTTGAAGATGATGGGCATATGCATGCGTGCAAACATGGGATTGAGGCATACTAGCACCTCATAAAAATTAAATCTCGTTGGGGCTGGGGGCCATGGCCCCCTCGGACTCCTACATAGCTCCGCTAGTGACTAGCCTCATTGATTGCCTTCTTGTTGCAAGCTTTCTTATCATTGGCATAACCATGCCCACGCTTCCTCAACTGGGGAAGGACCTTCTCCGCAATGCTTGCCTACCACCTGATCATGCCCAAGAAGGGTGGAACCTCCTATGCACACATCTTGAAAACAAGGGTTTCAAACAAGGACATGATCTTCGCCTGGCTTCGGTTTCGTGTCCGCCTTAATTTTAGGGTGAATCTTGCTGACAAGAACATCTCCAACAACTCAAGATGTCCAGGATGCCACCATGAGCTAGAGGAATCCAATCATATCCATCAAGTGTCCCTTCTCCGATAGAGTCTGCCAACACATCGGTGTCTGCCCACCAACATTGTGGCAGATCTTTGGGATCGTCAGCTGACGCCAGGGTTAGACCAGTCCTATTGGCCATTCATCCTACTTTTGATCCTGTGAAAAGTTTGGGACTCAAGGAATGCCAAGGCCATTTAGGGCCAAGATGTTCTTAGCGCTAGCACTCTCAAGTCAGCCGTCAATGACTATCTCTCGACCTACTGGTTTATAAAATAGTGTACTGAGGTTATCACTTACTCGTGGCAAATACCTCCATTCACGTGCAGGTGCATGTACAATCATTTTCTGTAAACGGTCTCCTACTTGGTTACTTGTCGAGTAACATATTCACCCCCCCCCCCCCCCTCTCCCCTTCCGCATTCCTTAAAAAAAGATAGTGTCAAACTCTACCAATTCAATCATTACAAACACCAATACTGCTCATGTTTTGAGCACTGGTATATAATGATCTAGACCTTTGTCCTGCTAATTAAAACATATGCCTCATATCTATTTGAGGGTACCGTAAAGTCTTCAATCATCGTACATGGTCCTCACAGAACATATGTTTTGGCATCATATCAGAGATGTAGATTGTTTTATCTTACTATGAAAACAAATTTATATCCTCGATTTTCAAGAGACTTCGTTTGATTTTTTTTAAGTGAGTCAAAATGCCTGAATTCATGCAAGTGTGCCCCACTCCATTGGTTTGCCCCACGATAGAAAGCAATATGGGTCCACCCCTGAAGGAAACAACCAATGCGCAATGACTACCATAAGTATTAGGTCATCTCCAACGCTGACTCCCTAACCGGACACCGTATCCGTCCATGGACAGTGGGGACCAGTCCATGAACACTGATGCGGGAGGCGACCATCCAAAGCTATCCCCTAAATGTCCACTAGTAATGGCAATTTAAAATTCAAAATCCGTCCGATCACATAGCGCGTGCCGAATCACGCCAGCCCCCGTCACAATCAAAAAGGGGCAAGTATGCATAGTTTTAGATACCCGATCACAAAAGTATACCAGTCTGGCCGTTCGTGCAAAAAATGCCCTTCCTGACTGGCAATCCGAGCCTCCACGCTCAATCTGTCGTTGCCACCGTCTCGGCCGCCTCCTTCTTTACCCTCTCCAAATGATCCTTCTGCCGCTTCAACATCTTGAAACAGGCGGCTTGCACGATTATTTTTGCGTCATCATCTAAATCCTACATCTTCAAAGTCAACATCTTTGTGTCCTCCGAAGCAGCTGCGATCTCAACCTTCTTCTCTTCCAGCATGGCCTTCCTCTCTTTGATCTTGAGGATCTTCTTGGTAGCTAGATCGCTGGATTCTCCACCATCACCGTGTCCGACAGCTTCTCTTACGGGTCCATGCGTCGGCAGCAACGAATACGAACGGGAATTGAGTGGAGAGCGGTGGGATGGAAGAGGAGAGTGGGGAATTTTGCCGCGGAAACAGTGCAGTCGACTACAAAAGCACGGGCTCCACCTTAGTTCTGTGTGGCCCTGGGATGTTGGAGACCTACGTGGCTAGCTAGTATCGGAACTCCCGGCAAGCCCCTCGTCTTGTTCCGGTTTACGTGAAAACGACGGCCTGGACTGCTGATCGATGGGGGTCGCCGTTGGATGGCTTGTAGGGTCTGGACAGCTGCGTTTGAACGGATACAAGCGGTTGGGTGTCGGTGTTGGAGACGCCCAAGTATGGAAAGTGGATTATGTGTTTCAACTCTTTGAAGGAACAACCAAGCTCTCAACGGAATGTAACTATAGATAATGACTCATATGTTGCAACAAGAGTACAAATATTTTAGGTGGTGTTTGTTGGGCTGTGGATTTTGGAAAGCAGCTGCACAAAATCTCCTGAACAGCTATGAAAAATCTATTGTGAGAAAGCTATAAGCCATTTGGCAGCTCGTGATTTACGTGTCCAAATTAGTGTGGTTGTGCACAAACATTAAGATTTTATTTGACAAATCAATAAGAGGTTGGACAGCTGATGTGGTTTTCAAAGAAAATCAGAGATAAAACAAAAAAATGGAGAGAGGGAGGGGAAAACGTGAAGGAACTGAAACCTTACCGCGGAGAGAGATTCCGCGAAAGCGCAAGGAAACCAAAGTGAAATAGCACGTCCCTAAAAAAAAGTGAAATAGCACGTCAGTAAACAACGCCGCGTATCCGCGCGCGCGCGCGCGCCCGGGTCCGGACCCAAAAACCTTTAGAAAACAGAATCCTACGCCGACCATAACTCCTTTCCGCATCTCGCCAACTAATTAATCGCTCGCCTGGACGATGCCACGAGCCCCTCCATCACGCGTAGCCAGCCACGCTATCGCAGACCCCTCGACTCGAGGTCCCGGCGACGGCGACGACGGAGCGAGGGCCCATGCCGGACCTGGCGACCCACCCCGACGGCGTCGCCTTCGCCTTCGCGGCCTCCACCTGCCACGGCGCCGTCCGCCTGCGCGCGTCCGGCCGGCGCACGCTGGCCGCCGACCTCCACGAGCACCGGCTGTTCGTCCACCTCGTCCTGGACCGCGGCGGCCGCCGCGTCCTCATGGGCAACAAGGGCGGCAGCGCCGCCGAGTTCCTGGGCATGGAGCCGCGCAGGCGGGCCGAGGCCGTCGCGCGCATCGTGGCGAGGGCCCGGTTGCCGCCAGCGTGCGCCGAGGCCGTGGAGCGGCTGTGCGTGGCCTCGGCGGCGTGCGGGCGGGAGAATGCGTGCGACGACGTGACGGTTGCCGTGGTCTGGAAGCCACGCGCCGGAGCGGGAACAGGGGACGCCGCCGGCGCAAATCTTCCGTCACATGCGCCGTCCTCCGCGTTGAACATCTCTAATTTGACTTGGTTGCTCGGCTACAGCTAGGTCCAGCACGGCTGTGATACATCGCCGATTCTTAGTTTTATTTGGACGTGTAAACTTCCAGCTGACCCTTGTAGGATTAACTGTGCATATGTAAGCCTAATCATCAACCTGATAGTTTCAGATACCACAGCTTTAGCTACAGATGCAAGCTTATGTCAATCACAACATCACATCGCAAAACGGCACTGTGTCTCATCGCCCAAAGACTTACCACAAACACACACAACATGAAATTGTGCAGCGATATGGTAGGCAATGGAGCCACTGAGGACCTTTGCTAAGTAACAAGTACAGTACAAAATTACAGCTGATCATTGTAGGACTGTTAACTGTGCCACATACAGCTGATCATTGTATGCACAACCATCAACATGCCATGTAATTTCAGATACCACATTGGTAGCTTCTGCTACTGATGCAACCAGGCAATCACAATATCACATCACAAAACGGCACGTCTCATCGCCCAAGGCAACAAAGACTTAAACACAAACACACAACGAGCAAAACCGGGAAATTATACAGGAAATACAGTAAGTCGAAGGATGGTAAAGAAACCAAACAATATGGTAAGACCAAACGCAAAGCTCAAATTAGCATCAACACAAGTCACTTCGATTGCATCAAATTCATGAAAGTGTGCAGCGATATGGTAGGCAATGGAGCCACTAAGGCCCTTTGCTAAGTAACAACTACAAAATTCCGATAACATAAGAAACCACGACACAAGCGCCTACTGCAGGACCCTCCCTCTGGCTTATATGATGCCGATCTTGTTGGCCACGTCAAGAGCATCGTAGTCTGGTGTCAGCTTCACGTACGCCTTCTTCTTGCCATCAGGCCTGCAAAATTGCAAGTTTGGTTGGTCACTTAGCTGCACGGCATAGCGGATCAAGCAAGCAGCACAGCAAACAAACATGGGAGCAGAATACCAACCTGATGAGGGTGTTAACCTTCTTAGCCTGAATGTCATACATTTTCTTGACAGCAGCCTTAATTTTCTTCTTGTCGGCCTTGAGGTCGACAATGAAGACAAGGGTGTTGTTGTCTTCAATCTTCTTCATCGCAGACTCAGTGGTAAGCGGGTACTTGAGGATCTGGTACTGGTCTAATTTGTTCCTTCCAGGGGTGCTGATCCTGGGGTACTTGGGGTCCCTGGCCTTGGACAGGGTCTTGGGGCGGTGAAATGTCACAGAAGTGCGGATCTTCTTTGCCGTCTTCTTGATTGACCCAGACTTCACAGCCTTTGCAACCTTGGCGGCCTGGGCCTTGGCATCGCCCTTTTTGGCAACAGCAACTGGTAACAGATGGAAACAATAATCAGCTAATGGACTTAGCAGCAAGACATAGAGAATGACATGAGAGTAAGCTTCTGGATTCTAAAGGGACAATTCAAGTTTTTAACATGGAAAAGAGTAACAAGTTGCAGCATATCACTGAAACTTGCAGAGCATACTATTGGAGCACCCTTTAGTTTGCAAAAGATATTTTGCCATAAAAATTTGTCAGTTTTATGTATGTCAAAGAACAAACATTTTACAAGAGCAACCAAATAGTGAAAACTGCATTCAATCATGTTGACCAATCCAATAGTGAGACCACAATACAGTGACATATAAAACAAACTTTGAACTACACATGAACCCAAATCTAAAGCACCTGACATGATGGCATTAGCATTTTCAACAACAAAAATTGGGGGAACATAGTTCAGCAACATTATGAGGTTACCTTTGGGAGCCATTTGAGCTTCTCAGAAAAGCCTCTTGAACTGCAAACATAGACGAGCAGTGATTTTAGATCGATTAAACGAGAAACGATACAAGAAAATACAGTGACATTAGAAAAGCAAGCGATGTGTGTACACAGAGGAAACTAGTCTAGTTTCGGAGCTAAAGCAACTCAGAGCGCCTTGGTAAATCGATATCCAAACAACAACATTTCCCGAGCACAGTATTTCGACAGACCCTGTGATGAAAATACATGCGACAACAACAAACGGAACACTAACTCCATTCGTCAAAACAAGCATCTAATTTCACGCCCAAATCTACAAACCATGATCATCTCGAGCAACAAAACATAAACATCTCCTACACATCTGGACTACTAACGGATCTTCACGCTAACGCGGAATAGGACGGGCTACGGGACAAATCACTGAGGAAAACATCAGCTACTGCCATGAACAACGACGCGGACGCTACAGGAGAAGCACGGGATTTCGCGCGCATGGAGCGGATCCGGCATCTCGTCAAGAACGAGGGAGCCGCGGGGGCTCGACGCCGTCTAACCGAGGCGAAGAAGAGCGGAGCATGAGCACGGCGGCGGGAGATGGGTGGGATGGGGAGGTGGCGGCGGGCGGCTTACCTTACCTTCCTGGGGTGCGGGCGCGAGGCGATGCGAAGACGGCTGAGGAGGAACCCTAGCGGGCAGGCGAGCCAGGCCTTTATATCGTGGAGTCGAGCGACTCCCTCGTCTAGGGTACAAACTGGGTTGGGCCTGGTTGGGCTGTACAGAGCACCGCGAGGCCTTGACGCCGATAAGTTAGTTGTCTCGCACGGTTTTTTTTTTACTGAGTTTTTTTTAAATGCTATATCTCGTTTTAAATTGTTTTACCTTTTTAAAGCGAAAATTAAATTCGGCTCTCAAGCAATACCGCTCCTGCCGCCAAACATAATTTCTCTTTTTTTCTATCTTACAATAAACAACCAAAAAAATCACACGTGTGTGATCTACATTTTTTTAACAGATAAATTTTTGTAAGATAATTCTAGTGCATGCGGCTTGTGAAGAAATAAGAAGTCTGATCCTGTTTGTATAGATTTGAATTTGCTTTTCCAACCACTGCTTGTTTTCATTTTTCAACCCCAACCAATGCGCACGGTTTTTGATGATTTTTTGTATTACTACCAAACAAATAGACTATTTTCACCCATCAGGAGCACTAATACCCGAGAGCCAAAAGGCTACCGTAAGGATTTTTCTGGATTTTTCAGTTTTTTGCAAAAATAAAAAAATGTTAACCAAACCCTGGAAAATAGAAGAATTACACTGAAATCTTTACAGGGCACTAGCTTCTTCTCGAACAGGCGGTTGGAGGGCCACCGCAAGCCGCTCCAATACCCGAGCCAGATTAACACCGTTGATCGCGGTTAAGAAGTCGTCAAGGTTGTTGTTCTATCGGGACCATTGCCTAGAGAGGAAGTTCTCACGGGCGGAAGAGCCACATGTCTACAAGCCTGAATTCCAATAAATCCCACACGCCACGCGTCGACACATGAGGGCTCACCAGATGTGATGGAGATTAGGTTGGAGGGCCCAATATCAAGGGAAGTCATTGTCGTCACGCCGACAGACTCTACAAACCCTAAACTCACTGTCCCAAACAGAGCACGCCAATAGACTCTACAAACCCTAAACTCACCGTCGCAAACACACGACATGAATCTACGGCCCGTGAGTCGTCGATGTGCCATTTATGGCGCATGCCAGTATTAACTTACGTTGTGCCCCAATTCTGGGTCTCACTTGCTAGTGGCGTGGATCATACAATAAGAGATTATTTGTCGCATCTCGTAACTTAGGTCGTGCCCCATTTTTGGGTCTCACTTACTAGTGGCATGGAGTTTAGATGGCACACCACTACTAACGTGTTATTGGTGGTGTACAAAATATTACCCACGCCAATGAAATTTCAAAAAAAAAAATACCGGTAGCCTGGATTAAAAGTGGCGAGCCACTAATTGGGATTATGTGTAACCATTTTTACACTAGTGGCGGATCTTCACCCCGACAGCTAAATCATCCAACCAATGTGGCTTTCTTTCCCCGCTATTTTCATTATCATGTTCTTTTCACTTCCATTCATGCCTACACTTTCATCTCACATGTTTCTAGTATTTAAACAACAATTTCCACATCTTTTAATCGCCTTTTTCTCCTCCACCACCACTCACGTTTCACAAAGTTGTCAATTCTCTTTTTTTTTAAAAGACCAAAGGTTGTGTATTAAGTAGCACAAGCCCTTACAAAAACATCATTACGTAAGTTGAAAATACATCCAAATAATTGGCGGTGCCGAAGTCTTCTTCCTCCGGCATCCACCGGCTGTGCGTCGTGTGTTGAGAAACGTAGTAGAAAACAAAAAAATTGCGCCTACGATCGCCCAAGATCAACATGAAGCTGCATAACGGGTTGGGATCACAACCTTTACCGTCACCGAGTTGCAGTGAAAGAAGAACGTGTCAGTGTAGATCGTACTCGGAGTCCCTCCAACCATCCACGAACGATCCCTCAAACCGAAGACCGAAAACACGACCTCTCTACTTGGTTGCCTAGCATATACTAGTTAGCGTGCACGTGTAACGCACGTCTCAAGAAGCAAACTATTCATTATCATCAATAAGAAAACAAAGGAAAAATATCATAAGCTCTGTTTGTTCAGAAAAACAAGGAACTACGAGTTGCAAAAATATTTGTCCTTATACTGGCAGAAACAAGCATACTTGCAGAGTAGCACAAAAGCAATAAAGCTAAAAAATACCCACACTCTCCGTTGCAGAGCAAGTCTTAAACTAAGATTATCAAAATTTTCTGAAGCTTATTATTCTTCACCTCCCAAGGTACACCAGCTTCGTTTGCACTCCAAAGAAGTAATCCAGCATAAGAATACCCCCATGCATGCTAATAAAGCAAGTATAGCATTAGTAAGCATGAATTGTAAAACTGACATGAGAAATCAGAGATAACATTAGTTTGACTATATATGGTTGTTAGGACCGGCTCTATACATAAATGAGTAAATGACTGATCAGTCAGCATGATTAGTAATATTGAGAAAATAAATCATAGATAACATTAGATTGGGCTATATATGATTGTTAGGAATGGATGTATACAAAGATGACTAATCAGAAAAGGTGCCAGCCTTTCTCTCTCAACCTCAGTGGCATACTTAAATCCAGACCTCAAATAAGGGTGAGATATTACAGTGATATTAATATTAATAAACTAAATGGCATTAAACCATTCCGTGCACACTTATCATAACTTATAAAGACAAAAGTTGTATTATTATGAGAAAATGCACGACATATATTTGAATAACCTGATATAATGTTCTGCCTCTATGAAAACATAGACTATGTCGCGTGCAGACACAACGCAACGCCAACACGGAGGTCGCGGTCGTCCTTGGTGCCACCAATGCCGGTGAATTGAATGACGCCGGGCGAGTGCATTGCCTCCCGGCGGGCGGCGGCCACCCGCCGCCTTGGTGACCATCAGCATTTCTCCCGCCTCCAGGCTCCCCGGGCAATACAACTGGATCTATTGACACACCAAAAACAATAGAAAGTTTAATCAGTTACATTCGCTAAGCACAAAGGAAAGAAAGGGCACGAAGTGAATATGCATGACGCAGTAAAACTACCTAAATTATCATAAGAGGAGAGAGAACTGGAAAATGCTCAATGCAAACTTGAACTCACTTAGATTTTGCTGGACTGAAAATGACACAGATTCATATAAACATCTATCAGTAAAACTTACATGCAAACTGTACTTCCTTCATCTAGGGAAAACAGTTTAAACAATACATTCAGCTTTCAACGAAGAACTACATAATAGGTAAATATTTTTGCCCCAATACTGAAATATTGATAAAGAAACAATAGTAAAAATAGAGTAACACCAACCTTGAATTGAACTTGTGAGAAGCATGGGCTTGCATCAACCATCCTCGTAGGGTATACTCACAGCACATCGTTGCTTATAAATCTAACAGTACCATATCCGAGCCCGAGTAATTCAAAGACAAGAATAAAAAACGTACTAGTAACAGCAGCCAATCCACAAAACACTTTGTTCCGAAGCAAATCGACAGCATCCTCCATTCCTATTCTACTTCCACTATACATCTCCTTTTCTTCTTGAAGGCGACAAGAGAGGAAATGAAAATTCAGGCTGATCCATCTCTCCATCGCAAAACCCAGACGAACACAACACCAAAACAGCCGCCCCCTCAGTCGGGCCCGACCTCCAACCTCCGCCAACTTCGCCCCGCATCCCAACGCAGTGACGCACCTCAACCCAACCCAATACTACCATCACTGAATCTTAACGAAAAAATCAAGCTCGGTTCAAACCAGAGCACATGCCAAAATTTGCATACAGTGGCATTGAGAGAGACAAGAGGGAAATCAAGAAGGATCGGTAATGAGAGAGATGAAAAAAACAATCTGGAGAATCAGAATCTCATCTTGGCGTCATCGGCCGCGCTCGACGTTACTTACGCACGTGGCACACCCCAGCCCTGCCTCTGCTCACGCCACTTGTACCGGTTGCGGCGTGATTCTCGTCGTGGACATGCATTAGTCGAGCCGCCGCCAGTCAATGTCCTCCACAATAGCACTGAATGCCGGGTGAGCGGAAGAAGGGAACGGAATGAGGGGCTGGGGCGGCGGCGGATCTGTTTTCACGTCTGCAACGACGGTCAAGATGGAGGAACTGGGCCAATCATTGGCGGCCTTGCCTCCCGAGGGAGGAGGCGGAATTCAGAGCGGCGGTTTTGTCTCCCGTGATTAGAGGAGACGATAGATGGGATATGTTTTTTTCTTTGTTTTTGAGAATTTGTGGCGTGGCCCCTCCCGTGATTAGAGGAGATGATGAGAGAATAGAGATGGGATAGGTGTGATCCGGTGGAGAATGGTCAGCCAACACTAATTGCTACATGCAATCGTGGCCTCCGTCAGATGTATTTAGGTCATTAGATCTCATTAGATGGGATAATCTGGTGGCATAAATTAGCCTAGGTACACATAATGGGGTGGCTTTAGAAAAGAAAATGTTGGATTTTTTAATAGTAGTATAGATAGGTTGGAGGAGGACAAGAGGGCAGCCACCCCCCCCCCCTTGGGGTGCCGCCCAAGAGGGCAGCCACCCCCCCTAGTCCAATCCCGCCCCCCCCCCCCACACACACACAAGGAAAGGGGGGGAGCCAATTCCTTAATGGCTCTTATGGCCCATAACTCCTTCCACCTCTTGGCCTTTTAAGGCCCGTTGATATTTAAACTAAATATAAAATGTACTAAACACCTCTAGAAGATTTTACATATCCAAAAGCATTTTACACCTATATATAATATATCGATAATACCCGATATTCACTGAAACCCTTCCGGTGACCCCAAAACGCTCCTGGGTCCTCTCGGAACTATTCCGAATATTCATGAAATAATTCTACAAATATATTCTCATGACTCCCCTCCTACTAACACTTAGCAAATCATGGTTGCCTTAAGCTTGTGAACCCGTAGGTTCGGTAACCCATGGACATGAACAAAACCGTTCGTTCAATGAATAGCAGCGGGACCGTGGACGTCCATATCGGCCCCTATGAGTACAAGAATGATATTCGAGTGAACCTTTGGTTATCATGTGCAGTTCCCTTTGCTTCGTGATACTTCACAAAACCGGGGATGCGTCGATATCCTCCCGAGTCATCACTATGCTCATTATACCGAAATTCTCGTTACCGGTTATGTTCTTCTTTCTCGTTATTGTGTTCTGGCATCCCCGTGACTCAGTAACGTGTGTCTGTCCAGACGATGATTAATGCCATCACACCGAGAGGGACCTAATAATATCCCTCCATCGTCGGAGGAGCAAATCCCACTCTTGAGCTATCAGCAACTTGTCAAACTTTCCGATTGTCGGTGTAAAATCCGGCGAACCTCGGGGTAGGGGGTCCCGAGTTGTGGATCTCGGATCGATGGTAACAGGAATAAGGGAGACGATGCTTACCCAGATTCAGGCCCTCTTGATGGAGGTAAAACCCTACATCCTGCTCTTGTTTATATTGATGGAGATGTATCAAGTACAAGCTTGATCTACCTCAATATCGAAAGTTGTATTCTAACCCTAGGGCTAGGTGAATGTAATTGTGATTCGGTCCCCCTTACAGGCTAAACCCTCTGGCTTATATACACGCCAGGTGTTGGGGATATAGCCCCACGATGAGACCCGCCCTGACTGGGCCGGGTTAGGCTATTGGCGATTCACAAAGAGGGCCTTAAACAGGCCTAGGAGATCAAGACGTAACCCGGAGGGCGACTTATTAAATGAGCCGCTGGAGGCCCAAGCCCAGAAGATGGTGTGAGACCCGGCGTGGTAAGCTGCCCGACGACGACTTGCCTAGCAAGGCAAGGCGACTTACAACCAGAATCGGTTACGTTGTGTAATCCGACCTGGACTCTTGTAAGCCTAGGGCCTCGACCTGTGTATATAAAGGTGAGACCCTGCGGCAGGTTAACTCAAGAAACAATTAATCGATAGCTAGGTCAAGCGATTCCGCTCCCTTGTAATCGATACTCAATCAATACAAACTCAAAGCAGGACGTAGGCTTTTACCTCAATCGTGAGGGGCCGAACCTGGGTAAACTCGCGTCTCTCGTCCCGCTCAACCCCGTCAAGCTAACCTACATTGCGATGATTCTCCACCTAAGTCCTTTCACAAGGGCATCTGCCATGACAAACCCACGACAGTTGGTGCCCACCGTGGGGCCAGCGCATGGTGGTTTCAAGTTCTTGAAGGGCACTTTCCCAGGGATCGAGGGATACATAGTTGGCAGGATGACTAAGAGTCACCGCGGCAAGCTCTACATCAACGACGTTGGCTGGGGCCCGGAGGCCGACTCAATCGAGTACGGGTACCGGGCCCCCTTCGGCGAAATTCACATCTTCATCGGGAAGATCGGCGAATTTGAGCTTGATCCGGACATCTCCACCAACCTCATCGAGTCGGCGCGGCGTGTGCAACCCACCCGGGTTCAACCCAGCCGGAAGCATGTTTTCGTTGGTTTCACGCAAGGCATGGAGCTTGCGGAAGGTTCCCAATCCAGAGGAGAGACTGCCATCTACTCAGGTGATGATTCCTCGACCGGAGAGACATAATCGATCTACCAGCTTCAAGACGGCAGGCTTGGGGGCTATTTCGGACCCCTATGAGCCGCCGTCCAGGGCTGCGATCTTCATGACTGGCACAGGGCCGACTCTTAATTCATCAACAATCGCCGCTATGATGTCTAGTGCGGTGGCGGCGGCGGTAGGGGTTGGCAACTCAGCTACGCCCCCGGCTCAAGTCTTGTCAGATCTCTTGGGCACCTTGACAACTTTGCTAGCAACAGAGGTTACTACGGCAAATCAAGCAGAGCATAATGTGGAGATTGCAAAGGTGCGAGATCAGATAGCTAAAGCCCAGGAGGATCTTAACACAAAGAATGTCACGATGGCAACAGAGCAGGCCCAGATGGATGTCGAGTCGTAGCGGTTAAGGGTGGAAGCTTTTCGTTTAAGTTTAGATCAGGATGCCTCCAATGATGTTCTTCGTAGACGACATCAAACCCACCTCCCTTTGCAGTATGAGGCGCGAAACCTTTTTAACACGCCTGGGGCAGGGCCAAGTAACCCGCCAGGTACGACCCGGGCTGCGGAAGCGCCAGGGAGCGGCGCGACGGCTCAGCCTCGATTGCTAGACCCGCCCCGTAGGGATCAGACTCCGCCTCAGCAGTTTTCGACACCACCTGGTCACTATTCTAACCTGGTGGACAACATGTTAGCGGCAGCAACCCGGCTGGCAGCAATTTCGATCGAGGGTGAATCGCCAGTTGCGGTGGAGACCCGGAACGCGGTTGAACTCCTTCGAACAGATGTGGCGCAGCAGGCGGCTTACTCGTATAGCTTTTGTTCATTCAATCCCTCGCCAAAGTCGAAGTTACAGCCGGCGCGTTGAGTCGCCGGCAGTGTCCAGCAGCGAGCGACGTCGTAACTCGCCCCGCGATGATAACTTGCTAGTTAATGCTCAGGCAATCGTAGATAAATCCAGAGCTTGTCGTGAGGCGGTGGCGGCGGCTCAACAGGGGGCTTACCAACAGCCTCCGGCGACCCCTTCAGCCTCGATGGGAGCTGGGACAATTTCTAGGACGGTTGGAGTGCCGTGCTTAGTACTAGCTCTGCGTAATGAGCGTCTGCCCCGGGATTTTAAAGGACCTCATAAGGTGCCTAATATACAACTGACCTACCTCCAGAGGCTTGGATTGAGAGCTATGAGTTAGCCATGGAGATGTTGGATGTCAATGATGTTGTGTGTGCTAAATACTTTACCATGATGTTGGATGGGCCTACTCGTACATGGTTAAAAGGATTGCCTCCTAATTCCATCAATTCATTGGTAGAGTTGAAGGCATGCTTCATCAAAAAAATTCAAGAGACATGCAAGTAGCCTTTGACGATCATCCATCTGGACAACTGCGTACAGCGTGAGGAGGAGTCAGCGAATCATTGGGTCCGGCGGGTCTCTACTATTATCCACTAATCGGATAGCATTGCGACGGGTCAAGCGGTTCTAGTCTTGGAGAAGAATTGTCACTTACCCCCCACCCCTTAAGCAGAAGCTCGGGTGGCTTAAGCGCCACTGCACTGACATGGGTGAACTCATGGCGTCTCTCATAAAGTATGCAGACTCTGACAACACCAAGGACCCTGGATCTGATGAGGAGAAATCCAAGAAGGGCAAGAAGTGAATGAAATATGCCCTAGAGGCAATAATAAAGTTGTTATTAATATTTCCTTACATCATGATAAATGTTTATTATTCATGCTAGAATTGTATTAACAGGAAACTTAGTACATGTGTGAATACATAGACAAATAAAGTGTCACTAGTATGCCTCTACTTGACTAGCTCGTTAATCAAAGATGGTTAGGTTTCCTAGCCATAGACATGAGTTGTCATTTGATTAACGGGATCACATCATTAGAGAATGATGTGATTGACAAGACCCATCCGTTAGCTTAGCACGATGATCGTTTAGTTTGTTGCTATTGCTTTCTTCATGACTTATACATGTTCCTATGACTATGAGATTATGCAACTCCCGAATACCGAAGGAACACTTAGTGTGCTATCAAATGTCACAACGTAACTGGGTGATTATAAAGATGCTCTATTGGTGTCTCCGATGGTGTTTGTTGAGTTGGCATAGATCAAGATTAGGATTTGTCACTCCGATTGTCGGAGAGGTATCTCTGGGCCCTCTCGGTAATGCACATCACTATAAGCCTTGCAAGCAATGTGGCTAATGAGTTAGTTATGGGATGATGCATTACGGAACAAGTAAAGAGACTTGCCGGTAACGAGATTGAACTAGGTATTGAGATACCGACGATCGATTCTCGGGCAAGTAACATACTGATGACAAAGGGAACAGCGTATGTTGTTATGCGATTTGACCGATAAAGATCTTCGTAGAATATGTGGGAGCCAATACGAGCATCCAGGTTCTGCTATTGGTTATTGATCGGAGACGACTCTCGATCATGTCTACATAGTTCTCGAACCCGTAGGGTCCGCACGCTTAACGTTCGGTGACGATCGGTATTATGAGTTTATGTGTTTTGATGTACCGAAGGTTGTTCGGAGTCCCAAATGTGATCACGGACATGACGAGGAGTCTTGAAATGGTCGATACATGAAGATTGATATATTGGAAGGTTATGTTTGGACACCGGAAAGGTTTCCGATGAGTTCGGGCATTTTCTGGAGTACCGGGGGGTTACCGGAACCCCCCCCCCCCCGGGGAGTTAATGGTCCTTAGTGGGCCATGGTGGAAGAGAGGAGGAGGCGGCCAAGTGGGAGGCGCACGCCCCCCAAGCCCAATCCTCTTCCTTCTCTCCCTCTTCCTCTTCCTTCTTCTCCTACTCCCACTACAGAAAAACTACACTTCCGTGATGATACGTGTTTGTCACAGTAGGTCGCGTTTTTTGTCATGCATGTACATCCATGACAAATTTATGACAGACTCAAGATAGTCATACCTGTGTCTTTGTCAGAGAAGTGTTCCATGACATTACCAAAATTATCATCACGAAGTGTCCACTTCCATGACGATAAATCGCGCGTCACAGAAGTGCTTTCGTCAAGGATGACCGACACATGGCATCCACCGTAACGGAACGCCGTTAAGCTATCGGATCGGGTTTTGGATCCGAAACCCGTTAATAGCCCCGACCAATGGGGATTTTCCACGTGTAAAATCATCATTGGCTGGAGGAAACACGTGTCGACTCATCGTTGGGACAGATGTCATCCACTCATTGGACAGAAGGCGCCTATGATACGTCGACACGTGGCAGGCGCAATAGAGGCCCATTCCTGTGAAAAGGCCGGCCCGTTTGACTTGGTCAAAAGGTGGCGGGCCAGCCCATGGAAAGCCTGTTAACGACCTGTTCGCATATAGCCCATTTACGGCCCGCTAAACCAAGGCCCGTTATGCCCTATCTGAATTAGGCCCAGTAGCGTCATCTGGGCCATCCAATATGATTCCACCCGTTTTCGCCGCCCATGTATGGCCCATGACGCCTTTCGCCCATATGAGGCCCTATGTAACTCTTGGCCTATTAACGCCGTGGTGAAATCGCCCGCAATGAACAAAGGTATCACTTTCCACCCATTAACGGCCGTGGTGAAACGGCCCGTAATGAACAATATATCACTTTATACCCATTAAGGGCCCGTTATTCGGTTGGGCCATTTCAAAGAATGTTATCTTTCGCCTTCTCGAGCCTATTTATTCTTGGGCTCATTTCAAAGATTTGTTTACTTACGGCTATTCTCGTCATTTTCGCTTGGGCCAAATTCAGCCCGTGGTTACATCGGCCATTTGTGGTCCGTTAATACGTTGAGCCGTTTTCATAGCGTCATCAAATACGACCTATTAACGATGGCCCGTTATGGTCATACGGCCCGTATAAGGCCCATGATGATACGGCCCGTAGAAGCCCCATTGTTTCTACGGCCCATAAAAGGCCCATTGTTTTTACGGCCCGTAGAAGGCCCATTGTTTCTACGGCCCGTAGAAGGTATACTGTTTCTACGGCCCGTAGAAGGCCCACTGTTTCTACGACCCGTAGGAGGCCCAGTGTCACTATAGTAAATATTAGCCCATGGTTATTGTGGCCTAGTTTTAAAAAGAACTACACTGACTACAAGCAAACAAATAAACAAGACAACAAGGAAATAAATAAGCAAGCAATTTATGCTAGGCTATCAGGGCTATTACACATATTACATCCACCGGGCATCAAAGTTCGCCACTAGTGCAAATATAGGGAACAAAGCAGCATATCATATACACTGGTTGTCAAAGTTGGCGACCAGCGCAAATAAACGCCGCAAAGAAACAAATCCAGAATGAAACCACTTCGAAGATCTCAAGAAACAATATCCCAGGTACCCATAATGTCGGCAAGATGCTTAGCAAGCTTATTAACTTTCTCTTGTTTGGCGCTTAAATCCTCCAAATATTGTCATTGCACCGTAAAATATGCATCTGAATTCTCTGAGGACTTCCTTAGTCCTTCACTTCTGTCAAAAGACATCGATCGATGTCTTTCAACTTGAAGTTGAGACTCAAGAAGACGAACTGATTCGAGCACGAGTTCAAGAGCTTGTGCCATCCGTAGTGGCCAATAACTCGAACACTACATCAAGACAGACTTTTGGGTTCCCTCACCGTCGTCAAGATAGTTTTATCGCTTTCTTGGAGACCAACATGGATGTCTCACTATCTTGAACCTTATCTCATTACTTCCTTTACCATTGGATAACGCGGTCTCGTTTCTCCAATATTTTGTCCGCATTCTAAAAGAGAAACAAGGCATACATCACATGTTTACTATGTTGTATATGAAACTCATTTTGGTAAATGAGTTCAAGAGTAAAGTGGACAGGATAACAAAGATGAAACAAAGATATATCTATGTACCATGGTCACTTTATGGTCTATATCATTATAGTTTTGTTGCCAAATCAAGATAGAGACACAGTTCAAATAATATTTGTTCAAGACAAAGCGTAATAGATGAATATAAATGTGGGTAACTATAGAGCAATAACAACACTTGTAATGTGCATGACATGAGAACATAAATGTTTATTCAATTGAAATTGAAATCAACATAGAGCAGGTTACAACAAAGAAACCAGTTAAAGAAACAGGTTTAAAACATACCTGCTGCGCCATTGGAGTTTCAATTCCATCCTTCAAATTTGAAAATAGTTGGTATGAGTAAATACAATAGCAAAGGAGTATGAACCATAGCTACGTAACCCGACACGAGAACAAATCTTCTTCTCCTTTAAGCGTTGAGTTGGGATTCGAAGTGGTGGTCCTCGTGCTTTGGGCACTGCAGTTCCCTTACTAACCGCTCGTATTTGGGTGCTCTGTGGTGGAGACGGTGCTGTGTAAATTGGAACTGGTTACTATCTGCCGGGGTTGGGGTTAGAAGGGGTGTAGCTGGTTCTCTGTCCAACTGGGTAGGGGTACAATCTGCGAGTCAGGTTATGTGTGGTGGATCTGGTCCTTGGGCAAGTACAACCGTGGTTCTATCTGCATCAACTGGTAGCACTATTTTTTCTGAAGACCGTGTTGTTACTCCCTTAGATACTGCCATCACGCTCTCCAATTCAAATGGCTGATAAACAAGAAAAGTAATTGAAAGTATAGACATTGTATGATAGACAGGTGCAATGGATAGTGGGGGAATAAAAGAGGGCACGAAATAATTCATATTTATGTTGTCTAACCAAACAGGATAGCATGACACAATTTCACATATATGATGGCTAACTAAATAGGATAGCATGACACAATTTCACATTATGATGGCTAAATAAAAAAGATGGAAAGACATAGTTCAAAATATGAGACTATGTAAATAGGATGACATGACATAACTATATAATGTGTTTATTAAATAGGTTGGCATGCCATAATTCACATACATTCATGGATATAATGCCATAATTTTAAATATGATGACTGTAAACACTAAACAGATGAGATGATATAACTATATGATGTCTTTATTAAATGGGTTGCCATGCCATAATTCAGATAGATGATGTGTATGTACTATGTAAATATGATGGCATGATATAATTCAAATATATGATTTATATAGTAAGCAAGTAAGCAGATGGCAATCTATATATGATGTAAAAACTAAGCAATGCAAGACAACATGCATGACATGGGTAATATAACCTGCCAAGTTTGAGCATAGACCTCGGGGAAATAGGACTGGTCATCGGTCTCTAATCCTCCTCCGAGGAGCTCTCTCAGAGCCACCAAGATGTCTGCTTGAGCAGGTAGCATTGTCTGCTCAATACCTTGTTTTCACTCCAGATACTTCCATCACCGCTTCAAATGGTTGATGCACAGAAGAGTAGTTGAATATACAAACGTTGTCGACAAATGGAGCACGTAATACAAAAAATGATAGCATGATATAATTCACATACATGATGATTGGCTAAACAACATGGCATTGCATAATTCACATATATAATGCCTTTGCAACAAGATAGCATTGTATAATTCACATATATAATGTCTTGCAACAAGATGGCAATGCATAATTCACATATATGGTAATTAGACACCTGAACAGTGGCATTCACACAAAGCATGTCTAAACTAATCAAATGGCATAGCAATGCGAGACACCATACGCACGATATGAGCAACATAACCATGCCAAGTTAGAGCATACACCTCGGGGGGGGGGGGGGTGGAATAGGACTGGTCATCTGTCTCTGAATCCTCCTCTGAGGAGCTATCCGTAACCAGCGAGATATACGCTTCGTCAGATAGCATAGTCTGCTCAAAATACCTTGTTTTCACTCCAGAATTTGCCATCACCGTGTCAAATGGCTGATGCACACGAAGAGCAGTTGAATGTACTAACATTGTTGACAAATGTAATATGTAATGAAAAAAAAGGATGGCCTGATATAATTTACATATAAGATGACTGGCTAAGCAGGATGGCATTGCAAAATTCACATATATGATGCTTGGCTAAACAAGGTGGCGTTGCATAATTCACATAAACGATGAATAAACTAAACAGATGGCATTAGCACAAAGGATGTCTAAACTAAGCAGATGACATATTTGATGTAAAAAGTAAGCAATGCAAGACACCATATGCATGATATAACCAACATCAGCATGCCAAGTTAGAGCGAAGACCTCAGGGGGTAAATAGGAGTTATCTTCTCCTTCTGAATCCCCTCGAATGTATATCTTCCTCTCGATTACAATCCGAAATGCATGGAGGGGGGCTTCCTTTGCGCCTACCATGGAGCGACGTCTACATGAAATTATATTGCCACACAAGGCTCGTCTCTTTTGCTCTACATGTTCAGTTCCATTGTTTACAATAACTGTCATGCATAGGAATAAAACATAGTGAGATTATGTAAGGAGTGCATGCAGAAATCCAGAGTGATGGTAGCAACCTGTGGATAGACCCAAAACCAATAATAGCAGGCAGATAATGGCTTCAGTTAATAAATACAGATGATGGCTTCTTTACTGTTTGTTTCCCACCCAACATGAAACTCATAGTAGACACCGGAGATTAACCAGATAGTAGATAGATACTATTGATAGCGGCCCGATATGTACCCCACAATCATTTAAAACTCAAGTTTGACCATTAGTTTGGAGTGACTCGAGTCTAATCGGTGAACAAGACGATAAAGTAGCATGTAATATTAGCGATGCATAACGTGGGGAACACGAAAGAGTGCGACCTCTCTTGCGGACCCGTGTAGTCCTCGAGGTCATATGCTCGGTTGATGATGGTAATGCAGTTTTCATGGCTACCAACAAGCGGGAAGGAGATCTCGAGGCGGCGAAAGACATCCGAGGCGGATCCCTATTGTGCTGGACCCTTCGTCGTTGGAGCAGCCGAGCTGGGTGGACGATGGTGCAGCAGGAGCGGACAAACCACGCAAGATTTTCTTTGACAACTATCTCGTAAGAGAAGTAATTCTGTAAGGGCTCGTTTGAATTGGAGGATTCCAACAATGCAGGATAGGAAATAGACGGAATAGGATAGGAATGCACATGCAAAACAGAGAATTTAAAACACAGGATTTCGCCAACTGGATGTTTGATTCACAACAATTGGAAGATCACAGGATGCAAAGAAGCATGATGAGATTAAGTCAAACCACAAGAAAATGTATGCTTATAATGCTATTATGCTACTATCTCTTAGTCTTGTGCTTCATGAATAGGAATTTGAAAAGGAGGACAAGTGAAAATTAAAATTCCTATGTTTTTTCTTTCAAGGAGACACTAAAGGAACAAATCCGTGTGCTCAGTGGACAATATGTATAACATGTAGAGTAAAAAAGAGATGCAACAAATGTACAACCTCTTTGGCGAAGCCATGTCGATCTCAGCGTGATTGGGTTGGCCGGTGAGGATGCTCCGGTTGACTTTGCTGTCAGAGGAGGGGAAGAAGATCTTAGGCGTTTGGAGATGGAGCCCGAGGTACTGCTCCGCTGTGATGGAGGGTTTCGTCGTTGGAGCAGCTCCGTCGAGTTGTACGACGCCGAGGCTGAAGCAGGACAAGAGAGACAACGAACAACGTTAACCTGAGTGGAATTCTAATAGCATCTCCAATACATGACGTAAAATACATAACCACAAAGTGCTAGATGTAAAATACATCAACCGCTCATCTCTGAACTTAACTGTCGAAACAGAACTTAACTGTCGAAACTGAACCTAACTGTCGAAACTGAATTTTGCTTTAGAAACTGAATTTTGCTGTCGAAACCGAACGCACTAGCAAGGTGAGGCTACACGTCGGTCGACTGACTTTTTCATCTCTGGTCAGTCGATTTTGCAGCCGTTGGATACAAAATCAAGGGCTGCGGTTCATCTTCAACCTCCACCCCGAGCCGCCAAAGACCACCGGCCAAATAGCAGCCCTCGCCTTCATGCAAGGCGGAGCGCCACCCCGCCGCCCAAAACACTCCCCACCGCCAGTCCGCCGCCGCCCCGGCCATCCCTCTAGGCCCCCACGTGCCGAGCTTTTTCTCCGGCGATCCCCACGCCACCGCCCCGCCAACGCCGGCGACCACCGCCCCCATCATGAACCCTAAGATAGATAGTGGGGTACCTCTCCGCTAGCCCCCCCTCACTTGCGGCTGGTTCTTCCTTCACCCGTGAGCCCACCCTTGAAAATCGATCGACCCAAAAGTCGATTCAATCGATCAAGTGTAGCCAATCGAGCAGATCGCAAGCGAGAGCAAGAGCGAGAGCAGCAGCATGCGACAACAACAATAGCAAGAGCGCACTGGTAGGGGACCGAGAGCAAGAGCAGAGCAAGCAGCGAAGCGAGAGCTAAAGCAGCAGAGCTCCTCTCGATGTGGACGTCGCCGCCGAGGGAGCGACGCCATGGAGGAAGTGGCCGGCTACGCCGCCGTGGATGGAGCTGCGTCGTGTCGGCTCGGGACCGAGCGCCGGCAGCACCGTAAGATCGAATCAAGAAGAAAATGCGGCGATTAGTGTACAACCTCTTTGGTGGCGCCGATTAGGCCGCAGCTTCATCCGAGGAAACAGTGATGATGATGCTCTTCCGGTGGTGCGGTGAAGACGGCGGTGTGAGAATGGAGGTGGCGCGAAGACGAGGGGAACGCCGAGGCAGCTCCTTGGAGGTGGAGGACGGGTGGCTGAACCGGCGGACGATGAGATCGACGACGGATCCTCATCCGCACGGTGGATGAGGGACGCCGAGGTGTTGCTGTGGACAACGTCGTCGGGAAGAGGCTCCGGTGGGTGGCGACGGCGAGTGTGTGGGGTTTCGTCGCGGGTTTTCGCGGCCTCGGTGTATGAATGGGTGGGCGGATGGGATGGCGGTGGGGAACCATGGCTTAGAGACGCGCTTGTCCGAAATATGGGGTAAGTTACAAAAGTACCCCCCACCGATTTGAGGCGGTTCTTTCGGTTCAGGGGTACCACGGGCATTTCGCGTGTTGGGATTTCACATGAGGTGAGAGTTTTCGCGTTGTAATTTCGAATAGCAAGGCGCGGGTTGAGATGGAGGAGTTGTTTGAGCACAACGAGACAAAGATATATCTTAAATATTTCGGGCTAACAAGGCGCTGGTTGAAATTTCCGGACAGGCCTAACGTAATCTGTATCAAATCAATGCGACTACAAATGTCATTCAAAACTTTGAATTCATGTTATGTTCAATTAAAATATTTCGCCACGTGTATAATGCATGCAACCTACTACTCAAATGAACGCTTTAGTGCATTCCAAACGATATACTACCGCTTCAATATGAACTAAATTTGAATAAGATCTACAGTAATGATTGTTGTGAAGTCAAAGCATTTGAATTCGTTTCTCTGTTTTATTAAGATCTACAATCATCATTATTGTCAAGTTAAACCATCATTTGTGTATTATCTTCACAGCACACCACATGATTAGTCTCGAGTTACATATGAACTATCTGTATTATATGAACTCGAACTAGATTTTTTGAATCCACTTTATTTTGATTTCAAATCACATTACATTTCTAGCTCTAGCAAGATCTTCATAATCTAAACCATGTCTCATATGTATAATGTGTTTATCACATTATGTATGGTGCCCCGCCCCCTACGCCTACAAGTATTTAGATGTGAGTTGCAAACACCACACATTACCACAAATTCAAATAAAATGTGAGAATGTTCAATATATAGTATTGTTTAGATTGCTCGATATTTAGTTGTAAGCTGCAAACGCCGCACATTATCACAAATTCAAATAAAATGTGAGATTGTTTGATGTATAGTATGGTTTAGATTGTTCGGCATTTAGCTGTGAGTTGCAAACGCCATGCATTATCACATTGTGGTATAACATGTGCACAACACGTGTATCACCGCTATATTCATGCATGCAATGTTTGAAACACTATGATCTCCTATTCAAATATATGAATCCGCTTTCATATCAAATTATGATCTTTGTTAGTCTCTTACACCCACACAATCCTCTAGCCTTTGTAGCTACTACTAAATTTCTCTCATGCATGCACACGCCCTCCTCGCCCTCCTCCTCCCTCGACATTCTATCCACCGGGCACATTCATTTTTTTCTTTAGGTCGTTCTCCCAGAGTCTCCACAACTCCTTTCCGACACACACCGATCGATAAACCTCTCCAATGATGCCCGCCACAAGATACACACACAGCTTCAATCTCCTCCTTTATGTGTCCTTGCCTCGTGTCTCTCATATGGTCGACACACGTGTAAACTCTCGCCTCTTTTCATCGATCTCACAACCGCACACTCCTCCCCTATCTAGCTAGTAGTTGGGCCTCTCGCACCACCTCCTAGCTCCATTCTCTCTGCTCTATCCGCTCATTGGGCCTTATTTGCCTCTAACAAATGGACGACACCGACCGATCTCTCGCTATACATATAGCTAGCTAGGTCCTTATAACTCGCTTTTACCCACACATCCATCGATCTACCTCATTAGTTGTGTCTCCCTTTCCTCCGATTAAACAACAATTGATCTACCGATCTAGTTAGGTTTGCTTACCAAACACATGGTTCCCCTTCATTATCAATGGATGCGTCCCGACAGATCTATCACACACAGGCACACACAGAAACACATCCCCACTCTTTTTTTGACTATACAACACATCTCCACTCTTATTGATAACATTGCAGTTCCACTCTCAGTTTGTCTAGTAGGCCTCTCCCAACATCCCCGAGAAGCAACTCAATCATCCATCCAGCACTCTACCCCTCTCCCTCCCTCTCCCTCCCTCTCTCCTCTCTCTCTCCTCCCATCATATTTCCCGTCCTTCAGTTATGTATGGATGTCGATCGATCTCCCTCAAGACATAGCTGGGTCTCTCCTTCTCAACACATATACGAGTCGTTCTACCTCTATAGTTAGGCCTCTGCCTACCCCTCCCCCCACCCCTCCCCCCACACACACCGATACATCAAGCGCTCTAGTCATGTCTCCCTGCCACACACAAACTTGACATGTGCCCTCTAACGTTCCAGTGGGCAGTCGCCCTATATCTTTGACTTGCACACACACACACAGACACACACACACACACACACACACACACACACACACACACACACACACACACAATTTCGATGGCTCTCTTCATCGATCTCGCACCCACCCACTTGATCCTCTCTTCGACACTATCGATAGCTATGACCCCTCCCTCTCTTCTCGTGGATTGCCCGACCCTCTATGTATGATTTGGATAGGCCTCCATTTCACACACATTGCATGCAAAAATTTGTTTGAGATGTCATCGACACATATTCCCACAAATAATTCACGAAATCAACCCCCACCCCACCCCACCCCACCCCCACCACAAAACAAAAAACACTCACGAACGCGGTCTGTATCTCTCACACACATCCACGTAGGTGGGGGACGTGCACGAAGAGAAGAGGTGCATGCACGGTGCACGTACTCCAGTCTCTTTCCCAAGCACACCCGCACGGGTACACGGTGGAGCTCATTTCTGTACGAAAAAGGCAGCCCACGTGGTAACTTGGCACGTGTACTGGTTGTCCACTTGGTGGAGGGAGGTTCGTCAACCACGGGTGAACAAACAAACTGCAACTTGACGCGTTATGTTAAATTAAAAAAAGAGGCAAACCATGTGGGCCTACCTTAGAGGCAAGGCTCTATACACTGGAGTACTTTTGATGTGTCCCATCAACTGGCAGAATGAGGGGAAGCTTGCTTAGTACACCGTCTCCCCCGCCCACGGGCGCGGTGGCTCGCAGGATGAGGTGAAGCTTGCTCCTCCCTCGCCCATGCGCGCGGTGGCTCGCAGGACGAGGAGAACAATTTACTACTCCCTCCATTTACTCCTCGTCCCTACTACCTTGGTTATAGAGATTATATCATATTGTTTGGAATATATATGTCTTTTAGTAGATTTCAATATGAACTACTACTACATACTCCAAACACTGATGTATATAGACGTATTTTAGAGTGTACATTCACTCATTTTGCTCCGTATGTAGTAGCACTCTCCCTCGCCCCTCGACCCTCGCCCACGTGGTGGACGTGCAGCAATTCATTCGGTCTCATATAGCGTAACGATATATACTGCACTACCATTATTGCTCGACTTCCAAGAGGCGAAGAGCCAATTGCAAGGTTAATATTTTGAGATGCCAAGCACAAGGTTAGTAGGTGCCGCATCATTTATAAATATTTTTTTCTTCATGTACGTCACGCAATATGATAGGTTCATATGGAGAGAAAAGGAAACCGCTCCACTATATACATAGTCAGGACGGGCCAGCCTACACGGTTGCTTGCTGGGGTTGTTCTCTTCACACTCTCTTGCACAAAACGAATGTGGCCACATCTCTAACATCCCGGCGGATCACGTCCGCTTGGGGAAGGGGTGGATGCTTAGTGTAGATGTGGTGGCCGTCGCCAACGGCAAAAACCCACTGTCGGCACGTCCCGATCAGGGGTCCCCATCGGTCTCTCTCACAAAGCCGGTGAGGTTGCCTTCGTCCCTTGCTCACTGCCGCGACGTGGGCAGTTGCCGCCTCCCCCGCCTCCTCAAGGTTGAGCTACGCCCCTCGTGTACAACTCCCTTTACAGCCGCTTGCACCATCGCTCCAAATGCCCACATCACTCCTTGTGGATATTTCTCTATTTCTTTGCCCCGCACATACCGATACCTCTCTTGGCTTCTACGTCTTGTATTTGTGATGAGTTTATGTCTCATCAACTAGTCCTAGTAATCTTATTCTAATCATGCTTCTTCAATTTATTTGCCACAGGGATGCTAATCTCGATTTTGGTGAAACTGCACAAAATGATCCGATGGTCAAAAGGTTGCAAACTTCATTTATTAGAAAGCTCGAACGTTGCCAGCAAATTGAAGCCTGGTCAGGGTTCACGGTTCAAGGGCTAGGGACTGCATGGTTCGTTTTTTTCTTTAGCTGCCTCTGTTCCAAAATAAGTGTCAACTTTAGTAGTAGTACAACTTTGTACTAAAGTTTGCACAAAGTTGAGACACTTATTTTGGAATGGAGGGAGTACATATTTGTTATGATCTGTCAATCATTGAGATGCAATAGCATGCATGTTAGTCTCCTTTGTATTTGATGAAATGTTGCAACAGGCAACCTTGGACGCAAGATACATGTAACAAGAGCTGGAAGCTTCATAGCATTGTACAAATTTATCTCGCTGATAAATTAAAGTACGTACTAGTACTATACTAGTACTTCCTCCGTTCCTAAATACAAGTCTTTGTAGAGATTCCACCATTAACCACATGCGGATGTATATAGATGCATTTTAAGTGTAGATTCATTCATTTTGTTCCGTATGTAGTTCACCTAGTGGAATCTCTACAAAACTTTTCTACTAGTAATAGCTAGCCCCCACTACTAGGAATTCTCTATCCTCTCCTTGAGCCACATCATCAAAATTGACGTAGCCGTTAGATGAAGTAAATCAGTCATAATAGCCGTCTGATCTAGACGTTGAGAGGCTCCGCACTAAGCCACATGCAAGCTCGGATGAGGAACCGGACGAAAAAAAAAGAAAAAAAGAGGCCAACAAAAAAAAGGAGAAAAGAAAAAAATAAAAAAAGAAAAAAAGAGAGAAGAAGAGAGAAGGGGTAATGTTACTATCCTTTTCACACTTGTGCTTCAAAGTAGCACCATGTTTTTCATATAGAGAGTCTCCTATGCTTTCATTTTCATATAACTAGTGGGATTTTCTCATTAGAGAACTTGGCCTGTATATTTCAATGATGGGCTTCCTCAAATGCCCGAAGTCTTCATGAGCAAGCAAGTTGGATGCACACCCACTTAGTTTTATTTTGAGCTTTCATACACTTATACCTCTTAGTGCATCCGTTGCATGGAAATCCCTACTCCTTGCATTGACATCAATTGATGGGCATCTCCATAGCCCGTTGATTAGCCTCGTCAATGTGAGATTTTTTTCCTTTTTTGTCTTCTCCATATTGTCTCTATCACCATACTCTATTCCACCCATAGTGCTATATCCATGACTTGCATTGACATCAATTGAGGGCTTCTACATCAACCTTGCTGCCCCTCCGATGATGTGTGAGTATTTTACCACAGACCTACGGGTCCACAGCTAGCACCTAGGTGGCTTCTTCACTCTCTTTGATCTTCAATAGAATGTTCTCCTCGATGTTCTTGGAGATCTATTTGATGTAATCCTTTTTTACGGTGTGTTTGTTGGGATTCGATGAATTGTGGGTTTATGATCAGATTATCCATGAATATTATCCGAGTCTTCTCTGAACTCTTTTATGCATGATTGTTATAGCTTTGTATTTCTCTTCGATCTATCCGTTTGGTTTGGCCAACTAGATTGATTTATCTTGCAATGTGAGAGGTGCTTTCTGATGGGTTCGATCTTGCGGTGCTCAATCCCAGTGACAGAAGGGGACATGACACATATTTGTATCATTGCCTTTAAGGATAAAACGATGGTGGTTTATTCATATTAGTTGGATTTACTTTGTCTACATCATGTCATCTTGCTTAAGGCGTTACTCCGTTCTTTATGAACTTAATACTTTAGATGCATGTTGGATAGGGGCGATGTGTGAAGTAATAGTAGTAGATGCAGGAAGGAGTCGGTCTACTTGTCTTGGACGTGATGCTTATATACATGACCATTGCCTTAGATATCGTCATGATTATTTGCTTTTCTATCAATTGCTCAACAGTAATTTGTTTACCCACCGTATGCTATGTTCAAGAGAGAAGCCTCTAGTGAAAACTATGGCCCCCCAGGTTTCGCTTTATCATATATTAAAATCCAACAATACCTTACTACAATTTATTTACTTTTATTTTATTTTGTGTTTTTGTTTATCTATCTATCACTACGAGATTTGATCCTTGCAATTAACCGCCAAGAGATTGAAAATCCCTTGTTTGCGTTGGGTGCAAGTATTTGTTATTTTGTGTGTAGGTACTGCTAAGGAGGCGTTGCATGGTTCTCCTACTAGATTGATAACCTTGGTTCTTAACTGAGGGAAATACTTATCTCTATTGTACTGCATCATCCTCTCCTCTTTGGGGAAATCCCAACGTAGCTCACAAGCAGCAGGACACAACATCTTTCACGGCTCCCTGCGATACGAGGAAGCATTGCCAAAACAAGGGCGAGGTGGGGAGACCTTACTCCATATCAATCATGAGCCACCACCAAACGGGGGCCATCTAATGCCCCAAGGGTGAGAAACTATGGCTCCCACCGGTAGATCAGGGACTCATCGCACGCCCTCATTGACAATGTCGGCAGTGGAGGATGACAACAAGAAGAACCCTAGATCGCCTCTGGGATGTCCGCCCCTTCCCCTATGCGGTCCCAACATGTTGAACCTAACATTTTGATATTGCACTATTGTCGACACACCCTTCGCTTACACTGATCTTAGGGTCTCTTTGGTTTAAAGGGAAAGTGGAGGAAATTATAGGAGATATAAATTTTTCCCATGATGGTGTTATTCATACCTTTGGTTCAAAGGAATATAGCAAAAGAAAAAGGGAGGAAAATTTCCTATAATCATGGTTGAAAGGAAAAACACATAAATTCTAACTTTTACTTGGACCTCCCTTTCAAATTATTATGCACGAAGAATGAGACTAAGATCTTTGGCAACGCAATAACATTAGAACTATGCATTTTTATGTGGTTTGATTTTGATTTGACCATGTTTATTACGATTCTTTTTTTTCTAGTTGCTTTGAACTAAACATCCAAGTTGACATAGGTCATTTGTTTATGAAATCTCTTTTTGGTTACTTTTGTACATGCATTACTATCCTATTCATGTGTATTTTCATGTTCATGTGAACTAAAGGAAAAGTTTTGTGATCGAGTAAGCAACAGACGTGCCTGATAAATTTCTCTATAAAAGAACTATGGAATGTTAAGGTACAAATTATATTTCTCTGCTTTGCCTATCGCTTAGACAAACGTTGGCTGTGAAGGATATCCTCGTGTCTCGGCTCTGGCTAGTAGTTTAGGTTAAGGCTTTTTCTCACACGGGCGACATTTTGACATATGGTGATGCTTCATTTTTTAGTTGGTCTTCCGGACTTCGATCCTATCCTCGAGTTCGTCCATTGGGACAAAGTCGACAGAGCCCCGACGTAGATGCATAACGTTTCCTTGGAGCAACGAGGTTAGGGGTTTCTTGTTGTGTGTGCACGCCGATGAGATTGGTGCCAGACGCTTGAGATCAATCCAAGGGTTCAATAGCAGCGACTGCGGCTCTGGGCCAATGGTCCTCAGGAGCATGTGCACGAAGACTTCCTGATTGTCATCGATAAGGTCAAGTCGGGTTCTGACGGTGGCAACGGTAGTTTGGTGGTGTAGAGTCCTTGATGTAATTTCATTTCTTTATGTACTTCTTATGATCCTTTATAATAGAACAGACTAGCAAAATAGCCCATGCGTTGCCACAGGAGAAAAAGTACACACTTCCCTAACCCAATAACCATGAGTCGAGACTCCAATAGATGCACGCCATTTGTTTCAACTCATGGCATCACATATGTGTTACCACTTATCCTCCTTCTCACCCTCACCGACGGTGGCCTCAGTGCTCACAGAACCACAACACGTTTGAATGTTGTCAATCCTAAGGTGTCCATCTCTCATCATAAGATTAGAAATCTGTTTTTCTCATGTGAGATTTTAGTGAGGAGTGCATGCATGGTTATAAGTGGTCTTTTCGTCTCCAATCCTGGTTTATTGAGGCATTCATGTCCAATGTAGATCGGTGTCGGTGTGAAAGAAAGACGAATCATGTGCTATCGACTAAGGTTGCACCCTAAATAGCATTGTTAAAATGGCTAACAGGTAAAATAACATCATATTTAGAATCTACACATTTTCCTAATTAAATTGCATATATAACATGTTAAATTTGGTGTTAGGATTTAAAAGATATGGATTTTTGAAATAGCATTTGATATGTACTACGGGTTGATTAACCTAGGATTTTTCTTGCAAAAGCGATTCTGACTTAAAATTGTCCTGCAAGTTGACTACCAAAAATATCCGGGAGTTTTATGTAAAAGCAAAACTCTCACATAAAATTGAACTGCGGGTTGATTACCAGAAACGTTATTTGTTTGGGTAAAATAGCACGATGGACCAAAAATACCTATTTTCTTTATTAGTAATGTACCCCCTCCGTTCCTAAATATTTGGCTTTCTAGAGATTTCAACAAGTGACTACATACGGAGCAAAATGAGTTAATTTACACTCTAAAATATGTCTATATACATCCGTATGTGGTAGTCCATTTGAAATCTCTAAAAGACAAATATTTAGGAACAAAGGAAGTATATGTATAATAGATTTGGATTCTTTTTCGCAAAAGAAATCATTTTTATTTTCATTGTCATGGTACACAATATAATGAAGCATGGCGATTAACCACCGCGGATTTGATGAACATGGTTTCATATGCAACCCTTATAAATAGTAAAATTAAAAAATAAAATATTAGAAAAAGGCAAAAATATTAGTTTTTTTTCTAACATACATATAGCATACAAAGTTTCACAAAAAATAACATCCATAAAAATCTGGGCAAAAACAACAAAACTAAAGCTATATTAAAAAATACTATTTGATGAATAGTATGGCCCCAATTTTATTTTCTTCACTAAAAATAACATGTGTCAATACTTCATGAAACTTCACGCATGAATAGAATGGCTGACCAAATTTGATACCCCCAAATTTTAATTTCTAGTTCTTTTATTTTTTTTAAATTTATTATTCATGTCTTTTTTAGGGAATTAATTACTCATGTTGGTGCACATGGAACCATGGCGACGAACTAGAGAACAACCAAAAAATAACTAGAGAATAACCCTAGAATCGAAGACCGTGGTAAAAAGAAACATCTGGTGAATCCAACGACAGGGAAGGTACCACGTCACGTGCATGCCCACCCGAGCCCCCCATCGAGAATCATGTGATGTTCTTCCCTCGTCTTGATCCCCCACCCATCGTGGAGACCCCTTCCTCTCCACACAAGCACTCCACCTCCTCCGCGGCCTACCTACCTAGCCCGTCACTGACACGCCGCCCCCACCACAGATCCCGGCCACCATGGACCAGGACCCCAAGGAGCGGCTCCTCCTCCCTCCCCGCGCCGCCACGAACGGGCCTCACCGCCGCGGCAAGCCCTCGGCGCCAGGCGGCGGCGGCGGAGGGGGTGGCGTGACGATCGACGTCAACGGCCTGAAGAAGCGCGGCGGCGGGCGGCGCTCGTGGGTGCGGGTGGACGCGGCGACGGGCGCGGCCGAGGCGGTGGAGGTCGCCAAGCCGGCGCTCATGCGGCGGCTCGACCTGCCCGCGCGCGACCTCCGCCTCCTCGACCCGCTCTTCGTCTACCCCTCCGCCATCCTCGGCCGCGAGCGCGCCGTCGTCTGCAACCTCGAGCGGATACGGTGCATCATCACCGCTGACGAGGCGCTCGTCCTGCGCGACCCCGACGCCGACGGCGGAGCCGCTGCGGAGGAGGCCGTGCGGAGGTACGTCGACGAGCTGCAGCGCCGTCTCGTGGACCGCGCCGACGACCTGCCCTTCGAGTTCATCGCTCTGGAGGTCGCGCTCGAAGCCGCCTGCTCCTTCCTAGACGCTCAGGTTCCACACAGCGCTCTACAGACCTTTGCGTTCTACTCCGTAATTTACTATAGATGGTGTAGAATATAATACTTGTGCTCCTGTCTCAACTAATGGAGTAGTAATCTATTAGCCGGAGTACAGTTTTGGTGCATGATGAGCTTGATAGTTCCGGTCCTTCGGGAGCATGTGATGATTGAATTAATGATGGTTCTCAATTGTTAATTTGAATTCTTACATTGTGCTAGTATTCCATATAGAGTGTGCCATTGCTTACACTGTGTGATTGGTTGAACAGTCATATCCTAGTATGATGTACTCCCTCTGTAAAGAAATATAAGAGCATTTAGAACACTAAAGTAGTGATCTAAACGCTCTTATATTTCTTTACAGAGGGAGTACTTAACATCCGCAGTTCCACACTGTACTCTGAAAAGAATAGATTTCCTCTTGATCGTATTCTATTACTGACAGGAAGGTATCTGATGGTGAAATAAGCTATGGAGTAGATTATCCACCACATAGGAAGTTCAGTTTGCCACGTATCAATGGTCAAATGAGGTTGCGTGTCACCATTTGAATTTTCATCATGCCCAGCCTCTTATCTTAATGACAAATTGACAACTCTATTACAAATGTAGCATTATTCTGTGTCAACCATTGTTGGTCTGAATATCTTTTACTCTGTTTGGTTTCCAGAAAATTGAATTGACCATAACCACCAATTATCGATGAAAATGAGGCCACACATTACAAATTTGGTTATCAGCTGACAAATCATGTGATGATCAATTTGAGTTTCCCACTTTCTGAGCTGTTTCAAGGATAATGATTTGGCATCTGATTGGAGAACTAAAAATGCTTGCAAATTTTATCAGGCTGTTGAGCTGGAGGCTGAAGCTTATCCACTGCTAGATGAGTTAACGGCCAAAATCAGTACCCTTGACTTGGAGCGTGCTCGACGCCTAAAGAGCAAGCTGGTTGCATTGACTAGGAGGGTCCAAAAGGTAAATTGACTTCCATTATGTTTTTACTGCTCTTATTAGTTAGGTTGTCAACAGTATTTGTTTCCAGTCTTAAGAAATGTCCAATTTTCGCCATTAAGGTCAGAGATGAGATAGAGCAATTGATGGACGACGATGGTGATATGGCTGAAATGTACCTCACGGAAAAGAAGATGAGGATGGAAGCATCGTCATTGGATGAGGAGGGCCTTCAAGGAATTGCTGGAAATAATGCCTTCGGTACATCCGTCTCTGCTCCAGTTTCACCAGTTTCGTCGCCCCCTGCGCTCCGGCGGCTTGAGAAGCAATTTAGTTTTGCTAGAAGCAGGCACAGCAGCTTCAAGAGCTCAGAGAGCAGTCAATATAACATAGAAGAACTGGAAATGTTGCTGGAGGCTTACTTTGTGGTTATTGACTACACTCTCAGCAAATTAACTTCGGTACAAAGCATGAACTGTCTTTTAGTTAGCCTCTTGTTCAGTTTGATTTCTCTTTTAAGAAATACATTGGCTGACAATTTTGCTATTTACATTTCTTTTTTCCAGCTGAAGGAGTATATTGATGACACAGAGGATTTCATCAATATCCAGCTGGTATATTCCCCTGATTTCATACTTCATCATTTGTCATGCCTATTGCTCAACGTTCAGATAAAAAATCACGTTAAAAAAAGTTGTTTCTCATTCAAATCAGCAAGTTTCACTTTGCCTGGTTCTACACCAAAGCGAGAAAATGATATGCCGGTTACCATGTGTTATTACGAGATTGATATGCAGCTTCTCAGTGGCACATTTCTGGATAGTTAATACTGTTTATTTTGTAATTAAAACACACAAAGAGATTCAGTTTGACAGACATAATAGTTGTTGTCCCCCACTCAAATGGAAATGATAAGTTTAACTTAGAAACAAACATTAGTAGTAAGCAAGGTTGAATAACTTGTATTTTACTGTTCATGGGAACATCAGGATGTTACAGGCAAGATAGTAAGTACTCAATATAAACCATAAATGGTTGAGAAGTAACACAAGTTAATACACTAATTATAGCCTGGTACTAGAAAATTCTTCCTCTGGCTTTATTTATTTATCATATGTTAGACTTATCTGTTTAGACATTTTTTTCTTTGACCACTCTTTTCTTCCTGAATTAGGACAAGCAGTAGCTGATCTGATAGTCACTACTCACTAATAGCCTTGTGTGATGAGATACTAGTTTCTTAAGAACATTGATGAGATGCTAGTTTCTTAAGAACACTGATGAGATTCTAGTTTCTTAAGTGCACCGATGACTTGATGAGATACTAGTTTTTTAAGAACATGACGAGATACTAGTTTCAATTGACCAGTTATTTGATGCTGCGAGTAACCTTTGGACAAAACAACTTTTTTTTTTGACAGTAAAACGACTTTATTTCTCAAACAATAGATACGTCATTTACATGCAAGTGAGAAATAAAATCAGGGATAGACTCATCCCAAACACTAGACGATTTAGTACTATAGCAATATCTAGCTATTACATCTGCCGTAGCATTCGCTTCTCTGAAGCAGTGCGTGAAGATCACTTCTGCAAAATCAGTTGATAAGTCTTTGCACTCTGCCAACAACGCAACATCAAGTCCCAGGTAACTATCAGGTTGTTTGATCGCGTCCACTGCAAAGCTACAGTCTGATTCCACTTGCACGCTGTTACATCCAATCTGGCCCGCCAAGTATAGCCCATTCCTAATGGCATGAATTTCTGCGGAATCCACAGAAGTCACGGCTGGAAGCAACCAGGTTGCGGCGGCAATAAAATTGCCATGGTCATCTCGTGCTATAGCTCTGGTAGCTCCATCCCCATTCTGCTGCGAAAAAGATGCATCCACATTTATCTTGACTGTCCCCCTACTAGGCTTCTTCCACATGAAATCACCATTCCGATCCTTATGCTTTTGACTATATGCTCTGAAATAATTAGTCGCAAGTACTCGTATAGAAATCGCTGTTTGTTCTGGCGTTTGAATGGTTTCTCCTTTGACGAACTCTCGCCTTTGCCACCATATATACCAGGCCGCCACCATTAGCAATTCCAGATTTGGTACCTCAGTTGAGCCCCTCTCCGTCCTGGCTAACACCTCCAGCGTGATCGATCCTGATCTATCTTGAGCGACTGCGTGCCGCACAGTCTCGTTCAGTGGCAAAGCTCTCCAGACATCTCTTGCTCTACCACAGGTGAAAAGACAGTGCTGGATATCTTCATGCCCCACCCGACAAATTGGGCATTGCGTCGCACAGGGGATAAAAGGATAGAATAAAGGGAAAGGGCTATCTTAGTTGACAGTTATTTTTTTTGAGGGGATCTTAGTTGACAGTTATAACAAATGTGGAACCAATGAAAAACTTTCTTCGGGAGCAAGTTCATATGTGGTTATCATGTTACAATGGCTGGTGATGGCTGATGGTTGACACATTACATACACAATGCCTGTCATATTTTTCTCTATGGTAGATGCGTTCATGGTTTAAGACTTATCTTTTTTTTTAGACGTTTAAGTCTATCTTGGATACCAAGAACATCAAACTGTAGTTAGGTTCAGTAATAAAACTAGAGAATAGGGTGTTCTTTCATGTGTTTGATTACCATTTTTAATGATCTTGACCGAAAAAATGCTTACATGATGATCATCACGAATGGCTGTTATTGCAGGATAATGTCCGGAACCAACTGATCCAGTTCGAGCTGCTGCTGACCACAGCTACGTTTGTGGTAGCCATCTTCGGGGTTGTCTCTGGGGTCTTCGGCATGAACTTTGAGGGGGTCGCCGTGCTTAAAGTGCCTCACGCTTTCGAGTGGACGCTCATCATAACGGGCGTTTGTGGCGCGGTCATATTCGCCTGCCTCCTGTGGTACTTTAAGAAGAGAAGGTTCTTCCCCTTGTAAAATGTATTCTTGCAACCTTCTGCTGCATGTTGCAGAAAGCAGCATTCGGCAGTTCATCATTTTTCCAGCTTCGCTTGCGTGCAATTGTACATATTTTTTCTCCTTTGTTTCAGTGAAGATACACAATGTTGGGGCCGCATTGGCTGTAGCGTGTACATCTGATACCGATTTTGAAGCTTCCTGTATCAATGGGTTAGCTTCACACGTCTGGACCGTCTGATAAGCATGGGCATCTCCAGGAGGTTTTATCTAATATCATCCCACATTTGTGCGTGACACGTCGGTTGTTTTCACGGACACCCTTCGTCTTTCCTCGAACTTTGTGTCCTCCAATTGCATTCTCATCCCTTCAAAATTCAACCATCATACAATGAAGGCATCACAGATATATGTAGTAATTTAAAGTTCCCCTAGATATTTATTCCATTATTACTATTGATGCTTCCTTTGAAGAGACTTCCTCGGAGGCATCTGATTCGGCTTGCTCGATGGCGTGGTCATGGCCGAATGGCTCACAGCAAGTACAGTAAGGTGATGTAAGCAGGCTATAAGGATTTAAATATAATACTTGTGCTTACTTGGAAGAGAGAGAAGAAAAGCGGGCCGTAAGCTTGTAGCCGGCTATAGCATGAGCTTCAACATACTTTGTGAGACAAAAAGTGGGCCACATATTAATGATATATAGTATACTACCCCTCTGTCCCATAATGTAAGACGTTTTTTGACACTACACTAGAGTCAAAAAACATCTTACATTATAGGACGGAGGGAGTAGTAGTATTATTGTACTAGCAGGCTATTAGGTTGGTTCTATGTGATGTGGCAACTTCATATAACCGGAAGTTGGCTATACTATTAACCATGCTCTCAGGCGGCGAGCACCTCCTCCTATGCTAGGGCGGTTTGATGGGCCGTGTGTGCTTCCTCCACCTTGCCGGTGGCGGCGTGCTCCCTCATGATTGAGGTGGCGGACCTCCTCCATGGTGATGGCAGATCGACACGTACATGGGGAAAGGGGAATGAGCGGAGGGCATGGTAGGCGGTCGGGGCCTCCTCCTTGGCTCGGGCGGTGCACAACTCCTCCTTGGCGGCTTGTTGGGAAATAGGGCATGAAGTTGAGGGTTGCAGCGGGAAGGGAAAGGTCCAACAGGGACTGGAAAAGGCACACCATGGGGTGGATTTTTTTTGTGTTGGGTCCATGTGTCATGGCTGAGATAAGTCTAGACTCGTCCGGGCAGCCTATTTCTTCCCACATGTGGATTGGTTGGGCGAATACGGATTGTCCGGATATTTGTACTCCCTTTGTCTCAAAATAAATATCTCAATCTTAATACAACTTTGTGGTACTTATTTTGGGACGGACGAAGTATTGGGTATGAGAGAGCTGGGAGATCGTTTTGGTGTGTGGGCATGTTGGGACTGTCCGCCCGACATACACGTGGAAGAAGCCTTTGGAGATGCTGTTAGGTGTGTGCTGCTCCTCCCGGAAGAGAAAAAGGTGCAAATGGTAGTATTAACCGGCATATCTTGTTCTATCAAGAAAGCACTCGCCGAACGATCAGCAATTCAGCGTTGCGTCTTCTTCTTCGGCGGTACACGCTACTGCTCTACCCGTGAGCTAGGTGGGTGGTACCAGTAGCTACCGTTAGTTAGCAGCACATGACATGACATGTAATGTACATCCAGCAAATGCAAGAAAGAAATGTGCCACAAATCGAGCCGCTCGGAGCCAAGCTTCCGGTAGTGCTGCCGCTGCTGCTGTTGGCAGTGACGAGGACAAGTACGACGGTGTCATCGTCTGTTCTACAAACGCCCTTTTTTCTGTTATGTGAAGTCGCGTCATCGGAGCGGATCGCATGGCCTAATCATTGTACACTCTCTAAAAATACCGATTGCGTGTTGATCAGGCCGGTGGTCAGAACGCGCTGGTTCCCAATCTCCTGATAGCGAATAATGTAACGTGGTTAGTCAATGTATGATTGATTTGTGTCTACATTTGGTGCTTTTTTTATAAGGATTTTATTTTTGATGGATGCTTCTTTTTTTGCGAATGAGTTTAGATGGAAGCTTGAGAATGTGGCTCCAACTCGCTTGGTTGCCTGCCAAACATGGCTTCGCTATTGCTCACGCTTTTTGCCACCCCCTATCGTATTTTTAACTAGCTAGTGGTAACAAGTTTAGGTTCTTTTTTGAGTATAAGTGGCCCATGCTATTTTTTCTGAAAAAAACTTTAGCTTCATTTTTTGTCAACCATGAAGATAAAAGAAGGACAAAAGCCAACAAGTTAAGCAGTGAACTAACTCTTCCCTGTCATGTTTTGCTTGCCAATAGGCATTTGAAAGTTTCATCTCACCCTACCTCATGTACAAATGGACCAGAGGATAGAAAGCATATATTATTTCAATGTCAGATGGTGAATAATGTTTGGAGAGGGTTGGGTTTGGACGATGTAATTAAAAAAGCTTGTGAGATGGACCATGTTGGTGAAGTTGTTCTTGAGTTTTTACTCCATTTGTCAGATTGGGATTTATCTATTTTGGGTCTTAAAAATGTTCGTGAGACGATTGCCATTACCACTTGGTATTTGTGGTGGGAAAGGCATGAGCTCCTTCATGGTGAGAGGACACAAGATATTAATCAAGTTGCTTTGGAGTTTCATGCTTTGGCGGCTAACTATGTGGTTGCTTCTTCCCCTAATGTCACCATGAAGAGGAGGTTGGACTTGGCCCCCGGTAGAGTTTGTTAAACTTAATGTTGATGCCTCTTTCAATTAAGACATGCTTAGCGGCTTGGCTGGTGCAATTTTGAGAGATGCTAGCAGAAAGTTTATCTGGGTGGGGTGGGGGGGGGGGACTGGAGAATTGATTGTTGTGCTGATGTCCTGATCACTGAGATTCAGCCTGTCCCAGCCCGTCCCTTGCGCAATCGGCTGGATGCAAACGCCTTGTCATTAATTTTGATAATCTCTAGGTCATCATCACCATGAAGAATGGCCCTCCATTAGCAGGAGCAAGGCGTGACAGTTTTTGGTGATTGTTATAACATTGCTTGTGATTTCCGTCAAAGTAGTTTCGTATGTTATAATAAGGAAGCAAATAAGATTTACTCATGAGCTTGCAATGTTGGCTAGATTTAATGCTACCAGTGCTTAGTTGAACGAACCTATGAGCCAAACTATACCTTTTCTTATGGATGATGTAACTGTTATTTTAATTTAATAAAGTGATTTTGTTTCAAGAAAAACTATGTCTACAACTGAAGGACCGCATAGGATTTTTGTTGAGTTGGAGAAGAACGAGAAAGAAAAAGCAAACGCACATTAAAAAAGATAAAAAATTGATTGAACTGGAAAACCCTAGATAATTGTCTAGTAGCAAAACCAAACACGATTTGGGAAGAAAGAACTGTTGGGGAACGCAACATGCAATTTCAAAAAATTTCCTACGATCAAGCAAGACCTATCTAGGAGATGCATAGTAACGAGAGGGGGAGAGTGTGTCCACGTACCCTCGTAGACCGAAAGCGGAAGCATTAGGTTAACGCGGTTGATGTAGTCGAACGTCTTCGCGATCCAACCAATAAAGTACCGACGTACGGGACCTCCGAGTTTAGCACACGTTCATCTCGATGACGTCCCTCGAACTCTTGATCCAGCAGAGGACCGAGGGAGAGTTTCGTCAGCACGACGGCGTGGTGACAGTGATGGTGAGGTGATCCGCGCAGGGCTTTGCCTAAGCACTACGACGCTATGACTGGAGGAGTAAACTATGAAGGGGGCACCGCACACGGCTAAGAACAATTGATGTGCTATGGGGTGCCCCCTGCCCCCGTATATAAAGGAGGAGGGGAGGAGGCCGCCGGCCTAGGGGGCGCGCCATGGGGGGACGGACTAGGACTCCCAATCCTAGTCGGTCCCCCTCACTACTAGAGAAAACCTTACTAGTGGCGCTGGTTTTTTACATAGCAGTAGCGCGGGCACCCGCGCTATTGCTAGGGCGCTACAACTATTATTTAGCAGTAGCACGTTTCTAAACAAGCGCTGTAGCTAAAATACTTAGTAGTAGCGTCTCTTTCTCTATCAACGCTACTACTATCATCACATAGTAGTAGCGCCCTATTTTCTCCCCACGCTATAACTAGGTAAATAGAAATAAAAAAATAAAAAAAGGAGTCAGATGCAATATTCATGGAAATCAAGACAATTCCAGTGCAAATAAACTAAGTTCACAGAACCATCTCACAAGCATTAACGACAATACCACATTTAATATAACCACACGATCTCACAAACTCATATATAGTAGTCAACAATGCATGGATAGATCATAGTTGATAAGTCTACTAGGTAGTCATACTAGCATATATATGGTTCAGCAACCACACGCATGCATGGATAGATCTCACAAGCATATGTAGTTCTAGATGATATCGATGATGACCATCATTCTCAAGCCTGGGTGGTGGATGTTCCTGATAGTAATTAGGATTGCCTGTCCAACATGAAGATTCTTGCCAACGAGGAAGCTCTCCCATCCAACCGAGTTGAAGTGTGTGCGACCGTCCGTGTCCATGTCGTACGCACAAGTGGTGACAGAGCCCCTCGCGATAAGGCGTATTACAGCGGAGCCTTCTTCATCAGGCTTGATACCACAACTCTTAGATAGGCTTTTTGACAATTTCTGAATAAGAAAAACATATCAATTAATAAGTAGCCTCACACATTCTACACTATCAAAAGACAATACTACATTTCTACACTAAGTATAACAATAAAGCATATATATCATCGGATTCACTAAGCATATAAGATTCACTAAGCATATATATCATCAGATTCACTAAGCATACAGACCATCAGATTTACTAAGCATATAAGATTCACTAAGCATATAAGCACCAGACTAAGAGGTAACCTAATAGATATCATGTAACCCAAACAAAGCCTAATAACCCAAACAGAGCCTAATATAGAATTCACAAGTGGGTGAAAATGTAGCCAACATTTTCTACTACAAAATATAAGCACCAGACTAAGAGGTAATACAAGGGAAGAACAATCGCACACACAGACAAAAGATAGCATCAACCTATCCTAATTAACACAGAAAAGTCAGTTTTCTCATTCAAGAAAACAGAGACATGAGACAGATCAGTTAGCATTTCTTTTTCGAAACGGGTGTTAGCATATATTCAAATGCGCACCATAACAACTTGGCAATTTGAGCATCGGCACATACAGACACTCTCTTCAATCTGAAAGAGTATCGAATCAAGCATTGATTTTTCCATGAAACCACATAACAGTGAGGGCTTCTTGGTCATATCTTTATATGCATCAACAAAGAAGCTAGTGGATCAAATTCACACATAGGGTAGCTCATCACGAGGATACAAACATTTAGACCTTTAAGAAGAACTGACACAATCAACATCATTCAGATGAAATGAGGAGCATTCACGACATAACCCTAGTGTTAGGAAAGAACCCCTCTCTAAACCCTAGAACACTAGGCACCGCCGCTGCCGCCACTGCTCCAGGGACAACAGCCAAGAATTGAAACCCAAGTTTCAATTATATGTGCTAAACTGCTAATCAAGAATTGAAACCCAAGTTTCGGTGAGCAACAAAAAGGCTCTACTTCTCCTCTCTCTACTCTCTACTCAATCACGCGAGGAAACAAGCCTGGAACACGTCACATCGAAGCGTGGAGTCACCGTGCAATCCCTAAATCCCTTTCCCCCACGCGAAATCCCAAAACATGGCGAGCCGCCACGGCGAATCGATTGGAGCCTAGCTAGTGGCGGCGTGCGCAGGGAGGAGGAGATCGAGGGGGACTTACGGGGCCGGAGCGTCGGAGGAGGCGAGAGGCAACCCCGTGTGGTGGGGAGCACGGCGCCGTCGATGGGGGTGAGGCGGCCGGGGAGGAACCCTAACCGCGGCGGCGGCGTCGGGCGGAGGGGATCGATTGTGAGAGTGAGGGGTGCGAGGGGGCGCTCGGGCAGGTTTTCTTTTCCCCTAGTAGTAGTGCTAGGTAGAGGCGGGCGCTACTGCTAAGCCCACCAGCTGTAGCGCCCGTTTGAAACAAACGCTACAGGTAAGTGGGCTACCTTTTTGCCCTACGGCCCATGTAACAGCAGCGCGGTCCAAGCTAACAAACGTTGTTGTTATTTCGTAGTAGTAGTGTGTTTCCTACCCAACGCTACTGGTAAATACCAGTAGCGTGGGGTCAAGAACAGGCGCCACTGGTAAACTTCTACCTATAAGCATTTTCCTAGTAGTGCCTCTTTCTTTCTTACGGAGGGGGAAAGGGAAGGAGAGGGAGAGGGAAAGGGGGCCGCGCCCCCTCCTCCTTGTCCAATTCGGACTCCCTTGGAGGGGGGGGGGGTGCGCCATCCCTTGCGGGCTCCCCTCTCTCTCCCCCAATGGCCCATGTAGGCCCAATACTTCCCCGGGGGGTTCCGGTAACCCCTTGGTACTCCGAAAAATACCCGGACAACTCCGAAACCATTCTGGTGTCCGAATACCAACGTCCAATATATCAATATTTACCTCTCAACCATTTTGAGACTCCTCGTCATGTCCTTGATCTCATCCGGGAATCCAAACAATCTTCGGTCACCAAAACACATAACTCATAATACAAATCGTCATCGAACATTAAGCGTGCGGACCCTACGGGTTCGAGAACTATGTAGACATGACCGAGACATATCTCCGATCAATAACCAACAGCGGAACCTGGATGCTCATGTTGGTTCCTACATATTCTACGAAGATCTTTGTCGGTCAAACCGCAATAACAACATACGTCATTCCCTTTGTCATCGGTATGTTACTTGCCCGAGATTCGATCGTCGGTATCCTCATACCTAGTTCAATCTCGTTACCGGCAAGTCTCTTTACTCGTTCCATAATGCATCATCCCGTAACTAACTAATTAGTCACATTGCTTGCAAGGCTTATAGTGATGTGCATTACCGAGAGGGCCCAGAGATACCTCTCCGATACTCAGAGTGACAAATCCTAATCTTGATCTATGCCAACCCAACAAACACCTTCAGAGACACTTGTAGAGCATCTTCATAATCACCCAGTTACGTTGTGACGTTTGATAGCAGACAAGGTGTTCCTCCGGTATTCAGGAGTTGCATAATCTCATAGTCAGAGGAATATGTATAAGTCATGAAAAAAGCAATAGCAATAAAACTTAACGATCATTATGCTAAGCTAACAGATGGGTCTTGTCCATCACATCATTCTCCTAGTGATGTGGTCCCTTTCATCAAATGACAACACATGTCTATGGTCAGGAAATTAACCATCTTTGATTAACGAGCTAGTCTAGTAGAGGCATACTAGGGACACTTTGTTTTGTCTATGTATTCACACATGTATCAAGTTTCCGGTTAATACAATTCTAGCATGAATAGTAAACATTTATCATGATATAAGGAAATATAAATAACAACTTTATTATTGCCTCTAGGGCATATTTCCTTGAGTCTCCCACTTGCACTAGAGTCAATAATCTAGATTACATTGTAATGATTCTAACACCCATGGAGTCTTGGTGTTGATCATGTTTTTCTCATGGAATAGGCTTAGTCAACGGGTCTGCAACATTCAGATCCGTATGTATTTTTCAAATCTCTATCTCTCCCTCCTTGACTTGATCGCGGATGGAGTTGAAGTGTCTCTTGACGTGTTTGGTTCTCTTGTGAAATCTGGATTCCTTCGCTAAGGCAATTGCTCCATTATTGTCACAAAAGATTTTCATTGGACCCGATGCATTAGTATTACACCTAGATCGGATATGAACTCCTTCATCCAGACTCCTTCATTTGCTACTTCCGAAGCAGCTATGTACTCCGCTTCACATGTAGATCCCGCCACGACGCTCTCCTTGGAACTGCACCAACTTACAGCTCCACCATTCAATATAAATACGTATCCGGTTTGCAACTTAGAGTCATCTGGATCAGTGTCAAAGCTAGCATCGACGTAACCATTTATGACAAGCTCTTTGTCTCCATAAACAAGAAACATATCCATAGTCCTTTTCAGGTATTTCAGGATGTTCTTGACCGCTGTCCAGTGATCCACTCCTGGATTACTTTGGTACCTCCCTGCTAAACTTATAGCAAGGCACACATCAGGCTTGGTACACAACATTGCATACATGATAGAACCTATGGATGAGGCATAGGGAATGACTTTCATTTTCTCTCTATCTTCTGCAGTGGTCGGGCACATTGAGTCCGACTCAACTTGACACCTTGTAACACATGCAAGAACCCTTTCTTTGACTAATCCATTTTGAAGTTCTTCAAAACTTTATCAAGGTATGTGCTTTGTGAAAGCCCAATTAAGCGTCTTGATCTATCTCTATAGATCTTGATGCTCAATATATAAGCAGCTTCACCGAGGTCTTTCATTGAAAAATTCTTATTCAAGTATCCTTTTATGCTATCCAGAAATTCTATATCATTTCCAATCAACAATATGTCATCCACATATAATATTAGAAATGCTACAGAGCTCCCACTCACTTTCTTGTAAATACAGGCTTCTCCAAAAGTCTTTATAAAACCATATGCTTTGATCACACTATCAAAGCGTATATTCCAACTCCGAGAGGCTTGCACCAGTCCATAAATGGATCGCTGGAGCTTGCACACTTTGTTAGCACCTTTATGATTGACAAAACCTTCTGGTTGCATCATATACAACTCTTCTTTAAGAAATCCATTAAGGAATGCAGTTTTGACATCCATTTGCCAAATTTCATAATCATAAAATGCAACAATTGCTAACATGATTCGGACAGACTTAAGCATCGCTACGGGTGAGAAAGTCTCATCGTAGTCAACTCCTTGAACTTGTCGAAAACCTTCTACAACAAGTCAAGCTTTGTAGATAGTAACATTACCGTCAGCGTCAGTCTTCTTCTTGAAGATGCATTTATTTTCTATGGTTTGCCGATCATCAGGCAAGTTAACCAAAGTCCACACTTTGTTCTCATACATGGATCCCATCTCAGATTTCATGGTCTCAAGCCATTTTGCGGAATATGGGCTCATCATCGCTTCCTCATAGTTCGTAGGATTGTCATGGTCTAGTAACATGACTTCCAGAATAGGATTACCATACCACTCTGGTGCGGAACGTACTCTGGTTGACCTACGAGGTTCGGTAGTAACTTGATCTGAAGTTTCATGATCATCATCATTAACTTCATCACTAATTGGTGTAGGCATCACTGGAACTGATTTCCGTGATGAACTACTTTCCAATTCGAGAGAAGGTACAATTACCTCATCAAGTTCTACTTTCCTCCCACTCACTTCTTTCAAGAGAAACTCCTTCTCTAGAAAGGATCCATTCTTAGCAATAAAGATCTTGCCTTCGGATCTGTGATAGAAAGTGTACCCAACAGTTTATTTCGGGTATCCTATGAAGACACACTTCTCCGATTTGGGTTCGAGCTTATCAGGTTGAAGTTTTTTTACATAAGCATCGCAACCCCAAACTTTAAGAAACGACACCTTAGGTTTCTTGCTAAACCACATTTCATATGGTGTCGTCTCAACTGATTTAGATGGTGCCCTATTTAACGTGAATGCAGCCGTCTCTAAAGCATAACCCCTAAATGATAGTGGTAAATCGGTAAGAGACATCATAGATCAAACCATATATAATAAAGTGCGGTTACGACGTTCGGACACACCATCACACTGTGGTCTTCGAGGTCGCATGAGTTGCGAAACTATTCCAAATTGTTTCAAATGAAGACCAAACTCGTAACTCAAATATTTACCTCCGAGATCAGATCGTAGAAACTTTATTTTCTTGTTACGATGATTTTCTACTTCACTCTGAAATTCTTTGAACTTTTCAAATGTTTCAGATTTATGTTTCATTAAGTAGATATACCCATATCTGCTCAAATCATCTGTGAAGGTCAAAAAATAATGATACCCGCCACGAGCCTCAACACTCATCAGACCGCATACATCAGTATGTATTATTTCCCATAAGTCAGTGGCTCGCTCCATTGTTCCGGAGAACGGAGTCTTGGTCATCTTGCCCATGAGGCATGGTTCGCAAGCATCAAGTGATTCCAAAATCCCATCTGCATGGAGTTTCTTCATGCGCTTAATACCAATATGACCTAAACGGCAGTGCCACAAATAAGTTGCACTATCATTATTAACTTTGCATCTTTTGGCTTCAATATTACGAATATGTGTATTATGATGTCTACTACGCAACCTTCTTCTTGTAGACGTTGTTGGGCCTCCAAGTGCAGAGGTTTGTAGGACAGTAGCAAGTTTCCCTCAAGTGGATGACCTAAGGTTTATCAATCTGTGGGAGGCGTAGGATGAAGATGGTCTCTCTCAAACAACCCTGCAACCAAATAACAAAGAGTCTCTTGTGTCCCCAACACACCCAATACATGTTGGGGAACGTAGTAATTTCAAAAAATTTCCTACGCACACGCAAGATCATGGTGATGGCATAGCAACGAGAGGGAGAGTGTCTGTCCACGCACTGTCGAGACCGAAAGCGAAGCGTTATAACAACGCTGTTGATGTAGTCGACGCCTTCACGATCCGACCGATCCAAGCACCGAACGCACGACACCTCCGAGTTCTGCACATGTTCAGCTCGATGACGATCCCGGACTCCGATCCAGCAAAGTGTCGGGATGAGTTCCACAAGACGACGGCGTGGTGACGATGATGATGCTCCACCGACGCAGGGCTTCGCCTAAGCTCCGCGACGATATGACTTCTCCGGCGCAGGCTTCGCCTAAGCTCATGACGATATGACCAAGTGGAATATGGTGGAGGGGGCACCGCACACGGCTAAGGAACGATCCGTAGATCAACTTGTGTGTCATGGGGTGCCCCCTGCCCCAGATATAAAGGAGCAAGGGAGGAGGTGGCGGCCTAGGAGGGCGCACCAGGGGGAGTCCTACTCCCACCGGAGTAGGACTCCTCCTTTCCTAGTAGGAGTAGGAGAGAAGGAAGGGAAGGGAAGAAGGTGCGGCCCTCCCCTAGTCCAATTCGGACTAGGCCTTGGGCGCGCGCGCCTGCCCTAGGCAGCCCCTCTCTCTTTCCTGCAGGCCCAATAAGGCCCAATACTTCTCCCGGCGAATTCCGTAACTCTCCCAGACTCGAAAAATACCGAATCATTCGAACCTTTCCGAACTCGAATATAGTCGTCCAATATATCGATCTTTACGTCTCGACCATTTCGAGACTCCTCGTCATGTCCCCGATCTCATCCGGGACTCCGAACTCCTTAGGTACATCAAAACTCATAAACTCATAATATAACTGTCATCGAAACCTTAAGCGTGCGGACCCTACGGGTTCGAGAACTATGTAGACATGACCTAGAACTATTCTTGGTCAATAACCAATAGCGGAACCTGGATGCCCATATTGGCTCCTACATATTCTACGAAGATCTTTATCGGTCAAACCGCATAACAACATACGTTGTTCCTTTGTCATCGGTATGTTACTTACCCGAGATTCGATCGTCGGTATCCAATACCTAGTTCAATCTCGTTACCGGTAAGTCTCTTTACTCGTTCCGTAATGCATCATTCCGTAACTAACTCATTAGCTACATTGCTTGCAAGGCTTATAGTGATGTGCATTACCGAGAGGGCCCAGAGATACCTCTCCGACAATCGGAGTGACAAAACCTAATCTCGAAATACGCCAACCCGACATGTACCTTTGGAGACACCTGTAGTACTCCATTATAATCACCCATTCGTTGTGACGTTTGGTAGTACCAAAGTGTTCCTCCGTAAACGGAGTTGCATAATCTCATAGTTACAGGAACATGTATAAGTCATGAAGAAAGCAATAGCAACATACTAAACGATCAAGTGCTAGGCTAACGGAATGGGTCATGTCAATCAGATCATTCTCCTAATGATGTGATCCCGTTAATCAAATGACAACTCATGTCTATGGTTAGGAAACATAACCATCTTCGATTAACGAGCTAGTCAAGTAGAGGCATACTAGTGACACTCTGTTTGTCTATGTATTCACACATGTATTATGTTTTCGGTTAATACAATTCTAGCATGAATAATAAACATTTATCATGATATAAGGAAATAAATAATAACTTTATTATTGCCTCTAGGGCATATTTCCTTCAGTCTCCCACTTGCACTAGAGTCAATAATCTAGTTCACATCGCCATGTGATTTAACATCAATAGTTCACATCTATATGTGGTTATCACCCATAGTTCACATCGACATGTGACCAACACCCAAAGGGTTTACTAGAGTTAGTAATCTAGTTCACATCGCCATGTGATTAACACCCAAAGAGTACTAAGGTGTGATCATGTTTTGCTCGTGATAGAAGCTTAGTCAACGGGTTTGTTACATTCAGAGCCGTATGTATTTTGCAAATATTCTATGTCTACAATGCTCTGCACGGGGCTACTCTAGCTAATTTCTCCCACTTTCAATATGTATCCAGATTGAGACTCAGAGTCATCTAGATTAGTGTTAAAACTTGCATCGACGTAACCCTTTACGACGAACCTTTTTTTCACTTCCATAATCGAGAAACATATCCTTTATTCTACTAAGGATAATTTTGACCGCTGTCCATTGATCTACTCCTAGATCACTATTGCACTCCTTGCCAAGCTTAGTGGTAGGGTATGCAATAGATCCGTACACAACATGACATACTTTATAGAACCTATGGCTGATGCATAGGAATGACTTTCATTCTCTTTCTATCTTCTGCCGTGGTCGTGTTTTGAGTCTTACTCAATCTCACACCTTGTAACACAGCAAGAACTCTTTCTTTGACTGTTCCATTTTGAACTACTTCAAAATCTTGTCAAGGTATGTATTCATTGAAAAACTTATCAAGCGCCTTGATCTATCTCTATAGATCTTGATGCTCAATATGTAAGCAGCTTCACCGAGGTCTTTCTTTGAAAAACTCCTTTCAAAACACTCCTTTATGCTTTTCGAATAATTCTACATTATTTCCGATCAACAATATGTCATTCACATATACTTATCGTAAAGGCTGTAGTGCTCCCACTCACTTTCTTGCAAATACAGGCTTCTCCAAAAGTATGTATAAAACCATATGCTTTGATCACACTATCAAAGCGCTTATTCCAACTCCGAGATGCTTGCACCAGTCCATAGATGGATCATGGAGCTTGTACATTTTGTTAGCTCCTTTAGGATTGACAAAATCTTCGGTTGCATCATATACAACTCTTCTTTAATAAATCCATTAAAGAATGTAGTTTTGACATCCATTTGCCGATTTCATAAAATGTGGCGATTGCTAACATGATTCGGACAGACATAAGCATCGCTACAGCTTGAGTAAATCTCATTGTAGTCAACACCTTGAACTTGTCGAAAACCTTTCGCGACAAGTCGAGCTTTGTAGATAGTAATACTACTATCAAGATCTGTCTTCCTCTTGAAGATCCATTTATATAATATGGCTTGCCGATCATCGGGCAACTCCATCAAAGTCCACACTTTGTTCTCATATATGGATCCCATCTCAGATTTCATGGTCTCAAACCATTTCGCGAATCTGGGCTCATCATCGCTTCCTCATAGTTCGTAGGTTCATCATGGTCTAGTAACATGACTTCTAGAATAGGATTACCGTACCACTCAGTGCGGATCTTACTCGAAGACCTACGAGGTTTGGTAGCAACTTGATCTGAAGTTTCATGATCATCATCATTAACTTCCTCACTAATTGGTGTAGGAATCACCGAACTGATTCCGTGATGAACTACTTTCCAATAAGGAGAAGGTACAATTACCTCATCAAGTTCTACTTTCCTCCCACTCACTTCTTTCGAGAGAAACTTCTTCTCTAGAAAGGATCCATCTTAGTAACAAATATCTTGCTTTCGGATCTGTGATAGGAGGTGTACCCAATAGTTACCTTTGGGTATTCTATGAAGACGCATTCTCGATTTGGGTTCGAGCTTATCGGTGAAAACTTTTCACATAAGCATCACAACTCCAAACTTTAAGAAACGACAGCTTAGGTTTATCGCTAAACCATAGTTCATACGGTGTCATCTCAACGGATTTAGATGGTGCCCTATTAAACGTGAATGCAGCTGTCTCTAATGCATAACCCCAAAGCGATAGTGGTAAATCGGTAAGATACATCATAGATCGCACCATATCAAAATAAAGTACGATTACGACGTTCGGACACACCATAACGTTGTGGTGTTCCAGGTGGCTTGAGCTGTGAAAGTATTCCACATTGTTTTCATTGAAGACCAAACTCAGAACTCAAATATTCATCTCCACGATCGATCGCAGAAACTTTATTTTCTTGTTGCGATGATTTTCCACTTCACTCTGAAATTCTTTGAACCTTTCAACTATTTCAGACTTATGTTTCATCAAGTAGATATACCCATATCTACTCAAATCATCTTGTGAAGGTCGAAAATAACGATACTTGCCACGAGCATCAACACTCATTGGATCGCATACATCGGTATATATGTGTTATTTCCAACAAGTCAAGAGCTTGTTCCATTGTTCCGAGAACGGAGTTTTAGTCATCTTGCCCAAAAGGCACGGTTCGCAAGCATCAAATGATTCATAACCAAGTGATTCCAAAATCCATCCTTATGGAGTTTCTTCATGCGCTTTATATCGATATGACCCAAACGGCAAAGTGCCACAAATAAGTTGCACTATCATTATTAACTTTGCATCTTTTGGCATCAATATTATGAATATGCGTATCACTACGATCGAGATCCAATAAACTATTTTCATTGGGTGTATGACCATCGAAGGTTTTATTCATTTAAATGAACAACAATTATTCTTTGACTTTAAATGAATAACCGTTTTGAAAACTATTTTCATTGGGTGTATGACCATTGAAGGTTTTATTCATGTAAACAGAACAACAATTATTCTTTGACTTTAAATGAATAACCGTTTTGCAATAAACATGATCAAATCATATTCATGCTCAACGCAAACACCAAATAACATTTATTTAGGTTTAACACTAATCCCGAAAGTATAGGGAGTGTGCGATGATGATCATATCAATCTTGGAACTACTTCCAACACTCATCGTCACTTCCCTTCAACTAGTTTCTGCTCATTCTGCAACTCCGTTTGAGTTACTACTCTTAGCAACCGAACCAGTATCAAATACGAGGGTTGCTATGAACACTAGTAAAATACACATCAATAATCTGTATATCAAATATATCTTTGTTCACTTTGCCATCCTTCTTATCCGCCAAATACTTGGGGTAGTTCCGCTTCCAAAGACCAGTTCCATTGCAGCAAAAGCACTTAGTCTCGTGCTTAGGTCCAGACTTGGGCTTCTTCACTTGAGCAGCAACTTGCTTGCCGCTCTTCTTGAAGTTCCCTTCTTCCCTTTGCCCTTTTCCTTGAGACTAGTGGTCTTGTCAATCATCAACACTTGATGCTCTTTCTTGATTTCTACCTTCGTCTATTTCAACATCACGAAGAGCTCGGGAATCGTTTTCGTCATCCCTTGCATATTATAGTTCATCACGAAGTTCTAGTAACTTAGTGATGGTGACTAGAGAATTCTGTCAATCACTATCTTATCCGGAAGATTAACTCCCACTTGATTCAAGCGATTGAAGCACCTGCATAATCTGAGCACATGCTCACTAGTTGAGCGATTCTCCTCCATCTTTTAGCTATAGAACTTGTTGCGACTTCATATCTCTCAACTCGGTATTTGCTTGAAATATTAACTTCAACTCCTGGAACATCTCATATGGTCCATGACGCTCAAAACGCCTTTGAAGTCCCGATTCTAAGCCGCTTAAGCATGGTGCACTAAACTATCAAGTAGTCATCATATTGAGCTAGCCAAACGCTCATAACGCCCGCATCCGCTCCTGCAATAGGTCTGTCACCTAGCGGTGCATCAAGGGCATAATTCTTCCGTGCAGCAATGAGGATAAACCTCGGATCACGGATCCAATCCGCAATATTGCTACTAACATTTTTCAATACAATTTTCTCTAGGAACACATATAAAAACACAGGAAGCAACAACACGAGCTATTGATCTACAACATAATCTGCAAAATACTACCAGACTAAGTTCATGATAAATTAAAGTTTTAATTAATCATATTAAAACCTCCCACTTAGATGACATCTCTCTAGTCATCTAAGTGATTACGTGATCCAAATCAACTAAACCATGTCCAATCATCACGTGAGATGGAGTAGTTTCAATGGTGAACATCACTATGTTGATCATATCTACTATATGATTCACGCCGACCTTTAGGTCTCCGTGTTCCGAGGCCATATCTGTTATATGCTAGGCTCGCCAAGTTTAACTGAGTATTCCGCGTGCGCAACTGTTTTGCACCCGTTGTATTTGAACGTAGAGCCTATCACACCCGATCATCACGTGGTGTCTCAAAGACGAAGAACTTTCGCAATGGTGCATACTCGTGGAGAACACTTCTTGATAATTTTAGTGAGAGATCATCTTATAATGCTACCGTCAATCAAAGCAAGATAAGATGCATAAAGGATAAACATCACATGCAATCAATATAAGTGATATGATATGGTCATCATCATCTTGTGCTTGTGATTCCATCGCCAAGCACCGCCATGATCACCATCGCCACCGGCGCGACACCTTGATCTCCATCGTAGCATCGTTGTCGCCTCGCCAACTATTGCTTCTACAACTATCGCTATCGCTTAGTGATAAAGTAAAGCAATTACATGGCTTTTGCATTTCATACAATAAAGCGACAACCATATGGCTCTCGCCATTGCCGATAACTCGGTTACAAAACATGATCATCTCATACAAAATATAGCATCACGCCTTGACCACATCACATCACAACATGCCCTGCAAAAACAAGTTAGACGTCCTCTACTTTGTTGTTGCAAGTTTTACGTGGCTGCTACGGGCTGAGCAAGAACCGTTCTTACCTACGCATCAAAACCACAACGATAGTTTGTCAAGTTGGTGCTGTTTTAACCTTCGCAAGGACCGGGCGTAGCCACACTCGGTTCAACTAAAGTGAGAGAGAGACACCCGCCATCACCTTTAAGCAACGAGTGCTCGCGGCGGTGAAACCAGTCTCGCGTAAGCGTCTGCGTAATGTCGGTCCGGCCGCTTCATCTCACAATACCGCCAACCAAAGTATGACATGCTGGTAAGCAGTATGACTTATATCGCCCACAACTCACTTGTGTTCTACTCGTGCATATGACATCAACGCATAAAACCAGGCTCGATACCACTGTTGGGGAACGAGTAATTTCAAAAATTTTCCTACGCACACGCAAGATCATGGTGATGGCATAGCAACGAGAGGGAGAGTGTCCGTCCACGCACCCTCGTGAGACCGAAAGCGGAAGCGTTATAACAACGCGTTGATGTAGTCGTGACGTCTTCACGATCCGACCGATCCAAGCACCGAACGTCACGGCACCTCCGAAGTTCTCGCACACGCTCAGCTCGATGACGATCCCGGACTCCGATCCAGCAAAGTGTCGGGATGAGTTCCACAAGACGACGGCGTGGTGGCGATGATGATGCTCCACCGACGCAGGGCTTCGCCTAAGCTCATGACGATATGACTTCTCCGCGCAGGGCTTCGCCTAAGCTCATGACGATATGACCAAGTGGAATATGGTGGAGGGGCACCGCACACGGCTAAGGAACGATCCAGAGATCAACTTGTGTGTCATGGGGTGCCCCCTGCCCCATATAAAGGAGCAAGGGAGGAGGTGGCCGGCCTGGGAGGCGCGCACAAGGGGGAGTCCTACTCCCACCGGAGTAGGACTCCTCCTTTCCTAGTAGGAGTAGGAGAGAAGGAAGGGGGAAGGGAAGAAGGGTGCGGCCCCCCCTAGTCCAATTCGGACTAGGCCTTGGGCGCGCGGCCTGCCCTAGGCAGCCCTCTCTCTTTCCCAGGCCCAATAAGGCCCAATACTTCTCCCGGCGAATTCCCATAACTCTCCAGACTCAAAATACCGAATCATTCGAACCTTTCCGAACTCCGAATATAGTCGTCCAATATATCGATCTTTACGTCTCGACCATTTCGAGACTCCTCGTCATGTCCCCGATCTCATCCGGGACTCCGAACTCCTTCGGTACATCAAAACTCATAAACTCATAATATAACTGGCATCGAAACCTTAAGCGTGCGGACCCTACGGGTTCGAGAACTATGTAGACATGACCTAGAACTATTCTTGGTCAATAACCAATAGCGGAACCTGGATGCCCATATTGGCTCCTACATATTCTACTGAAGATCTTTATCGGTCAAACCGCATAACAACATACGTTGTTCCCTTTGTCATCGGTATGTTACTTACCCGAGATTCGATCGTCGGTATCCAATACCTAGTTCAATCTCGTTACCGGTAAGTCTCTTTACTCGTTCCGTAATGCATCATTCCGTAACTAACTCATTAGCTACATTGCTTGCAAGGCTTATAGTGATGTGCATTACCGAGAGGGCCCAGAGATACCTCTCCGACAATCGGAGTGACAAAACCTAATCTCGAAATACGCCAACTCGACATGTACCTTTGGAGACACCTGTAGTACTCCATTATAATCACCCAGTTACGTTGTGACGTTTGGTAGTACCCAAAGTGTTCCTCCGTAAACGGAGTTGCATAATCTCATAGTTACAGGAACATGTATAAGTCATGAAGAAAGCAATAGCAACATACTAAACGATCAAGTGCTAGGCTAACGGAATGGGTCATGTCAATCAGATCATTCTCCTAATGATGTGATCCCGTTAATCAAATGACAACTCATGTCTATGGTTAGGAAACATAACCATCTTCGATTAACGAGCTAGTCAAGTAGAGGCATACTAGTGACACTCTGTTTGTCTATGTATTCACACATGTATTATGTTTCCGGTTAATACAATTCTAGCATGAATAATAAACATTTATCATGATATAAGGAAATAAATAATAACTTTATTATTGCCTCTAGGGCATATTTCCTTCAATACAATGGTAAATTGTATAGGTGCACTAGTTCGTCGAAGAGATGGTGATACAAGTGTAATATGGATGGTAGATATAGGTTTTTGTAATCTGAAAATATAAAAACAGCAAGGTAGCAAGCGATAAAAGTGAGCGTAAACGGTATTGCAATGCTAGGAAACAAGGCCTAGGGTTCATACTTTCACTAGTGCAAGTTCTCTCAACAATAATAACATAATTGGATCATATAACTATCCCTCAACATGCAACAAAGAATCACTCCATAGTCACTAATAGCGGAGAACAAACAAAGAGATTATTGTAGGGTATGAAACCACTTCAAAGTTATTCTTTCGGATCAATCTATCATAGAGTTCGTATTAGAATAACACCTTAAGACAGAAATCAACCAAAACCCTAATGTCACCTAGATACTCCAATGTCACCTCAAGTATCCGTGGGTATGATTATACGATATGCATCAAACAATCTCAGATTCATCTATTCAACCAACACATAAAACTTCAAAGAGTGCCCCAAGGTTTCTACCGGAGAGTCAAGACGAAAATGTGTGCCAACCCCTATGCATAAGTTCACGAGCGGAACTCGCAAGTTGATCACCAAAACATACATCAAGTGGATCACGTGATATCCCATTGTCACCACAGATAAGCACATGCAAGACATACATCAAGTGTTCTCAAATCCTTAAAGACTCAATCCAATAAGATAATTTCAAAGGGAAAACTCAATCCATTACAAGAGAGTAGAGGGGGGAGAAACATCATAAGATCCAACTATAATAGCAAAGCTTGCGATACATCAAGATCGTACCATCTCAAGAACACGAGAGAGATATATCAAAGACATAGCTACTGGTACATACCCTCAGCCTCGAGGGTGAACTACTCCCTCCTCGTCATGGAGAGCGCCGGGATGATGAAGATGGCCACCGGTGAGGGATTCCCCCCTCGGCAGGTGCTTAACAGGTCCCGATTGGTTTTTGGTGGCTACAGAGGCTTGCGGCAGCGGAACTCCCGATCATTCCAGCTCCCTGATGTTTTTAGGGTATATGGATATATATAGGCGAAAGAAGTCGGTCAGGGGAGCCACGAGGGTGGGGGCGCGCCTAGGGGGTTGGGCGTGCCTCCCTGCCTCGTGGCTTCCTCGAAGCTTCCCTGACGTCTACTCCAAGTCTCCTGGATTGCTTCCGTTCCAAAAATAACTCTCCCGAAGGTTTCATTCCGTTTGGACTCCGTTTGATATTCCTTTTCTTTGAAACACTGAAATAGGCAAGAAAACAACAATTTGGGCTGGGCCTCCGGTTAATAGGTTAGTCCCAAAAATAATATAAAAGTGTTTAGTAAAGCCCATAAACATCCAAAACAGATAATATAATAGCATGAATACTTCATAAATTATAGATACGTTGGAGTCGTATCATATCACTAAGATCAAGATTCAAAAAAAATAGACCACTCATCAAGGGTGCATGACCATAAAAGATATTACTCATAGGAATAGAACAACCATTATTCTCTGATTTAAATGAATAACCATCTCGCATCAAACAAGATCCAGATATAATGTTCATGCTCAACGCTGGCACCAAATAACAATTATTCAGGTCTAAAACTAATCCCGAAGGTAGATGTAGAGGTAGCGTGCCGACGGCGATCACATCGACCTTGGAACCATTTCTGACGCGCATCATCACCTCGTCCTTAGCCAATCTTCGTTTAGTTCGTACCCCTTGTTTCAAGTTGCAAATATGAGCAACAGAACCAGTATCAAATACCCATGTGGTACTACAAGCATTAGTAAGGTACACATCAATAACATGTATATCAAATATACCTTTCACTTTGCCATCCTTCGTATCCGCCAAATACTTGGGGCAGTTCCGCTTCCAGTGACCAGTCCCTTTGCAGTAGAAGCACTCAGTTTCAGGCTTATGTCCAGACTTGGGATTCTTCCCGGGAGTAGCAACTTGCTTGCTATTCTTATTGAAGTTCCCTTCTTCCTTTGCCCTTTTTCTTGAAACTCGTGGTCTTGTTAACCATCAACACTGATGCTCCTTCTTGATTTCTACCTCCACAACCTTAAGCATTGCGAAGAGCACGGGAATTGTCTTTTCCATCCCTTGCATATTATAGTTCATCACGAAGCCTTTATAGCTTGGTGGCAGTGATTGAAGAACTATGTCAATGACACTATCATCCGGAAGATTAACTCCCAACTGAGTCAAGTGATTATGATACCTAGACATTTTGAGTATATGTTCACTGACATAACTGTTCTCCTCCATCTTGCAGCTATAGACCTTGTTGGAGACTTCATATCTATCAACTCGGGCATTTGCTTGAAATATTAACTTCAAGTCCTAGAACATCTCATATGCTCCATGACATTCAAAACATCTTTGAAGTACCGATTCTAAGCCGTAAAGCATGGCACACTGAACTATCGGGTAGTCATCAGATTTAGCTTGCCAGACGTTCATAACGTCCGGAGTTGCTCCTGCAGCAGGCCTTGCACCCAGCGGTGCTTCATGGACGTAATTCTTTTGTGCAGCAATGAGGATAATCCTCAAGTTACGGACCCAGTCCGTGTAGTTGCTACCATCATCTTTCAACTTAGCTTTCTCTAGGAACGCATTAAAATTCAAGGGAACGATAGCACGGGCTATTAGATATGCAAAAACTATCAGGACTAAGTTCATGATAAATTAAAGTTCAATTAATCATATTACTTAAGAACTCCCACTTAGATAGACCTCCCTCTAGTCATCTAAATGATCACGTGATCCATATCAACTAAACCATGTCCGATCATCACGTGAGATGTAGTAGTTTTCAATGGTGAACATCTCTATGTTGATCATATCTACTATATGATTCACGTTCGACCTTTCGGTCTCAGTGTTCCGAGGCCATATCTGTATATGCTAGGCTTGTCAAGTTTAACCTGACTATTCTGCACGTGCAAAATTGTCTTACACCCGTTGTATGTGAACGTAGAGCTTATCACACCCAATCATCACGTGGGGTCTCGGCACGACAAACTGTAACAACGGTGCATACTCAGGGAGAACACTTATACCTTGAAATTTAGTGAGGGATCATCTTATAATGCTACAGCCGTACTAAGAAAAATGAGATGCATAAAAGATAAACATCACATGCAATCAAAATATGTGACATGATATGGCCATCATCATCTTGTGCCTTTGATCTCCATCGTCACCGGCTTGATGATACGTCTCCGTCGTATCTATAATTTTTGATTGTTCCATGCCAATATTATTCAACTTTCATATACTTTTTGGCAACTTTTTATACTATTTTTGGGACTAACATATTGATCCGATGCCCATGCAGTTCACATGCATTGCATGTTCTATGTTTCGCAGAAACCCCATATCAACGGAGTCCAAATGGGATAAAAATGGGCGAAGAATTATTTTGGAATATTTGTGATTTTGGGAAGTAAAATCAACGCGAGACGGTGCCCGAGGTGGCCACGAGGGTGGGGCCCACGCCCTCCCTAGGAGGGCGCGCCCCCACCCTCGTGGGCCCCTCGTAAGGCGGTTGATGCTCTACTTTTGCCGCAAGAAGCTAATTTTTGGAAAAAGATCTGGGCGAAGGTTTCAATCCAATCGGAGTTACGGATCTCCGGATATAAAAAAAACAGTGAAAGGGCAGTAGAACAGAATGCAGAAACAGAGAGAGATAGAGAAATAGATCCAATCTCGGAGGGGCTCTCGCCCCTCCCAAGCCATGGAGGCCAAGGACCAGAGGGGAAGCCCTTCTCCCATCTAGGGAGGAGGTGAAGGAAGAAGAAGACGAAGGGGCCCCCTCTCCCCTTCTCTTCCGGTGGCGCCGGAACGCCACCGTGGCCATCATCATCACCGCAATCTTCACCAACAACTTCACCGCCATCATCACCGACTCTTCCCCCCTCTATGCAGCGGTGTAACCTCTCTCTTACCCACTGTAATCTCTACTTAAACATGGTGCTCAACGCTATATATTATTTCCCAATGATGTATGGCTATCCTATGATGTTTGAGTAGATCTGTTTTGTCCTATGGGCTATTTGATGATCAAGATCGGTTTGAGTTGCATGTTTTATTATTGGTGCTATCCTATGGTGCTCTTCGTGTCGTGCAAGCGTGAGGGATCCCCGCTGTAGGGTTTGCAATATGTTCATGATTTGCTTATAGTGGGTGGCGTGAGTGAACAGAATCACAGACCCGAGTAAGTAGGTTGTTTGCGTATGGGATAAAGAGGACTTGAGGCTTTAATGCTATGGTTGGGTTTTACCTTAATGATCTTTAGTAGTTGCGGATACTTGCTAGAGTTCAAATCATAAGTGCATATGATCCAAGTAGAGAAAGTATGTTAGCTTATGCCTCTCCCTCAAATAAAATTGCAATAGTGATTACCGATCTAGTTATCGATTGCCTAGGGACAAATAACTTTCTCGTGACAACAAACTCTTTACTAAAACTAACTTAGTTGTGTCTTTATCTAAACAGCCCCTAGCTTTTATTTACTCGCTCTTTACTTTCTTGCAAACCTATCCAACAGCACCTAAAAAGTACTTCTAGTTTCATACTTGTTTCCGCTAAAGCGAACGTCAAGCGTGCGTAGAGTTGTATCGGTGGTCGATAGAACTTGAGGGAATATTTGTTCTACCTTTAGCTCCTCATTGGGTTCGACACTCTTACTTATCCAAGGGGCTACAATTGATCCCCTATACTTGTGGGTTATCAAGACCTTTTTCTGGCGCCGTTGCCGGAGAGCAATAGCTTGGGGTGAATATTCTCGTGTGTGCTTGTTTGCTTTATCACTGAGTAATTTTTATTTGCTGTTCTTAGTTGTTCTTTATCTTTAGTTATGGATATGGAACAAGAAATACCAAAAAAATTAGGTGTACTTGCTACTCATGGAGATGAGGAACCTCCTAAAACCCTCGATGCTGGTTATGTGAAAGATATTATGCACTACTTTAATAATCCTGAGAAAACTCCATTCAATTATGTAATGGGAGTAACGTTGGATCAACGTGAATACTTTAGGGATTACCGCTTGACACAAAAAGGGAAACTATTATGGGATCAAATTCATATATTGAAGTGGTATGCTAGGCAACTATGCTTGAGTTATGATTATACTTGTTGCTCTAGGATGAAGGCTCCATACCTTCCCTTCTCATGCAAATTTAATGATAATAAAACCTTAGCTTCTTATGCTAATGGTATATATGATTACTATGATGTGGAACAAATAGAAGAAATTGTTGCTTTTATGGGTGCTTATGAGATTGAATCTATGTTTAAAGAGTTTGAAGATTTTGATGATGCTGCTTATAGACCTAAAAATTTAGCTATCCTCAAATATTCTGTGAGAATTATGAATACAATTCTGATATTAATGCGCTTATTGAGAAAGTCTCCGCTGTCCAAGAAGAGACTAATATTTTGCAGGAATCTATGGAAGAAGAAATTGATGAAACTGTGAGCTCATTGGATGAAAAAGATGAGGAGGAGAGCGAAGAACAAAAGGAGGAAGAGCGGATTGATCACCCGTGCCCACCTTCTGATGAGAGTAACTCTTCAACTCATACATTGTTTAATTCCCCTTCATGCTTATCGAAGGATGATTGCTATGATGACTGTTATGATCCCTTTGATTCTCTTGAAATATCCCTTTTTGATGATGCTTGCTATGCTTGTGGCCAAGATGCCAATATGAATGATGCTTATGGAGATGAACTTGCTATAGTTCCTTATGTTAAACATGAAATTGTTGCTATTGCACCCACGCATGATAGTCCTATTATCTTTTTGAATTCTCCCGACTACACTATATCGGAGAAGTTTGCACTTATTAAGGATTATATTGATGGGTTGCCTTTTACCGTTGCACATGATGATTTTGATAGATATAATATGCATGTGCTTGCTGCTCCTACTTGCAATTACTATGAGAGAGGAACTATATCTCCACCTCTCTATGTTTCCAACACGATAAAATTGCAAGAAACTGTTTATACTATGCATTGGCCTTTACTATGTGTGCATGAATTGTTCTTTTATGACATGCCGATGCACAGGAAGAGATTTAGACTTCTTCATTACTTGATATATGTTGCTTTGTGCTCATTACTAAATTCTAAATCATTTTTAGTTAAAATTGGCTTTGATATACCTTGGGATCCGGGTGGATTCACTACTTGAGCACTATATGCCTAGCTTAATGGCTTTAAAGAAAGCGCTGCCAGGGAGACAACCCGGAAGTCTTAGAGAGTCATTTATTTCTGTTGTGTGCTTTCATATAGTTTAAAAACAACAAAAATAAAGAGGGGAACCCAACACTTCTCAAAAAAGGAAAGTGAAAGTGAGAAAGACAAGCATTGTTGAAGTGGGAGAGCTCCTTGAACTTTGTTCATGCTCATGAAGACTTGGTGAATCTTGATTACAGAAACTTTTCAAAAAAAATAATTATCCCCTTGTACAATTCCATTGTATTATAAAAATAATGTGCCAAGGTTTGCCTTTAGGATGTTTACAATACTTGTTGGTTTGTACGGCGCAGGACAGAAACTTTGGCTGTGGTGCGCAATTTTTAATTTTTTACTGGAACGCCAAATGGTTCTGATTCTTTTTGCACTGTCTTTCTATACAAATTGTTTATTTTTCCTAATTTGTACAGAATTTTGAAAGTATCATAAGTATCGTGAATGTTCAGATTATTACAGACTGTTCTGTTTTAGACAGATTCTGTTTTTGATGCATAGTTTGCTTGTTTTGATGAAACTACCAATTTATATCAGTGGATTAAGCCATGAAAAAGTTATATTACAGCAGACACAATGCAAAAAAAAAATATGAATTGGTTTGCAACAGTACTTAGAGCAGTGATTTGCTTTATTATACTAACGGATCTTACCGAGTTTTCTGTTGAAGTTTTGTGTGGATGAAGTGTTTGATGATCGAGAAGGTTTCGACGTGAGAAGAAGGAAGAGAGGCAAGAGATCAAGCTTGGGGATGCCCAAGGCACCCCAAGTAAATATTTAAGGAGACTCAAGCATCTAAGCTTGGGGATGCCCCAGAAGGCATCCCCTCTTTCTTCAACAAGTATCGGTATGTTTTCGGATTCGTTTCATTCGTGTGACATGTGCAATCTTGGAGCGTATTTTGCATTTAGTTTTCACTTTTGTTTTATGCACCATGCTGGTATGAGATGGTACTTGGTTGATTTATATAATGCTCTTTGACCTTCACTTATATCTTTTGAGTATGGCTTTATAGAATGCTTCATGTGCTTCACTTATATCATTTGAAGTTTGGAATGCCTGTTTCTCTTCACTTAGACAACCGCCATTTGTAGAATGCTCTTTTGCTTCACTTATATTTGTTAGAGCGTGGGCATACCTTTTGTAGAAAGAATTAAAACTCTCTTGCTTCACTTATATCTATTTAGAGAGATGACAGGAACTGGTCATTCACATGGTTAGTCATAAAATCCTACATAAACTTGTAGATCGCTGAATATGATATGTTTGATTCCTTGCAATAGTTTTGCGATATAAAGATGGTGATATTAGAGTCATGCTAGTGGGTAGTTGTGCATTAGTAGAAATACTTGTGTTGAAGTTTGTGATTCCCGTAGCATGCACGTATGGTGAACCGCTATGTGATGAAGTCGGAGCATGATTTATTTATTGATTGTCTTCCTTATGAGTGGCGGTCGGGGACGAGCGATGGTCTTTTCCTACCAATCTATCCCCCTAGGAGCATGCGCTTAGTACTTTGTTTCGAGGACTAACAGATTTTTGCAATAAGTATGTGAGTTCTTTATGACTAATGTTGAGTCCATGGATTATACGCACTCTCACCCTTCCATCATTGCTAGCCTCTTCGGTACCGTGCATTGCCCTTTCTCACCTTGAGAGTTGGTGCAAACGCCGCCGATGCATCCAAACCCCATGATATGATACGCTCTATCACACATAAACCTCCTTATATCTTCCTCAAAACAGCCACCATACCTACCTATCATGGCATTTCCATAGCCATTCCGAGATATATTGCCATGCAACTTCCATCATCATCATATACATGACTTGAGCATTTACTGTCATATTGCTTTGCATGATCGTAAGATAGCTAGCATGATGTTTTCATGGCTTGTCCGTTTTTTGATGTCATTGCTACGCTAGATCATTGCATATCCCGGTACACCGCCGGAGGCATTCATATAGAGTCATATCTTTGTTCTAGATATCGAGTTGTAATATTGAGTTGTAAGTAAATAAAAGTGTGATGATCATCATTATTAGAGCATTGCCCCAGTGAGGAAAGGATGATGGAGACTATGATTCCCCCACAAGTCGAGATGAGACTCCGGACTTTATGAAAAATAAAAGAGGCCAAAGAAGCCCAAATAAAAAAAAGAGGCCAAAGAAGCCCACCAAAAAAAATAAAAAAATGAAAGAAAAAGAGAGAAGGGGCAATGTTACTATCCTTTTACCACACTTGTGCTTCAGAGTAGCACGATGATCCTTCATATAGAGAGTCTCTTGAGTATCACTTTCATATACTAGTGGGAATTTTCATTATAGAACTTGGCTTGTATATTCCGATGATGGGCTTCCTCAAATGCCCGAGGTCTTCATGAGCAAGCAAGTTGGATGCACACCCACTTAGTTTCCAGTTTGAGCTTTCATACACTTATAGCTCTTAGTGCATCCGTTGCATGGCAATCCCTACTCACTCACATTGATATCTATTAATGGGCATCTCCATAGCCCGTTGATACGCCTAGTTGATGTGAGACTTTCTCCTTTTTTGCCTTCTCCACACAACCTCCACCATCATATTCTATTCCACCTATAGTGCTATGTCCATGGCTCACGCTCATGTATTGCGTGAAAGTTGAAAAGGTTTGAGAACGTCAAAAGTATGAAACAATTGCTTGGCTTGTCATCGGGGTTGTGCATGATTTGAATATTTTGTATGGTGAAGATGGAGCATAGCCAGACTATATGATTTTGTAGGGATAACTTTCTTTGGCCATGTTATTGTGAAAAGACATGATTGCTTTATTAGTAGGCTTGAAGTATTATTGTTTTAATGTCAAATGATAGACTATTGCTTTGAATCGTTCGTGTCTTAATATTCATGCCATGATTAGATTACATGATCAAGATTATGCTAGGTAGCATTCCACATCAAAAATTATCTTCTTTATCATTTACCTACTCGAGGACGAGCAGGAACTAAGCTTGGGGATGCTGATACGTCTCCGTCGTATCTATAATTTTTGATTGTTCCATGACAATATTATTCAACTTTCATATACTTTTTGGCAACTTTTTATACTATTTTTGGGACTAACATATTGATCCGATTGCCTAGTGCAGTTCTGAACCCCATATCAAGCGGTCCAAACGGGATAAAAGCGGACGGAGAATTATTTTGGAATATTTGTGATCTTTGGGAAGTAAAATCAGCGAGGCGGTGCACGAGGTGGCCACGAGGTTGGGGCCCACGCCCTCCCTAGGGGGCGTGCCCCCCCTCGTGGGCCCCTCATAAGGCGATTGATGCTCTACTTTTGCCGCAAGAAAGCTCATTTTGGAAAAGATCAGGCAAAGGTTCCAATCCAATCGAGTTCACGGATATCCGGATATAAAAGAAACGGTGAAAGGGCAGCGTAACGAAACGCAAGCAGAGAGAGATAGAGAAATAGATCCAATCTCGGAGGGCTCTCGCCCCTCCCAAGCCATGGAGGCCAAGGACCAGAGGGGAAGCGAAGGGCCCCTCTCCCTTCTCTTCGGTCGCGCGGAGCATGCCCGTGGCCATCATCATCATCACCGCAATCTTCACCAACAACTTCACCGCCATCATCACCAACTCTTCCCCCCTCTATGCAGCGGTGTAACCTCTCTCTTACCCGCTGTAATCTCTACTTAAACATGGTGCTCAACGCTATATATTATTTCCCAATGATGTATGGCTATCCTATGATGTTTGAGTAGATCTGTTTTGTCCTATGGGCTATTTGATGATCAAGATCGGTTTGAGTTGCATGTTTTATTATTGGTGCTATCCTATGGTGCTCTCTGTGTCGCGCAAGCGTGAGGGATCCCCGCTGTAGGGTTTGCAATATGTTCATGATTTGCTTATAGTGGGTGGCGTGAGTGAACAGAAGCACAAACCCGAGTAAGTAGGTTGTTTGCGTATGGGATAAAGAGGACTTGATGCTTTAATGCTATGGTTGGGTTTTACCTTAATGATCTTTAGTAGTTGCGGATGCTTGCTAGAGTTCCAATCATAAGTGCATATGACCCAAGTAGACAAAGTATGTTAGCTTATGCCTCTCCCTCAAATAAAATTGCAATAGTGATTACCGATCTAGTTATCGATTGCCTAGGGACAAATAACTTTCTCGTGACAACAAACTCTTTACTAAAACTAAATTAGTTGTATCTTTATCTAAACAGCCCCTAGCTTTTATTTACTCGCTATTTACTTTCTTGCAAACCTATCCAACAACACCTACAAAGTACTTCTAGTTTCATACTTGTTTCCGGTAAAGCGAACGTCAAGCGTGCGTAGAGTTGTATCGGTGGTCGATAGAACTTGAGGGAATATTTGTTCTACCTTTAGCTCCTCGTTGGGTTCGACACTCTTACTTATCGAAAGAGGCTACAATTGATCCCCTATACTTGTGGGTTATCACTTGACACCTTGATCTCCATCGTAGCGTCGTTGTCGTCTCGCCAACTATTGCTTCTACAACTATCGCTACTGCATAGTGATAAAGTAAAGCAATTACATGGCGATTGCATTTCATACAATAAGGCGACAACCACAAGGCTCCTGCCAGTTGCCGATAACTTTTACAAAACATGATCATCATACAATAACTTATATCACATCATGTCTTGACCATATCACATCACAACATGCCCTGCAAAAACAAGTTAGACATCCTCTACTTTGTTGTTGCAAGTTTTACGTGGATGCTACGGGCTTCTAGCAAGAACCGTTCTTACCTACGCATCAAAACCACAATGATTTTTCATCAAGTGTGTTGTTTTAACCTTCAACAAGGACCGGCCGTAGTCAAATTCGATTCAACTAAAGTTGGAGAAACAGACACCCGCCAGCCACCTTTATACAAAACAAGTTGCATGTCTGTCGGTGTAACCGGTCTCATGAACGTGGTCATGTAAGGTTGGTCCGGGCCTCTTCATCCAACAATACCGCCGAATCAAAATAAGACGTTGGTGGTAAACAATATGACTATTATCACCCACAACTCTTTGTGTTCTACTCGTGCATATCATCTATGCATAGACCTGGCTCGGATGCCACTGTTGGGGAACGTAGCATGCAATTCCAAAAAAATTCCTACGATCACGCAAGATCTATCTAGGAGATGCATAGTAACGAGAGGGGGAGAGTGTGTCCACATACCTGAAGGAAATATGCCCTAGAGGCAATAATAAAGTTATTATTTATTTCCTTATTTCATGATAAATGTTTATTATTCATGCTACAATTGTATTAACCGGAACAGTCAAAGAAAGAGTTCTTGCCTGTGTTGCAAAGGTATGAAATTGAGTAAGACTCAAATCCCGACCATAGCAGAAAATAGAAAGAGAATGAAAAGTCATTCCCTATGCCTCAGTCATAGGTTCTATAAAGTATGCTATGCTATGTACCAGACCTATTATATACCTTACTCTGTATTTGGCAAGGGAGTACAATAGTGATCTAGGAGTAGATCCTTTGGACATTGGTCAAGAATATCCTTAGTAAGGACTAAGGAGATGTTTCTCGATTATGGAGGTGATAAAAGAGTTTGTTGTAAAAGTTACATCGGTGCAAACTTTTACCTTGATCCGATGACTCTAAGTCTCAACCTGGATACATATTGAAAGTGGGAGCAATTAGCTAGAGTAGCCCGTGCAGAGCATTGTGGACATAAAATATTTGCAAAATACATACGGCTCTGAATGTGACATACCCGTTGACTAAGCTTCTCTCACGAGCAAAACATGATCACACCTTAGTACTCTTTGGGTGTTAATCACATAGCGATTTGAACTAGATTATTGACTCTAGTAAACCCTTTGGATGTTGGTCACATGATGATGTGAACTATGGGTGTTAATCATATACATATATGAATATTGGTGTTAAATCACACGGTGATGTGAACTAGATTATTGACTCTAGTGCAAGTGGGAGACTGAAGGAAATATGCCCTAGAGGCAATAATAAAGTTATTATTTATTTCCTTATTTCATGATAAATGGTTATTATTCATGCTAGAATTGTATTAACCGGAAACATAATACATGTGTGAATACATAGACAAACATAGTGTCACTAGTATGCCTCTACTTGACTAGCTCGTTTATCAGAGATGGTTATGTTTCCTAGCCATGGACAAAAGAGTTGTCATTTGATTAACGGGATCACATCATTAGGAGAATGATGTGATTGACTTGACCCATTCCATTAGCTTAGCACTTGATCGTTTAGTATGTTGCTATTGCTTTCTTCATGACTTATACATGTTCCTGTAACTATGAGATTATGCAACTCCCGTTTACCGGAGGAACACTTTGGGTACTACCAAACGTCACAACGTAACTGGGTGATTATAAAGGAGTACTACAGGTGTCTCCGAAGGTACATGTTGAGTTGGCGTATTTCGAGATTAGGTTTTGTCACTCCGATTGTCAGAGAGGTATCTCTGGGCCCTCTCGGTAATGCACATCATTATAAGCCTTGCAAGAAATGTGACCAATGAGTTGGTTACGGGATGATGCATTACAGAACGAGTAAAGAGACTTGCCGGTGACGAGATTGAACTAGGTATTGGATACCGACGATCGAATCTCGGGCAAGTAATATACCGATGACAAAGGGAACAACGTATGTTGTTATGCGGTCTGACCGATAAAGATCTTCGTAGAATATGTAGGAGCCAATATGGGCATCCAGGTCCCGCTATTGGTTATTGACCGAGAATAGTTCTAGGTCATGTCTACATAGTTCTCGAACCGTAGGATCCGCACGCTTAAGGTTTCGATGATGCTTATATTATGAGTTTATGAGTTTTGATGTACCGAAGGAGTTCAGAGTCCGGATGAGATCGGGGACATGACGAGGAGTCTCGAAATGGTCGAGGCGTAAAGATCGATATATTGGACGACTATATTCGGAGTTCGGAAAGGTTCGAATGATTCGGTATTTTGAGTACCAGAGTTACGGGAATTCGCCGGGGAGAAGTATTGGGCCTTATTGGGCCCTGGGAAAGAGAGGGGCTGCCTAGGGCAGGCGCGCCCCATGGCCTAGTCCGAATTGGACTAGGGGAGGCCGCACCCCTCCTTCCTTCCTTCTCTCTTCCCTTCCTTGTCTCCTACTCCTAATACATGGAAGGACTCCTAGTTGGACTAGGAAGGGAATCCTACTCCGTGGGAGTAGGACTCCCCATGGCGCCCCTCCTAGGGCGGCCTCCTCCTCCCTCCCTCCTTTATATCTGGGGGCAGGGGCACCCATGAACACACAAGTTGATCTACGTGATCGTTCCTTAGCCGTGTGCGGTGCCCCCTCCACCATATTCTACCTCGGTCATATCGTCATGAGCTTAGGCGAAGCCCTGCGCCGTGGAGCATCATCATCGTCCTGCACGCCGTCGTCTTGTGAAACTCATCCCGACACTTTGCTGGATCGGTCAGGGATCGTTATCGAGCTGAGCGTGTGCTGAACACGGAGGTGCCGTCGTTCGGTGCTTGGATCGGTCGGATCGTGAAGCGTCGACTACATCAACAGCGTTGTTATAACGCTTCCGCTTTCGGTCTCACGAGTGCGTGGACACACTCTCCCCTCTCGTTGCTATGCCATCACCATGATCTTGCGTGTGCGTAGGAATTTTTTTTGAAATTACTACGTTCCCCAACAATACCCTCATAGACCAAAAGCGGAAGCATTAGGTTAATGTGGTTGATGTAGTTGAACGTCTTCGCGATCCAACCGATCAAGTACCAAATGTACGACACTTCCGAGTTCAGCACACGTTCAGCTTGATGAGGTCCCTCGAACTCTTGATCCAGCAGAGGGTCGAGGGAGAGTTTCATCAGCACGACGGCATGGTGACGGTGATGGTGATGTGATCCGCGCAGGGCTTCGCCTAAGCACTACGACGCCATGACCGGAGGAGTAAACTGTGTAACATCTTTTTTAGCATGCATGAAAATAGCTTTCACAAAACAATCTTTTTTAGCATGCATCCTAAGAGAAAACGAAAATAGCTTCAATTTAACAATATCATTATCCACATCTTTCTTCTTTTGCATATGACACAAATCAACAAAGTTGTTAAGATGGGTAGCGGCATCTTCGCTAGGAAGGCCAGAAAATTGATCTTTCATAACAAGATTCAACAAAGCGGTATTAATTTCACAAGATTCAGCATCAGTAGTAGGAGCAATCAGAGTGCTAATAAAATCATTGGTATTGGAAAAGTCACACAATTTAGTATTATCTTGAGCTATCGTGACAAACAATCAATCCAACACACAAGCACACGAGGAACAAGCGAAAAGAGACGAACGGAAAAGCGGCGAAGAAAAGGCAAAGGTTTTTAAAAATCGTTTTAGAAGTGGGGGAGAGGAAAACAAGAGGCGAATGGCAAATAATGTAATGCGAGGGAGAAGAGCTTATGATGGGTACTTGGTATGTCTTGACTTGGCGTAGATATCCCCGGCAACGGCGCCATAAATCCTTCTTGCTACCTCTTGAGCATGCGCTGGCTTTCCCTTGAAGAGGAAAGGGTGATGCAGCAAAGTAGCGTAAGTATTTCCCCCAGTTTGAGAACCAAGGTATCAATACAGTAGGAGAAAACACACATGTCACCTAGTACCTGCATAAAAAATCAAGAACCTTGCAACCAACGCGATAAAGGGGTTGTCAATCCCTTCACAGTGACTCGCAAAAGTGAGATCTAATAAAGATAATAAAGTAAATGTTTTGGTATTTTTGTTGTATAGATTGGAAAATAAAGATTGCAAAATAGTAAACAAGATGCGATGTAAATAAAAGAGATGCAATATAATAAGAAAGAGACCCGGGGGCCATAGGTTTCACTAGTGGATTCTCTCAAGATAGCATGTATTACGGTGGGTGAACAAATTACTGCCGAGCAATTGATAGAAAAGCGCATAATTATGAAGATATCTAAGGCAATGATCATGAATATAGGCATCACATCCATGTCAAGTAGACCAAAACGATTCTGCATCTACTACTATTACTCCACACATCGACCGCTATCCAGCATGCATCTAGAGTATTAAGTTCATAAGAATAGAGTAACACATTAAGCAAGATGGCATGATGTAGAGGGATAAACTCAAGCAATATGATATAAACCCCATCTTTTTATCCTCGATGACAACAATACAATACGTGCCTTGCTGCCCCTACTGCCACTGGGAAAGGACACCGCAAGATTGAACCCAAAGCTAAGCACTTCTCCTATTGCAAGAAAGATCAACCTAGTAGGCCAAACTAAACCGATAATTCGAAGAGACTTGCAAAGATATCAAATCACGCATATAAGAATTCAGAGAAGAACCAAATAATATTCATAGATAATCTTGTTCATAAATCCACAATTCATCGGATCTCGGCAAACACACCGCAAAAGAGTATTACATCGAATAGATCTCCAAGAACATCGAGGAAACTTTGTACTAAGAATCAAAGAGAGAGAAGAAGCCATCTAGCTAATAACTATGGACCCGAAGGTCTGTGGTAAACTACTCATGCTTCATCGGAGAGGCAATGGTGTTGATGTAGAAGCCCTCCGTGATTGATTCCCCATTCGGCAGATCGCCGGAAAAGGCTCCAAGATGGGATCTCACGGGTACAAAAGGTTGCGGCGGTGGAAAAGTGGTTTCGTGGCTCTCCCTAATTGATCTAGGGTATAAGAGTATATATAGGCGAAAGAAGTACGTCGGTGGATCTACGAGGGGCCCATGAGGGTGGGGGCGCGCCTACCCCTCTAGGCGCGCCCTCCTGCCTCGTGGCCGCCTCGTAGAGTTCCAGACTTCAGCTCCAAGTCTTCTGGATTGCTTTCGGTCCAAGAAAGATCATAGCGAAGGTTTCATTCCGTTTGGACTCCGTTTGGTATTCCTTTTCCGCGAAACTCTAAAATAGGCAAAAAAACAGAAACTGGCACTAGGCCTCCTGTTAATAGGTTAGTCCCAAAAATAATATACAAGAGCATATTAAGGCCCATTAAACATCCAAAACAGATAATATAATAGCATGGAATAATAAAAAATTATAGATATGTTGGAGACGTATCAAGCATCCCCAAGCTTAATTCCTGCTCGTCCTCGAGTAGTTAAATGATAAAAATAGAATTTTTGATGTGGAATGCTACCTAACATAATTATCAATGTAATTTTGTTTATTGTGGCATGAATTTTCAGATCCGCAAGATTCAAGACAAAAGTTTAATATTGACATAAAAATAATAATACTTCAAGCATACTAACAAAGTAATCATGTCTTCTCAAAATAACATGGCCAAAGAAAGTTCATCCCTACAAAATCATATAGTTTGGCTATGCTCCATCTTCGTCACACAAAATGTTCAAATCATGCACAACCCTGATGACAAGCCAAGCAATTGTTTTATACTTTAGTATTCTCAAAAAATTTCAACTTTCACGCAATACATGAGCGTGAGTCATGGACATAGCACTATAGGTGGAATAGAATGGTGGTTGTTGAGAGGAAGATGGTCTCACATCAACTAGGCGTATTAATGGGCTATGGAGATGCCCATCAATAGATATCAATGTGAGTGAGTAGGGATTGCCATGCAACGGATGCACTAGAGCTATAAATGTATGAAAGCTCAACAAAAGAAACTAAGTGGGTGTGCATCCAACTTGCTTGCTCACGAAGACCGAGGGCATTTTGAGGAAGCCCATTATTGGAATATACAAGCCAAGTTCTATAACGAAACTTCCCACTAGTATATGAAAGTGACAAAATAAGAGACTCTCTATCATGAAGATCATGGTGCTAGTTTGAAGCACAAGTGTGGAAAAAGGATAGTAGCATTGTCCCTTATCTCCTTTTCTCTCTTTTTTTGTTTGGCTTCTTTGGCCTTCCCCCTTTTTTTTCATTGGCTTCTTTGGCCTATTTTTTTTTCTCACACGGGACAATGCTCTAATAATGATGATCATCACACTTCTATTTATTTACAACTCTAGGATTACAACTCGATACTTAGAACAAAATATGACTCTATATGCGTGCCTCAGGCGGTGTACAGGGATGTGCAATGAATCAAGAGTGACATGTATGAAAAAATTATGAATGGTGGCTTTGCCACAAATACGATGTCAACTACATGATCATGCAAGGCAATATGACAATGATGGAGCGTGTCATAATAGACGGAGCGATGGAAAGTTGCATGTGTTGGGTTCTACGGTAGGGTGCGTCGACTGCAAATTAAAATTTTCCTACGCGCAAAACATCCAGGAACATGCTACGGGAGATGGATCACAGTTCGTTACCACTAGACATGCAGTGCCGTGCAGCGGAAGAAGAGTTGGGGCAGCGCGTCCGCGTGGATCGTCTCCTCCTCGTCCGATCTCCCTCGAACAGCCGGTCGTCCGATCCCACGTACGAGTTCCCGGAGCGGCAAGTGCACCGCCTCTAACGGTATCCGTGCGTGCAAGAGGAACACCGTGCGGCGGACTGCTAGGTCCGATCACACAGTCGACGGTGAGTGGAGGTGGCTATTCGCAACACATGCAAACCCTAGTCGCAGCGCCAAAGCGATCAACCACATGAATGTGCCGCACCTCCACTTTATATAGGCGTCCGTCGCAGGCTCAACACTTGGGCCTTGCACGGACCCTAAAGCCCAAAGTCTACTCGGTCACGTTCCTAGTCCAGTTCGGATCACATCCGACCAGTGTCCTCTGAACCGACCTCGTAGGTTCCTTCCCTTAAGCCTTGCGACCCCTTAGGTTCAAGTCGTCTTGGTCACGATTCGGATCACCTCCGACCTGCACGGTTGGTAGCGGCCTCTAGCAAGGCGTGTCGACCACCAAGCAGACTATGAAGCTGGTTAGGCGAACACAGTACAATGTGTCACACTTCATTCCCTTTGCCACGATATATGTTGTCGGACTCAAGGCGAGACTGTCATCCTTGTGCTAGCCCGACCTCTTTCTCGTTCCTGTGATACCGACCACAATCCGGATTATCTCATAATCCTTGTCGCATGGCCATGCCGTTCCTGGCCGGATCACACGAGGGGCCCAGAGTATATTGAAGGAAATATGCCCTAGAAGCAATAATAAAGTTATTATTTATTTCCTTATTTCATGATAAATGTTTATTATTCAGGCTAGAATTTTATTAACCGGAAACATAATACATGTGTGAATACATAGACAAACATAGTGTCACTAGTATGCCTCTACTTGACTAGCTCGTGAATCAAAGATGGTTAAGTTTCCTAGACATAGACATGAGTTGTCATTTGATTAACGGGATCACATCATTAGGAGAATGATGTGATTGACTTGACCCATTCCGTTAGCTTAGCACTTGATCGTTTAGTATGTTGCTATTGCTTTCTTCATGACTTATACATGTTCCTATGACTATGAGATTATGCAACTCCCGTCAACCGGAGGAACACTTTGTGTGCTACGAAACGTCACAACGTAACTGGGTGATTATAAAGGAGCTCTACAGGTGTATCCAAAGGTAAATGTTGAGTTGGCGTATTTTGAGATTAGGATTTGTCACTCCGATTGTCGGAGAGGTATCTCTGGGCCCTCTCGGTAATGCACATCACTATAAGCCTTGCAAGCAATGTGACTAATGAGTTAGTTGCGGGATGATGCATTACATAACGAGTAAAGAGACTTGCCGGTAACGAGATTGAACTAGGTATTGGGATACCGACGATCGAATCTCGGGCAAGTAACATACTGATGACAAAGGGAACAACGTATGTTGTTATGCGGTTTGACCGATAAAGATCTTCGTAGAATATGTGGGAGCCAATATGAGCATTCAGGTTCCGCTATTGGTTATTGACCGGAAACGTGTTTCGGTCATGTCTACATAGTTCTCGAACCCGTAGGGTCCGCACGCTTAAGGTTTCGATGACAATTTTATTATGAGTTTATGAGTTTTGATGTACCTAAGGAGTTCGGAGTCCCGGATGAGATCGGGGACATGCCGAGGAGTCTCGAAACTGTCGAGACGTAAAGATCGATATATTGGACGACTATATTCGTACTTCGGAAAGGTTCCGAGTGATTCGGGTATTTTTTGGAGTACCGAAGAGTTACGGGAATTCGCCGGGGAGTATATGGGCCTTATTGGGCCATACGGCAATAGAAGAGAGAGGCCAAAAGGAAGGAGGCCTGCACCCCCCCCTCTGGTCCGAATTGGACAAGGGGTGCAACCCCCTTTTCCTTCTCCCTCTCCTCCTCTTTCCTTCTCTCCTACTCCAACAAGGAAGGAGGGAGTCCTACTCCCGGTGGGAGTAGGACTCCCCATGGCGCGCCCCCTCCTAGGCCGGCCGCCCCTCCCCCCTTGCTCCTTCATATACGGGGGCGGGGGGCACCTCTAGACACAACAATTGATCTCTTGATCTCTTAGCCGTGTGCGGTGCCTCCCTCCACCATAGTCCTCGATAATATCGTAGCGGTGCTTAGGCGAAGCCCTGCGACGGTAGAACATCAAGACCGTCCTGCGCCGTCGTCTTGACGCAACTCTTCCCGACATTCTGCTCGATCGGAGTCCGGGATCGTCATCGAGCTGAGCGTGTGCTAGAACTTCGGAGGTGCCGTGGTTTGGTGCTTGATCGGTCGGGCCGTGAAGGCGTCGACTACATCAACCGCGTTGTTCTAACGCTTCCGCTTTCGGTCTACGAGGGTACGTGGACAACACTCTCCCCTCTCGTTGCTATGCATCACAATGATCTTGTGTGTGCGTAGGAATTTTTTTGAAATTACTACGTTCCCCAACATATATCTCTCCTGATCGGAGGGGCAAATCCCATCTTGCTCGACCATGTCTCGCAGCATGAGACTCGACAAACCCGAAACCTACCTTTGTAACTACCCAGTCACGGAGTAGCGTTTGGTCGGCCCAAAGCAAGTCTGTCACCATCCCGAGTACATGCGTCAGCTCAGGTCTTAGGACATAGAACATATGTTGTACTAGAGACTCACAGATGACATATCGTTGCGTCTCATAGTTGGGTCTGTCCGACTCGGACCTTATCTTGACTCGGATCCGACTACGTCGAATCCGACCAGACCTTTCCAAGTCCATATTATCCGGTTAGCATCCAATGCTTCATGGCTAGTGAGACCGAGCCATCGACCGTGTCATATGCTAATCTAGTCGGTTGTGCGTCCACACAGCCCTTTCGACTAGGGACCTTTTAGGACAGTCATCATACAATGCATAGTCCCACAAACAAGTCACATACTTGCTGATACACATCATTGATAATGTCCAAGGACTATCTTTATTCATAAACACATAGGAAATATCATCATACATGATTGCCTCTAGGGCATATCTCCAACAGCATGGCAATATATCTAGGAATGGCTATGGAAATGCCATAATAGGTAGGTATGGTGGCTGTTTTGTGGAAGGTAAATGGTGGGTTTATGGTACCGGCGAAAGTTGCGCGGTACTAGAGAGGCTAGCAATGGTGGAAGGGTGAGAGTGCGTATAATCCATGGACTCAACATTAGTCATAAAGAACTCACATACTTATTGCAAAAATCTACAAGTCATCAAAACCAAGCACTACGCGCATGCTCCTAGGGGGATAGATTGGTAGGAAAAGACCATCGCTCATCCCCGACCGCCACTCATAAGGAAGACAATCAAAGAAACACCTCATGCTTCAAATTTGTTACACAACGGTTACCATACGTGCATGCTACGGGACTTGCAAACCTCAACACAAGTATTTCTTAAATTCACAATTAATCTACTAGCATGACTCTATTATCACCATCCTCATGTCTCAAAACAATCATCAAGCATCAAACTTCTCATAGTATTCAACACACTTTATATGAAAGTTTTTATTATACCCATCTTGGATGCCCATCATATTAGGACTAGTTTTATAGCCAAAGCAAACTACCATGTTGTTCTAAAAGACTCTCAAAATAATATAAGTGAAGCATGAAAGATTAATAATTTCTATAAAATAAAACCAACACTGTGCTCTAAAAAGATATAAGTGAAGCACTAGAGCAAAATTATCTAGCTCAAAAGATATAAGTGAAGCACATAGAGTATTCTAATAAATTCCGATTCATGCGTGTCTCTCCCAAAAGGTGCGTACAGCAAGGATGGTTGTGGTAAACTAAAAATCAAAGACTCAAATCATACAAGACGCTCCAAGCAAAACACATATCATGTGGTGAATAAAAATATAGCCTCAAGTAAAGTTACCGATAGAGCGAAGATTTAAAGAGGGATGCCTTCCGGCATCCCCAAGCTTAGGCTTTTGGTTGTTCTTGAATTTTACCTTGGGGTGCCTTGGGCATCCCCAATCTTAGGCTCTTGCCACTCCTTATTCCAAAATCCATAAAATCTTTACCCAAAAACTTGAAAACTTCACAACACAAAACTTCAACAGAAAATCTCATGAGCTCCGTTAATATAAGAAAATAAAACACCACTTTAAGGTACTGTAATGAACTCATTCTTTATTTATATTGGTGTTAAACCTACTATATTCCAACTTCTCTATGGTTCATACCCCCCGATACTACTCATAGATTCATCAAAATAAGCAAACAACACACGAAAAAAAAGAATCTGGCAAAAACAAAACAGTCTCTAGCACTCTAATTTGTTCGGATATTTCAGAAACTGCAAAAAATATGAAAAACTAGGACAACCTATATAATTTTTATATTAATCTTATGCAAACATAATTAGCATTTTATCACGTTCTGGTGATTTTTAACAATTATTTTCGTGAGCACAAAGTTTCTATTTTTTTCAGCAAGATCAAAAAACTATCACCCAAGAAGATCCTATTGGTTTTACTTGGCACAAACACTAATTAAAACATAAAACCACATCTAACCAGAGGCTATATAGATTATTTATTACAAAATAGGAGCAAAAATCAAAGAACGAAAATAAAATTGGGTTGCCTCCCAACAAGCGCCATCGTTTAACGCCCTAGCTAGGCATTAAAACAAGAATAGATCTAGGTATTGCCATCTTTGTTATGCAATCCATAAGTGGCTCTAATAATAGATTCATAAGGCAATTTAATTTTCTTCCTAGGAAAGTGTTCCATGGATTTCCTTAACAGAAATTGGAATCTAATGTTTCCTTCTTTCATGTCAATAATTGCACCAATCGTTTTAAGGAAAGGTCTACCAAGAATAATTGGACATGTAGGATTGCAATCTATATTAAGAACAATGAAATCTACGGGCACATAATTCTCATTTGCAACAATAACAACATCATTAATCCTTCCCATAGGTTTCTTAATGGTGGAATCCGCAAGATGCAAATTTAGAGAACAATCATCAAATTCATGGAAACCTAGCACATCACACAAAGTTTTTGGAATCGTGGAAACGCTAGCACCCAAATCACATAAAGCATAGCATTCATAATCTTTAATCTTAATTTTAGTAGTAGGTTCCCACTCATCATAAAGTTTTCCAGGGATAGAAACTTCTAGTTCAAGCTTTTCTTCATAGGATTGCATTAAAGCATCAACGATATGTTTAGTAAAAGCTTTATTTTGATTATAAGCATGAGGATAATTTAACATGGATTGCAACAAGTAAATACAATCTATCAAAGAGCAATTATCATAATTAAATTCCTTGAAATCCAAAATAGTGGGTTCATTGCTATGTAAAGTTTTGACCTCTTCAATCCCACTTTTATTAATTTTTGCATCAAGATCTAAAAACTCTGAATCATTGGGACACCTTTTAACTAAAGTTGACTCATCTCCACTCCCATCTTTATCAAGATTCATATTGGAAAACAAAGATTTAATAGGAGTCACATCAATCACTTTTAGATGTTCATCATTATTATCATGAAAAGTAGAAGAACACGCTTTCACAAAGCAATCTTTTTTAGCATGCATCCTAAGCAAAAACAAAAATAGCTTCAATTTAACAATATCATTATCCACATCTTTCTTCTTTTGCATATGACACAAATCAACAAAGTTGTTAAGATGGGTAGCGACATCTTCGCTAGGAAGGCCAGAAAATTGATCTTTCATAACAAGATTCAACAAAGTGGTATTAATTGCAGACGGCATAGCCTAGTGGTGGGGAGGGGTTGATGCCTTCCCACCCACCCAGGTTCAAGGCATGGTACTTACAATTTGGGTTTGTTGCACAAATTATACTGAAGGGGTTTCCCTTATAGTCTTTCTATAAAAAAAGCGATATTAATTTCACAAGATTCAGCATTGGTAGTAGGAGCAATCGGAGTGCTAATAAAATCATTGGTATTGGAAAAGTCACACAATTTAGTATTATCTTGAGCCATCGTGACAAACAATCAATCCAACACACAAGCACACAAGAATCAAGCAAAAAGAGACGAACGGAAAAGCGGCAAAGAAAAGGCAAAGGTTTTCGAAAATCGTTCTAGAAGTAGGGGAGAGGAAAACGAGAGGTGAATGGCAAATAATGTAATGCGAGGAAGAAGAGTTTATGATGGGTACTTGGTATGTCTTGACTTGGCGTAGATCTCCCCGGCAACGGCGCCAGAAATCCTTCTTGCTACCTCTTAAGCATGCGTTTGTTTTCCCTTGAAGAGGAAAGGGTGATGCAACAAAGTAGCATAAGTATTTCCCTTAGTTTTTAGAACCAAGGTATCAATCCAGTAGGAGACAACGCACAAGTCACCTAGTACCTGCACAAACAATCAAGAACCTTGCAACCAACGCGATAAAGGGGTTGTCAATCCCTTCATGGTCACTCGCAAAAGTGAGATCTAATAAAGATAGTAAAGTAAATGTTTTGGTATTTTTGTTGTATAGATTGGAAAGTAAAGATTGCAAAATAGTAAACGAGATGCAATGTAAATAAAAGAGATGCAATATAATAAGAAAGAGACCCGGGAGCCATAGGTTTCACTAGTGGCTTCTCCCAAGATAGCATGTATTACGGTGGGTGAACAAATTACTGCCGAGCAATTGATAGAAAAGCACATAATTATGAAGATATCTAAGGCAATGATTATGAATATAGGCATCACGTCCATGTTAAGTAGACCAAAACGATTCTGCATCTACTACTATTACTCCACACATCGACCTCTATCCAGCATGCATCTAGAGTATTAAGTTCATAAGAACAAAGAAATGCATTAAGCAAGATGACATGATGTAGAGGGATAAACTCAAGCAATATGATATAAACCCCATCTTTTTATCCTCGATGGCAACAATATAATACGTGCCTTGCTGCCCCTACTGTCACTGGGAAAGGACACCGCAAGATTGAACCCAAAGCTAAGCACTTCTCCTATTGTAGGAAAGACCAATCTAGTAGGCCAAACTAAACCGATAATTCAAAGAGACTTGCAAAAATATCAAATCATGCATATAAGAATTCAGAGAAGAACCAAAAAATATTCATAGATAATCTTGTTCATAAATCAACAATTCATCGGATCTCGGCAAACACACGCAAAAGAGTATTAAATCGAATAGATCTCCAAGAACATCGTGGAGAACTTTGTATTGAGAATCAAAGAGAGAGAAGAATCCATCTAGCTAATAACTATGTACCCAAAGGTCCGTGGTAAACTACCCACGCTTCATCGGAGAGGCAATGGTGTTGATGTAGAAGCCCTCCGTGATTGATTCCCCCTCCGGCAGATTGCCGGAAAAGGCCCCAAGATGGGATCTCACGGGTACAGAAGGTTGCGGCGGTGGAAAATTGGTTTCGTGGCTCTCCCTGATCGATCTAGGGTATAAGAGTATATATAGGCGAAAGAAGTACGTCGGTGGAGCTACGAGGGGCCCACGAGGGTGGGGGGCGCGCCTACCACCCCTGGGCGCGCCCTCCTGCCTCGTGGCCGCCTCGTAGAGTTCCAGACTTCAACTCCAAGTCTTTTGGATTGTTTTCGGTCCAAGAAAGATCATCGCGAAGGTTTCATTCCGTTTGGACTCCGTTTGGTATTCCTTTTCTGCGAAACTCTAAAATAGGCAAAAAAAAACAAAAACTGGCACTCGGCCTCCGGTTAATAGGTTTGTCCCAAAAATAATATAAAAGAACATATTAAAGCCCATTAAACATCCTAAACAGATAATATAATAGAATGGAACAATAAAAAATTATTGATACGTTGGAGACGTACCAATGATACCGACGATCAAATCTCGGGCAAGTAACATACCGATGACAAAGGGAACAATGTATGTTGTTATGCGGTTTGACCGATAAAGATCTTCGTAGAATATGTAGGAACCAATATGAGCATCCAGGTTCCACTATTGGTTATTGACCCAAGATTAGTCTCGGTCATGTCTACATAGTTCTCGAACCCGTAGGGTCCGCACGCTTAACGTTCGATGATGATCAGTATTATGAGTTTATGTGTTTTGATGTACCGAAGGTAGTTCGGAGTCCCGGATGTGATCACGGACATGACGAGGAGTCTCGAAATGGTCGAGACATGAAGATTGATATATTGGAAGGTTATGTTTGGACACCGGAATGGTTTCGGATGAGTTTGGGCATTTACCGGAGTACCGGTGGGTTACCGGAACCCCCCGGGGGCTTAATGGGCCTACATGGGCTTTAGTGAAAGAGAGAGGAGGCGCCCAAGAGGTGGGGCGCGCCTCCAAGCCCAATCCGAATTGGGGAGGGGGCTGGCCCCCCTTTCCTTCTTCCCCTCTTCCCCTTCCTTCCTCCTCCTAGTTGGACTAGGAAAGGGGGGAAACCTACTCCTAGTAGGAGTAGGAATCCCCTCTTGGGGGCGCACCATGAGGCCGGACGGACCCCTCCTCCCCTCCTTTATATAGGGGGGAGGGGGCACCCCATAGACACATAAGTTGATTCTTAGTCGTGCGCGGTGCCCCCCTCCACATATTTCCACCTCGGTCATATTGTCGCAGTGCTTAGGCGAAGCCCTGCGTCGGTAACTTCATCATCACCGTCAACACGCCATCATGCTGACAAAACTATCCCTCGACCTCAGCTGGATCTAGAAGTTCGAGGGACGTCACCGAGCTGAACGTGTGCAAATTGCGGAGGTGCCGTGCGTTCCGTACTTGATCGGTTGGATCACGAAGACGTTCGACTACATCAACCGCGTTACTTAACGCTTTTGCTTTCGGTCTACGAGGGTACGTGGACACACTCTCCCCGCTCGTTGCTATGCATCTCTTAGATGGATCTTGCGTGATCGTAGGAAAATTTTGAAATACTACGTTTCCCAACAGTGGCATCCGAGCCAGGTCTATGCGTAGATGTTATATGCACGAGTAGAACACAAAGAGTTGTGGGTGATAATAGTCATACTGCTTACCAGCATGTCATACTTTGATTCGGCGGTATTGTTGGATGAAGCGGCCCAGACCGACATTACATGACCGCGTTCATGAGACTGGTTCTACCGCCATGCTTCGCACACAGGTGGCTAGTGGGTGTCTGTTTCTCCAACTTTAGTTGAATCGAGTGTGACTACGCCCGGTCCTTGTTGAAGGTTAGAACAACAAACTTGACAAAAAATCGTTGTGGTTTTGATGCGTAGGTAAGAACGGTTCTTGCTAAGCCCGTAGCAGCCACGTAAAACTTGCAACAACAAAGTAGAGGACGTCTAACTTGTTTTTGCAGGGCATGTTGTGATGTGATATGGTCAAGACGTGATTATATAAACTGTTGTATGAGATGATCATGTTTTGTAACACAGTTATCGGCAACTGGCAGGAGCCATATGGTTGTCGCTTTATTGTATGAAATGCAATCACCATGTAATTGCTTTACTTTATCACTAAGCGGTAGCGATAGTCGTAGAAGCAATAGTTGGCGAGGCGACAACGATGCTTCGATGGAGATCAAGGTGTCAAGCGGTGGCGATGGTGATCATGATTTGCTTTGGAGATGGAGATCAAAGGCACAAGATGATGATGGCCATGTCATATCACTTATATTGATTCCATGTGATGTTTATCCTTTATGCATCTTATTTTGCTTAGTACGGTGGTAGCATTATAAGATGATCTCTCACTAAATTTCAAGGTATAAGCGTTCTCCCTGAGTATGCACCATTGCTACAGTTCATCGTGCTAAGACACCACGTGATGATCGGGTGTGATAAGATATACGTTCACATACAACGGGTGCAAGCCAGTTTTGCACATGCAGAATACTCGGGTTAAACTTGACGAGCCTAGCATATGCATATATCGCCTCGGAACACTGAGACCAAAAGGTCGAGCGTGAATCATATAGCTGATATGATCACCATTGAAAACTACTCCATCTCACGTGATGATCGGACATGGTTTAGTTGATGTGGATCACGTGATCACTTAGATGATTAGAGGGATGTCTATCTAACTGGGAGTTCTTAAGTAATATAATTAATTAAACTTTAATTTATCATGAACTTAGTACCTAATAGTATTTTGCATGTCTATGTTGTTGTAGATAAATGGCCCGTGTTGTTGTTCCGTTGAATTTTAATGCGTTCCTAGAGAAAGCTAAGTTGAAAGATGATGGTAGCAATTACACGGACTGGGTCCGTAACTTGAGGATTATCCTCATTGCTGCACAGAAGAATTACGTCCTGAAAGCACCGCTAGGTGCCAAACCCGCTGCAGGAGCAACACCAGATGTTATGAACGTCTGGCAGAGCAAAGCTGATGACTACTCTATAGTTCAGTGTGCCATGCTTTACGGCTTAGAACCAGGACTTCAACGACGTTTTGAACGTCATTGTCACGCCCAATATGCGACCCTATCCAAAAGGAACTCGACGGTCCCACCAAGGATAGACCCGCATATTGAAACGCTTTTGCAAGGTGGATATCATTACATCAACATTACATAATAGATGGGGTACATACATAAGGCACAAATGCCACAAGAATACATCAACACCATATACAAGATCAACATCCGACTACGGATGAAACATAAACAGAAACTCAAACAATATCCACCACTGCTAGCCCAGTGCTGCCGACCGAACCTATCCCCGATCAAGAAGAAGCGGAAGAAGAACTCCAACACAAGCAAACATCGCTCTCGCGTCATGATCATCGCAAACCTGTACACTGCAATCGGTGGTGTAGTAATCAGTGAGCCACGAGGACTCAGCAATCCCATTACCATGGGTATCAAGACTAGCAAAGCTTAATTGGAAAGGAAGGGATAAAGTGGTGAGGTTGCAGCAGCGACTAAGCATATATGGTGGCTAACCAACGCAAATGAGAGCGAGAAGAGAAACAAAGGAATGGTCGTCAACTAGTAATGATCAAGAAGTGATTCTGAACTCCTACTTACGTCAAACATAACCCAGAAACCGTGTTCTCCTCTCGATCAACGCCGAAAAGAGACACTCACGGTTACACACACGGTTGGTGTATTTTAGAAGAGTTTGCTTCAAGTTTACTACAACCGGATATTAACAAATTCCCATCTGCCACATAACCGCGGGCACGGCTCTCGAAAGTTTATACCTGCAGGGTGTCCCAACTTAGCCCATGATAAGCTCTCGCGATCAACGAAGGATATTCCTTCTCCCGGAAGACCCGATCAGTCTCGGAATCCGGCTACAAGACATTTCGACAAATAAAACAAGACCAGCAAAGCCGCCCGATGCATCGACAATCCCGATAGGAGCTGCACATATCTCGTTCTCGAGGCAACACGGATGAGACTAGCTACGAGTAAAACCAGACCTCGAGTTGCTCGAGGGGCCCCGCAGTAGCTCGGTTCAGGCCAGCACTTAGAGAAGCACCGGCACGGGGGAGGGCTAAAATAAAGATGACCCTCGGGCTCCGAAACCCAAGGGAAAAAGGGCATAGGTGAGGCAAATGGTAAAACCAATGTTGGGCCTTCTTTGGAGGAGTCTTATTCAAAGCGAACTGTCAAGGGGGTCCCATAAATCACCCGACCGCGTTAGGGACGCAAAATTCGGGAACATGATACCGATATGACGGAAACTAGGGTGGCAAGAGTGGAACAAAACACCAGGCATAAGGCCGAGCCTTCCACCCTTTACCAAGTATATAGATGCATTAACAATATAAGATATATTGTGATATCCCAACAAGTAAACATGTTCCAACAAGGAACAACATCTCCATGTTCTAACAAGGAACAAACTTCATCTTCACCTGCAACTAACAACGCTATAAGAGGGGCTGAGCAAAGCGGTAACATAGCCAAACAACAGTTTGCTAGGAAGGGTGCAAAAGGTTAGAGGTTGACATGGCAATTTGGGATGGCTTGATAAACAGGTAATAGGTAGCGCAGCATAGCGATAGAACGAAGCAACTAGCATGGCAATGATAGTAGTGAGATCCAGGGTAGCGGTCATCTTGCTTGAAATCCCGCAAGGAAGAAGAACGAGTCCATGAAGAAGACGAACGGATGAAGCCGAACCAAGCGTAGACGAACGAATCCTCACGATCGCAACGAAACAGGAACTAACAAGAAGAAGCACACAACATAGGTAAACACACCACACATGAAGAAGACATGATGCACAACAAACATGATGCATGACAAATCTAGAAGAAGCTACTCATGGCAAGAGATGATGCAAACAACAGCAACACATCAAAGCAAGTTTAAATGAGGCCGGGAACAACATATAACAATTCCGGTAAGTCCTCATATGCATATTTCGAAATTGGTCCAGATCTGAATAAACCTCATGTTCACGTTGTTAAACAGCAAGTTAAGATGCACCACGATGATCTACACGAAATTCTAGTCAAGTTACATATAAATTTCATTAGATTCGGAGCTACGGCCTAGAAGATATGAGCAAAACAAGATAAGCATGGCATTGATGCAAAATGCATACAAACATCAAGCAAACACCTCAAAACAAGGATGCAACATGATAATATGAAACTACATGCAAAAACAAGCAAGTTTCATATAGAGCACACTCAAAACGGAGCAACGGTTCAACACATACACCCTATACAAGTTATAACAACAATCTGTCCATAACAGCAAGTAGGCATATTGCAAGCAACAAAACAACATGCTACAGCATCTCAACATGAAAACAAAAGGCATGGGCATGATGTACAGGTAAAGCATGACAAAACATGAACACTGAGCTATCTCCAGAAACAACTAGCTCAAAAAGACATGGCAAGATTGCAAATAATAACAGGTTCAGACTTTAGCAGAAATAACATCAGGTTGCAATGTTTAGAGCTATCAAACAACATGTTACAGGAACTTAACATGGCAAACAAAGGCATGGCATGAATCTACTCAAAGCATAGAACAAAAGTCCCTTACTGACCATGAGCCAAAAAGGATCAGAAGATATGATGGCACCCATGTAAACATAGCAAGTTATATTACAGATTCATACATGGCAGGAACAACAATAAGTAGGCATGTTGGTGAGCTTGAACCACTCACCACAGAGCAATACATGGCATGGCAAGGCAACCAACAGTAAGAAGACATGGCATAGAAGCTATACATGGCAAGAACAACATCATAGGGTGCATGGATCAACTACAACAACCTTGGCAAAATTGAATAACATGTAAACAACCTGCCAGGAAACATTTTATAGCAAAAGTAGAGCTCGATTGACTCAAGCTATGGCACTCCATAATTGCAAACAAGGGCATGGATGGATAGATCAAGACATGTATAACAAAACATCCTTACTGAAGTATCTCAAAATAAGCATGGATCTCGCGGTAGCATCAAATTAACATGGCATAAAAATATCAGCAGAACAGGGCTGAAAACAGCAACATCATGAAGCCTAGTTTGCATGCTTTTGCTAGTCACCACAGAGATCACAAAAATACATGGCATACACCCCTGTAAAGATGGCATGGCATATTACAAAACACATGTAGGACTCAAGTTCATAGGATGCACACATCAATCATGGCAAAAATGACAAAAGTGCATGTTCTGATAAGAATCTGAAACTAACATCACATAGCCCTCTTCTAACAGCATTTCAGGCATCAAGATGACCTCAAATGAAAATGATACAATGAGATGAAATGATCTACTCTTCGAGACGAACAATTTTACATATAACACGCCCAAAACGGAGCTACAGATGCAGAGTTATGATGCGATGAAAATGCATGAAAATATCAAAAACTTCGGGGACTTAGGGATTTTCGGGGGTCAACCTCGTTTGCACGGACTTCGATGCATGGCCGGACCTCGCCGGAATTTCGCCGGAGACGGAGAGGAAGGGCCCGGGGAGGCGGATCCGGGGCTCCTCCGGCCGGATCTCGCCGGATCCGGGCCGGAGAGGCACGGGCGGCGGCGGCGCGACACGGATGGCCGGGCGGCTGCGCGGCACCGGGAGGAGGCTTCGCCGAGCTCCGGCCAGGACGGCGGTTGGCGGCGTTAGCGGGAGGAGCTGGTGGCGCGGGCGGCCTTCGGGGTGGCGGAGAGGAGGAGCGCATGAGGGGCTCGGCGCGCGGGCTCCATGGGCCGACGGCTGGCGGCTTCGCCGCGACGGACGGCGAAGGGCGGAGGCGGCGAGGGCGAGGGCGGCGGTGGCGCTTCGCCGGCGCGGGTCGGAGGCGACAGGCTCATGGCGGAGGCGCGCAGCCAGCCTGGGCGGCGACGGGCAGGCGGGCCGATCCGGGCTCGCCGAGAGCAAGGGCGAAGCGGCCACGAGGCCACGTGGCGGCGGAGAGTGGCGGGGGGCGGCGGCGCTGAGGTGTCGCCGGATTGGTCCGGCGGCGTGGCTGCGGGCGGCGGACGCGTCCGCGCGAGACGGACATGTCCGTGGCGACGACGGATGATTTTAGGGTTTGGACTGCGGGAATTCGGGGAGGAAGACATATTTATAGGTAGAGGGAGCTAGGAGAGTCCAAATGAGGAGCGGTTTTTGGCCACGCGATCGTGATCGAACGACCGAGAGCAAGGAGGGGAGTTTGCTGGGTTTTTGGCCACTTTGAAAGGGTGTTGGGCTGCAAGGAGAAGGGGGCTTTTGCGGTTACCCGGTTAACCGTTGGAGTACCAAACGACCTCCAAATGGCACGAAACTTGACAGGCGGTCTACCGGTGCTATAACAAGGCCGCTTGACAAACCTCGGTCCATTCCGAGACCGTTCAACACCCGCACATGAAAAGAGGTAAAAGGGGGCGCTAGGAGACATAGGAGTGCCGGATTGCAAAACGGACAACGGGGAAAATGCTCGGATGCATGATACGAACACGTATGCAAAATGAAATGCACATGATGACATGATATGAAATGCAGATGATGGCATGGCAAAGTGCAACACGCAAGCACATGACATGGCAACGACGGCGAATAACTGACAAACACCTGGCGCATCGAATCCGGGGCGTTACAACACTCCTCCACTAACAAGAGATCTCGTCCCGAGATCTTAGGACCGAGACGGAAGAGAAAAAGGATGAGGTGAAACAAGAACTCAAGAGAAGAAACAAAGAATCGAGAGCACTCAAGAAAACGAGAGGAACGACGAGAATGACGAGAATTGAAAGCTCACAGAATCAGATAGACTATGAAAGCACTCGTTCTAATCGGAGTGGTTAGAATGAGAAAAGGAACGAATAAGACTGAAAGGATTTAGGCAGCACTCCTGCTGAAAAAGGATGGATTAGAACATGAACTTCACAAGATGGAATGACACTAGACGACATAAGCAACGCAATACCTCCGGAAGAATTGAAAGAATTGAATGAAAAGAACTTAGAAGGAAGGATTGAACGGAGTTGTTGAGAAAATCAACAACGAAAGAATAAGCTTGATGTGGACTTATGGATAACATCTCAAAATTATGAGCTGATAACCAGCCACAAACGAGAATGATTAGATAGCTGAGAAGAACGAAGAAATGCAAAACTCCACTTCAAAAGAATACGGAGAATTAATTACACTTAGAGATGCGAGAAGAAAAGATACTTGAATTCCTCCAAAAGAATCTTGATGAACACTTGAAGAATGAATTAAATCATGAAGAACCACCATGAAGAACTCCGGTAACGAAAACGATGACGAGATAAAATGAAGGATGAAAGAATAAGATGAGCATTGCGATGATTTATACGGAGGTTCCGATGAGATGGTCGAGGAAATGCTTGAACTCCGGAAAAGAAAAGATGAAAACACTTGGAAGTAGAATTTATTCATCAAGAACAAACTCCGAAGAAAGGATTAATCACTTGGATGAAATAAGAATAAGATTTATTGTATGCTTATCCTTCATCATATTAAATTGATGACAAGCAATGGATTTGCACACTACTTATTCTTCTTGAAAAGGATTGAGAAGTGACATATCACAATCTTGAGAAAGTCTTCATGAACCACCGGTAGAATTGGAAGAAGGAATGTTTTAAAATGATAATCAAGGAAAAGAATCTTGAACGAACCACCGTAAAATTCAAAATGACTGATGAAAAAGAATGAATCGCCGGAAAGAATTAGAAAAGCACGAAGATACTTGAGGGAATTTAGAGAAAAGAGATCGAAGAGATCGCGAACTGATTAACGAATGCTTGAACGCAACACCGGAAGAATATTGAGACGAACGAAGGGGCACGGATATAGAATAATTGGAGAACGACTTTGAGAACTTGGAACGAAGAAATCTTCCGAAAAGATGGCCTCCGGATGATTGAGACGGAAAGTAACTCCTGAAATACTCCGGATGGATGAAAAGAATATCTGACAAACGGAATAATTCGAGAGGATAGCATGAAGCTAGAACCACGAATCTTCGGGAGAACGGGCAAGATTTAGAAGGAACTCTTCTTCGGTCTTCAAATGATGACGAGAAACACCACCAAAATTATTGAGGTACTCCGGTGAAACGAAAGGCGGAGAGGTTGAGCCAACAATGAAATGGTTTGAAATCGATCTTGGAAAAGGCATGTGACTGATGGAATCCATTCTTACGTCACACTTGAAAAGAATTGGGAATAGCTCCGGGGAAATTAAAAGAGTCGTAAGATCACTCGAAAAGACACTGTGGGTTAGGGCCCACTGAAGAGATAACACCGTTGGAAAGGGATGTTGAGCAGATAGATGATGCACCGGAACGATTGAAATATTTGAATGAGGTGACAACCTCGAATTAATTCGAACATAGACGAATCTCTGAGATGTCTTGAGCTCCGGAATGATTGAATGGCGAGAGGAAAATAAGCAAGGAGAACACTTGATCCAAGGAAAAGAATATGATTAACCCGAAAAACTTGAATTGAGTCCACCGGAAAAAGAAAGGGATGAAGAATGACGAACAAGATGAGAATTCACCGGTTGAAATAATTGAGGGAAGACTGAAGAGGCTCCACACGAATGGAATTGATGGTCGGAAGAAACTCGAACTCCGGGAATAATAGGGTGGGAGGCGGAAAACAAAGGCAACTTGGAAGGGGAAAACGACGAATATCTTGAAGAGAAAACACCGGTTGAAATCATTGAGGAAAGAAAGCAATGACTTTGCACGAGTAGGATGGATACTCGATTACGGACTCCGGTTCGGAAAAGAAGAAGGGAGGGCGGGCGGGAAAACCAAGGACAACTTCGGACAGGGAAACAACATCGATCGAAAATAGCTGAGGATTGAACTTGGCAAAGATGAAGAGGGTCGAATCGCCTTGATGAGAAAATGCACCGGATGAAAAGAGATGAGAACCAACGATCGGAAAACCAACTGCGTGATCCTAAAGAAAAAAATTTGAAGGGGAAGAGAAGTAATTCAAAACACCTACGTCAAGATTCCTCACCAGAGCGACGAAGGGGCTGAGGAGTAAAAAGAATTCCTACTCTCCGATATAACTAGACTCAGAAATCAGCTTTCTTCTAGACTCAACAACGGCCAAACTACACGATCAATCAAGGGGGCTCCTAAGGTCGGTCGAGGCTCTGATACCAACTTGTCACGCCCAATATGCGACCCTATCCAAAAGGAACTTGACGGTCCCACCAAGGATAGACCCGCATATCGAAACGCTTTTGCATGGTGGATATCATTACATCAACATTACATAATAGATGGGGATACATACATAAGGCACAAATGCCACAAGAATACATCAACACCATATACAAGATCAACATCCGACTACGGATGAAACATAAACGAAACTCAAACAATATCCACCTCGCTAGCCCAGTGCCCGATCCGGAACCTATCCCCGATCGAAGAAGAAGCGTAAGAAGAACTCCAACACAAGCAAACATCGCTCTCGCGTCATGATCATCGCAAACCTGTACACCTGGCTGGTGGTGTAGTAATCATGAGCCACGAGGACTCAGCAATCCCATTACCATGGGTATCAAGACTAGCAAAGCTTAATGGGAAAGGAAGGGATAAAGTGGTGAGGTTGCAGCAGCGACTAAGCATATATGGTGGCTAACCAACGCAAATGAGGCGAGAAGAGAAACAGGAACGGTCGTCAACTAGTAATGATCAAGAAGTGATCTCGAACTCCTACTTCGTCAAACATAACCCGAAACCGTGTTCTCCTCTCGATCAACGCCGAAAAGAGACACTCACGATTCACGCATACGTTGGTGTATTTTAGAAGAGTTTGCTTCAAGTTTACTACAACGGATATTAACAAATTCCCATCGCCACATAACGCGGGCATGGCTCTCGAAAGTTTATACCCTGCAGGTATTATCTTTCGAAGTCGTGCCATGCGTTATGAGGCGATGGGAATTTGTTAATGTCGATGGTAGAAAACCCAAAGTTGACCTTAAATAAAATACACATCAACGGCGTGTGTAACCGTGATGGTCTCTTCTCGCGGAGTCCGGAAGTGAACACGGTGTTGAAGTTATGCTTGACGTAGTAGTTCAGATCACTTCTTGATCGCTACTAGCTTCATGACCGTGCTTTGCTCCTCTTCTCGCTCTCTTTTGTAATGTAGCCACCATATATGCTAGTCGCTGCGTAAGCTCCACCTTACAACTCTGTCCTTCCTATAAGCTTAAATAGTCTTGATCTCATGGTGTGAGATTGCTGAGTCCCGTGACTCACATTCTACCAAAATTCTTGCAGTGCCGACGATGCCGATCAGGTGACGAACCGAGCTCAAGTGGGAGTTCGATGAGGAACGTGGTCGTTATTATGTGTCTTTTCCCGATGATCGTGAGTGGAGCCCAGTTGGGACGATCGGGGATCTGTGTAGCATTTGGGGTATCTTCTTTTATTTTGGTTCCGTGAGTCGGACCTTGAGTGTAATCTGAATGATGGATGTTTATTTATGTATTGTGTGAAGTGGCATTGTAAGCCAACTATGTATCTCTTTCCCTATGTATTACATGGGTTGTGTGAAGATTACCTCACTTGCGACATTGCTTTCAATGCGGTTATGCCTCTAAGTCGTGCTTCGACACGTGGGAGATATAGCCGCATCGAGGGCGTTACAGTCATGGAGCATATGAGATGTTCCAGGAGTTGAAGTTAATATTTCAAGCAAATGCCCGGATTGAGAGATATGAAGTCTCCAATAAGTTCTATAGCTGCAAAATGGAGGAGAATAGTTCTGTCAGTTAGCATATACTCAGAATGTCTGGGTACCACAATCACTTGACTCAGCTGGGAGTTAATCTTCTAGTTGATAGTTGAAGGAAATATGCCCTAGAGGCAATAATAAAGTTATTATTTATTTCCTTATATCATGATAAATGTTTATTATTCATGCTAGAATTGTATTAACCGGAAACATAATACATGTGTGAATATATAGACAAACAGTATGTCACTAGTATGCCTCTACTTGACTAGCTTGTTAATCAAAGATGGTTATGTTTCCTAACCATGAACAAGGAGTTGTTATTTGATTAACAAGGTCACATCATTAGTTGAATGATCTGATTGACATGACCCATTCCGTTAGCTTAACACTTGATCGTTTAGTATGTTGTTAATGCTTTCTTCATGACCCATACATGTTCCCGTAACTATGAGATTATGCAACTCCGTTTACGGAGGAACACTTTGGTACTACCAAACGTCACAACGAATCGGGTGATTATAAATGAGTACTACAGGTGTCTCCAAAGGTACTTGTTGGATTGGCGTATTTCAAGATTAGGTTTTGTCACTCCGATTGTCGGAGAGGTATCTCTAGGCCTTCTCGGTAATACACATCACTTAAGCCTTGCAAGCATTACAACTAATGAGTTAGTTGTGAGATGATGTATTACGAACGAGTAAAGAGACTTACGATAACGAGATTGATCTAGGTATTGGATACCGACGATCGAATCTCGGGTAAGTAACATACCGATGACAAAGGGAACAACGATGTCGTTATGCGGTTTGACCGATAAAGATCTTCAGTAGAATATGTAGGAACCAATATGGGCATCCAGGTTCCGCTATTGGTTATTGACCGAGAATGGTTCTAGGTCATGTCTACATAGTTCTCGAACCCGTAGGGTCCGCACGCAACGTTTCGATGACAGTTCATTATGAGTTTATAAGTATTGATGCACGAAGTTTGTTCGAGTCCGGATGTGATCACGGACATGACGAGGAGTCTCAAAATGGTCGAGACATAAAGATTGATATATTGGAAGCCTATGTTTGGACTTGGAAGGGTTCCGAGTGAAAACAGGATATTCTGGAACACCGGGGTTACGGAACCCCGGGGGTATATGGGCCTTCATGGGCCACAAGGGAGAAGAGGAAGGGCCGGCCAGGTGGGCTGCGTGCCCCCTCCCCACTCTAGTCCGAATAGGACAGGAGAGGCGGTGCCCCTTCCCTCTTCCCCTCCCAATCCTACTCCAACTAGGAGAAGGGGGGAGTCCTACTCGGTGGGAGTAGGACTCCTCCAGCGCGCCTCTCCTAGGCCGGCCGCACCCCCTTGTCTCCTTTATATCTGGGGCAGGGGCACCCATGACACACAAGTTGATCTACGGATCTTTCCTTAGCCGTGTCGGTGCCCCTTCCACCATATTCCACTTGGTCATATCGTCATGGAGCTTAGGCGAAGCCTGCGCGGAGAAGTCATATCGTCGCGGAGCTTAGGCGAAGCCCTGCGTCGGTGGAGCATCAATATCGTCACCATGCCGTCGTCTTGACGGAACTCATCCCGACACTTTGCTGGATCGGAGTCCGGGATCGTCATCGAGCTGAGCGTGTGCGTAACTCGGAGGTGCCGTCGTTCGGTGCTTGGATCGGTCGGATCGTGAAGACGTCGACTACATCAACAGCGTTGTTATAACGCTTCCGCTTTCGGTCTCAGGGTGCGTGGACGGACACTCTCCCCTCTCGTTGCTATGCCATCACCATGGTCTTGCGTGATCGTAGGAAATTTTTTGAAATTACTACGTTCCCCAACAGTGGCATCCGAGCCTGGTTTTATGCGTTGATGTCATATGCACGAGTAGAACACAAGTGAGTTGTGGGCGATACAAGTCATACTACCTACCAGCATGTCATACTTTGGTTCAGCGGTATTGTGAGATGAAGCGGCCCGGACCGACATTACGCGTACGCTTACGCGAGACTGGTTTCACCGCTCCGAGCACTCGTTGCTTAAAGGTGACCGGCGGGTGTCTGTCTCTCTCACTTTAGTTGAATCGAGTGTGGCTACGCCCGGTCCTTGAGAAGGTTAAAACGGAGTCTATTTGACAAACTATCGTTGTGGTTTTGATGCGTAGGTAAGAACGGTTCTTGCTCAGCCCGTAACAGCCACGTAAAACTTGCAACAACAAAGTAGAGGACGTCTAACTTGTTTTTGCAGGGCATGTTGTGATGTGATATGGTCAAGACGTGATGCTATATTTTATTGTATGAGATGATCATGTTTTGTAACCGAGTTATCGGCAACTGGCAGGACCCATATGGTTGTCGCTTTATTGTATGAAATGCAAACGCCATGTAATTGCTTTACTTTATCACTAAGGAGTAGCGATAGTCGTAGAAGCAATAGTTGGCGAGACGACAACGATGCTACGATGGAGATCAAGGTGTCGCGCGGTGGCGATGGTGATCATGGCGGTGCTTGGCGATGGAGATCACAAGCACAAGATGATGATGACCATATCATATCACTTATATTGATTGCATGTGATGTTTATCCTTTATGCATCTTATCTTGCTTTGATTGGCGGTAGCATTATAAGATGATCTCTCACTAAAATTATCAAGAAGTGTTCTCCTCGAGTATGCACCGTTGCCAAAGTTCGTAGTACCCGGACACCACGTGATGATCGGGTGTGATAAGTTCTCGTCCATCTACAACGGTGCAAAACAGTTGCACACGCGAATACTCGGTTATACTTGACGAGCCTAGCATATGCAGATATGGCCTCGAACACGGAGACCGAAAGGTCGGCGTGAATCATATAGTAGATATGATCAACATAAGATGTTCACCATTGAAAACTACTCCATCTCACGTGATGATCGGTTATGGTTTAGTTGATTTGGATCACGTGGTCACTTAGATGACTAGAGAGATGTCATCTAAGTGGGAGTTCTTAAGTAATATGATTAATTGAACTTAAATTTATCATGAACTTAGTCCCGGTAGTATTTTGCAGATTATGTTGTAGATCAATAGCTCGCGTTGTTGCTTCCCTATGTTTTTATATGTGTTCCTAGAAAATTGTATTGAAAAATGTTAGTAGCAATATTGCGGATTGGATCCGTGATCTGAGGTTTATCCTCATTGCTGCCTGTAAGAATTATGTCCTTGATGCACCGATAGGTGACAGCCTATTGCGAGGCGGATCTGCGGGCGTTATGAGCGTTTGGCTAGCTCAATATAATGACTACTTGATAGTTTAGTGCACCATGCTTAAACGGCTTAGAATCGGGACTTCAAAGGCGTTTTGAGCGTCATGGACCATATGAGATGTTCCAGGAGTTGAAGTTAATATTTCAAGCAAATACCGAGTTGAGAGATATGAAGTCTCAACAAGTTCTATAGCTAAAAGATGGAGGAGAATCGCTCAACTAGTGAGCATGTGCTCAGATTATGCAGGTGCTTCAATCGCTTGAATCAAGTGGGAGTTAATCTTCCGGATAAGATAGTGATTGACAGAATTCTCTAGTCACCATCACTAAGTTACTAGAACTTCGTGATGAACTATAATATGCAAGGGATGACGAAAACGATTCCCGAGCTCTTCGTGATGTTGAATTAGACGAAGGTAGAAATCAAGAAAGAGCATCAAGTGTTGATGATTGACAAGACCACTAGTCTCAAGGAAAAGGGCAAAGGGAAGAAGGGAACTTCAAGAAGAGCGGCAAGCAAGTTGTCGCTCGAGTGAAGAAGCCCAAGTCTGGACCTAAGCACGAGACTAAGTGCTTTTGCTGCAATGGAACTGGTCACCGAAGCGGAACTACCCCAAGTATTTGGCGGATAAGAAGGATGGCAAAGTGAACAAAGATATATTTGATATACAAATTATTGATGTGTATTTTACTAGTGTTCATAGCAACCCCTCGAGATTTGATACTTGGTTCGGTTGCTAAGAGTAGTAACTCAAAGCGGAGTTGCGTAATGAATGAAAACTAGTTGAAGGGAAGTGACGATGAGTGTTGGAAGTAGTTCCAAGATTGATATGATCATCATCGCACACTCCCTATACTTTCGGGATTAGTGTTAAACCTAAATAAATGTTATTTGGTGTTTGCGTTGAGCATGAATATGATTTGATCATGTTTATTGCAAAACGGTTATTCATTTAAAGTCAAAGAATAATTGTTGTTCTGCTTTAAATGAATAAAACCTTCGATGGTCATACACCCAATAAAAATAGTTTATTGGATCTCGATCGTAGTGATACGCATATTCATAATATTGATGCCAAAAGATGCAAAGTTAATAATGATAGTGCAACTTATTTGTGGCACTGCCGTTTGGGTCATATCGGTATAAAGCGCATGAAGAAACTCCATAAGGATGGATTTTTGGAATCACTTGGTTATGAATCATTTGATGCTTGCGAACCGTGCCTTTTGGGCAAGATGACTAAAACTCCGTTCTCCGGAACAATGGAACAAGCTACTGACTTATTGGAAATAATACATACCGATGTATGCGATCCAATGAGTGTTGATGCTCGTGGCAAGTATCGTTATTTTCTGACCTTCACAAGATGATTTGAGTAGATATGGGTATATCTACTTGATGAAACATAAGTCTGAAATAGTTGAAAGGTTCAAAGAATTTCAGAGTGAAGTGGAAAATCATCGCAACAAGAAAATAAAGTTTCTGCGATCTGATCGTGGAGATGAATATTTGAGTTACGAGTTTGGTCTTCAATGAAAACAATGTGGAATAGTTTCACAGCTCACGCCACCGAACACCACAACGTTATGGTGTGTCCGAACGTCAGTAACCGTACTTTATTTTGATATGGTGCGATCTATGATGTATCTTACCGATTTACCACTATCGTTTGGGGTTATGCATTAGAGACAGCTGCATTCACGTTTAATAGGGCACCATCTAAATCCGTTGAGATGACACCGTATGAACTATGGTTTAGCGATAAACCTAAGCTATGTCGTTTCTTAAAGTTTGGAGTTGTGATGCTTATGTGAAAAGTTTTCACCGATAATCTCGAACCCAAATCGGAGAAGTGCGTCTTCATAGAATACCCAAAGGAAACTGTTGGGTACACCTTCTATCACAGATCCGAAGGCAAGTTTTTCGTTGCTAAGATGGATCCTTTCTAGAGAAGAAGTTTCTCTCGAAAGAAGTGAGTGGGAGGAAAGTAGAACTTGATGAGGTAATTGTACCTTCTCCCTTATTGGAAAGTAGTTCATCACGAAATCAGTTCGGTGATTCCTACACCAATTAGTAAGGAAGTTAATGATGATGATCATGAAACTTCAGATCAAGTTGCTACCAAACCTCGTGGGTCTTCCAGAGTAAGATCCGCACTGAGTGGTACGGTAATCATGTTCGGAAGTCATGTTACTAGACCATGATGAACCTACGAACTATGAGGAAGCGATGATGAGCCCAGATTCCGCGAAATGGCTTGAGGCCATAAAATCGAGATAGGATCCATGTATGAGAACAAAGTATGGACTTTGATTGACTTGCTCGATGATCGACAAGCCATGTAGATAAATGGATTTTCAAGAGGAAGACAGATGTTGATAGTAGTGTTACTATCTACAAAGCTCGACTTGTCGCAAAAAGGTTTTGACAAGTTCAAAGGTGTTGACTACAATGAGATTTTCTCAAGCAGTAGCGATGCTTAAGTCTGTCCGAATCATGTTAGCAATTGCCACATTTTATGAAATCGGCAAATGAATGTCAAAACTGCATTCCTTAATGGTTTTCTTAAAAAAGAGTTGTATATGATGCAACCGAAGGTTTTGTCAATCCTAAAGGTGCTAACAAAATGTGTAAGCTCCAATGATCCATCTATGGACTGGTGCAAGCATCTCGAGTTGGAATACACACTTTGATAAGTTGATCAAAGCATATAGTTTTATACAGACTTGCGGTGAAGCCTCAGATTTACAAGAAAGTGAGTGGGAGCACTACAACATTTCGATAAGTATATGTGAATGACATATTGTTGATCGGAAATGATTACGCAAAGCATAAAGGAGTGTTTGAAAGGAGTTTTTCAAAGAAGGACCTCGGTAAAGCTACTTACATATTGAGCATCAAGATCTATAGAGATAGATCAAGGCGCTTGATAAGTTTTTCAATGAATACATACCTTGACAAGATTTTGAAGTAGTTCAAAATGGAACAGTCAAAGAAAGAGTTCTTGCACATGTTACAAGGTGCGAAATTGAGTAAGACTCAAAACCCGACCACGGCGGAAGATAGAAAAAGAATGAAAGTCATTCCCTATGCATCAGCCATAGGTTCTATAAAGTATGTCATCTTGTGTACCAGATCTATTGCATACCCTACCACTAAGCTTGGCAAGGAGTGCAATAGTGATCTAGGAGTAGATCAATGGACAGCGGTCAAAATTATCCTTAGTAGAATAAGGATATGTTTCTCGATTATGGAAGTGAAAAAGGTTAAATAAAAAGGGTTACGTCGATGCAAGTTTTAACACTAATCTAGATGACTCGAGTCTCAATCTGGATACATATTGAAAGTGGGAGCAATTAGCTAGAGTAGCTCCGTGCGAGCATTGTAGACATAGAAATTTGCAAAATACTTACGGCTCGAATGTGACAGACCGTTGACTAAAATTATCTCACAAGCAAAACATGATCACACCTTAGTACTCTTTGGGTGTTAATCACATAGCGATGTGAACTAGATTATCGACTCTAGTAAACCCTTTGGGTGTTGCTCACATGTTGATGTGAACTATGGGTGTTAACCACATATAGATGTGAACTATTGATGTTAAATCACATGGCGATGTGAACTAGATTATTGACTCTAGTGCAAGTGGGAGATGAAGGAAATATGCCCTAGAGGCAATAATAAAGTTATTATTTATTTCCTTATATCATGATAAATGTTTATTATTCATGCTAGAATTGTATTAACCGAAACATAATACATGTGTGAATATATAGACAAACAGATGTCACTAGTATGCCTCTACTTGACTAGCTTGTTAATCAAAGATGGTTATGTTTCCTAACCATGAACAAGGAGTTGTTATTTGATTAACAAGGTCACATCATTAGTTGAATGATCTGATTGACATGACCCATTCCGTTAGCTTAACACTTGATCGTTTAGTATGTTGTTAATGCTTTCTTCATGACCCATACATGTTCCTGTAACTATGAGATTATGCAACTCCGTTTACGGAGGAACACTTTGGTACTACCAAACGTCACAACGAATCGGGTGATTATAAAGGAGTACTACAGGTGTCTCCAAAGGTACTTGTTGGGTTGGCGTATTTGAGATTAGGTTTTGTCACTCCGATTGTCGGAGAGGTATCTCTAGGCCTTCTCGGTAATACACATCACTTAAGCCTTGCAAGCATTACAACTAATGAGTTAGTTGTGAGATGATGTATTACGGAACGAGTAAAGAGACTTACCGGTAACGAGATTGAACTAGGTATTGGATACCGACGATCGAATCTCGGGTAAGTAACATACCGATGACAAAGGGAACAACGTATGTCGTTATGCGGTTTGACCGATAAAGATCTTCGTAGAATATGTAGGAACCAATATGGGCATCCAGGTTCCGCTATTGGTTATTGACCGAGAATGGTTCTAGGTCATGTCTACATAGTTCTCGAACCCGTAGGGTCCGCACGCTTAACGTTTCGATGACAGTTCATTATGAGTTTATAAGTATTGATGCACCGTTTGTTCGAGTCCGGATGTGATCACGGACATGACGAGGAGTCTCGAAATGGTCGAGACATAAAGATTGATATATTGGAAGCCTATGTTTGGACTTCGGAAGGGTTCCGAGTGAAAACAGGATGTTACCGGAACACCGGGGGGTTACCGGAACCCCCCGGGGGGTATATGGGCCTTCATGGGCCACAAGGGAGAAGAGGAAGGGCCGGCCAGGTGGGCTGCGTGCCCCCCTCCCCACTCTAGTCCGAATAGGACAAGGAGAGGGGGGGCGGTGCCCCTTCCCTCTTCCCTCCCCAATCCTACTCCAACTAGGAGAGGGGGGAGTCCTACTCCGGTGGGAGTAGGACTCCTCCAGCGCGCCTCTCCTAGGCCGCCGCACCCCTTGTCTCCTTTATATCTGAGGGGCAGGGCACCCATGACACACAAGTTGATCTACGGATCTTTCCTTAGCCGTGTCGGTGCCCCTTCCACCATATTCCACTTGGTCATATCGTCATGAGCTTAGGCGAAGCCCTGCGCCGGAGAAGTCATATCGTCATGGAGCTTAGGCGAAGCCCTGCATCGGTGGAGCATCAATATCGTCCACCACGCTGTCGTCTTGTGGAACTCATCCCGACACTTTGCTGGATCGGTCCGGGATCGTCATCGAGCTGAGCGTGTGCGAACTCGGAGGTGCCGTCGTTCGGTGCTTGGATCGGTCGGATCGTGAAGGCGTCGACTACATCAACAGCGTTGGTATAAACGCTTCCGCTTTCGGTCTACGAGGGTACGTGGACGGACACTCTCCCCTCTCGTTGCTATGCCATCACCATGGTCTTGCGTGATCGTAGGAAATTTTTTGAAATTACTACGTTCCCCAACAATAGTGTCATTGACAAAGTTCTCCAATCACTGCCACCAAGCTACAAGAGCTTTGTGAAGAACTATAATATGCAAGGGATGGATAAGACGATTCCCGAGCTCTTCGCAATGCTAAAGGCTGCAGAGGTAGAAATCAAGAAGGAGCATCAAGTGTTGATGGTAAATAAGACCACTAGTTTCAATAAGAAGGGCAAATGGAAGAAGGGGGACTTCAAGAAGAACGGCAAACAAGTTGCTGCTCAAGTGAAGAAGCCCAAGTCTGGACCTAAGCCTGAGACTGAGTGCTTCTACTTCAAAGGGACTGGTCACTGGAAGCGGAACTGCCCCAAGTATTTTGTGGAGAAGAAGGATGGCAAAGTGAAAGGTATATTTGATATACATGTTATTGATGTGTACCTTACTAATGCTCGCAGTAGCGGCTGGATATTTGATGTTGGTTCTGTTGCTAATATTTGCAACTCGAAACAGGGGCAACGAATTAAGCGAATATTGGCTAAGGATGAGGTGACGATGCGCGTGGGAAATGGTTCCAAAGTCGATGTGATCGTCGTCGGCACGCTACCTCTACATCTACCTCCGGGATTAGTTTTAGACCTGAATAATTGTTATTTGGTGCCAGCGTTAAGCATGAACATTATATCTGGATCTTATTTGATCCGAGACGGTTATTCATTTAAATCAGAGAATAACGGTTGTTCTATTTATATGAGTAATATATTCTATGGTCATGCATCCTTGATGAGTGGTCTATTTTTACTAAATCTTGATAGTAGTGATACACATATTAATAGTATTGAAGCCAAAAGATATAAGTTTAATAATGATAGCACAACTTATTTGTGGCACTGCCGTTTAGGTCATATTGGTGTAAAGCTAATGAAGAAACTCCATGCTGATGGGCTTTTGGAATCACTTGATGCTTGCGAACCATGCCTTATGGGCAAGATGACTAAGACTCCGTTCTCCGGAACAATGGAGCTAGCAACAGACTTGTTGGAAATAATACATACTGATGTATGCGGTCCGATGAGTGTTAATGCTCGCGGCGGGTATTGTTATTTTCTGACCTTCACAGATGATTTGAGCAGATATGGGTATATCTACTTGATGAAACATAAATCTGAAACATTTGAAAAGTTCAAAGAATTTCAAAGTGAAGTGGAAAATCATCGTAACAAGAAAATAAAGTTTCTACGATCTGATCGTGGAGGAGAATATTTGAGTTACGAGTTTGGTCTTCATTTGAAACGATGCGGAATAGTTTGGTAACTCACGCCACCCGGAACACCACAGCGTAATGGTGTGTCTGAACATCGTAATCGTACTTTATTAGATATGGTGCGATCTATGATGTCTCTTACTGATTTACCGCTATCATTTTGGGGTTATGCTTTAGAAACGGTTGCATTCACGTTAAATAGGGCATCATCTAAATTCGTTGAGACGAAACCATTTGAACTATGGTTTGGCAAGAAACCCAAGTTGCCGTTTCTTAAAGTTTGGGGCTGCGATACTTATGTGGAAAAGCTTCAACCTGATAAGCTCGAACCCAAATCGAAGAAATGTGTCTTTATAGGATACCCAAAGGAGACTGTTGGGTACACCTTCTATCACAGATCCGAAGACAAGATATTCGTTGCTAAGAATGGATCCTTTCTAGAGAAGGAGTTCCCTCGAAAGAAGTGAGTGGGAGAAAAGTAGAACTTGATGAGGTAACTGTACCTGCTCTCTTGTTGGAAAGTAGTTCATCACAGAAATTAGTTCCAGTGATTCCTACACCAGTAAGTGAGGAAGCTAATGATGATGATCATGAAACTTCTGATCAAGTTACTACCGAACCTCTTAGGTCAACCAGAGTAAGATCCGCACCAGAGTGGTACGGTAATCCTATTCTGGAGGTCATGTTACTTGACCATGACAAACCTACGAACTACGAGGAAGCGATGATGAGCCTAGATTCTGCGAAATGGCTTGAGTCCATGAAATCTGAGATGGGATCCATGTATGAAAACAAAGTATGGACTTTTGTTGACTTGCCCGATGATTGGCAAGCCATAGAGAATAAATGGATCTTCAAGAAGAAGACTGACGCTGATGGTAATATTACTGTCCACAAAGCTCGACTTGTTGCGAAAGGTTTTCGACAAGTTCAAGGAGTTGAATACGATGAGACATTCTCACCCGCAGCGATGCTTAAGTCCGTCCGAATCATGTTAGCAATTTCTGCATTTTATGATTATGACATTTGGCAAATGGATGTCAAAACTGCATTCCTTAATGGATATCTTAAAGAAGAGTTGTATATGATGCAACCAGAAGGTTTTGTCGATCCAAAAGGTGCTAATAAAGTGTGCAAGCTCCAGCGATCCATTTATGGACTGGTGCAAGCCTCTCGGAGTTGGAATATATCAAAGCATATGGTTTTATATAGACTTTTGGAGAAGCCTGTATTTACAAGAAAGTGAGTGGGAGCTCTGTAGCATTTCTGATATTATATGTGGATGACATATTGTTGATCGGAAATGATACTGAATTTCTAAATAGCATAAAAGGATACTTGAATAAGAATTTTTAATGAAAGACCTCGGTGAAGCTGCTTATATATTAGGCATCAGGATCTATAGAGATAGATCAAGACGCTTAATTGGACTTTCACAAAGCACATACCTTGATAAAGTTTTGAAGAAGTTCAAAATGGATCAAGCAAAGAAAGGGTTCTTTCCTGTGTTACAAGGTGTGAAGTTGAGTCAGAACTCAATGCCCGACCACTGCAGAAGATAGAGAGAAAATAAAAGTAATTACATATGCTTCAGCCATAGGTTCTATCATGTATGCAATGCTTTGTACGAGACCTGATGTGTGCCTTGCTATTAGTTTAGCAGGGAGGTACCAAAGTAATCCAGGAATGGATCACTGGACAACGGTCAAGAACATCCTGAAATACCTGAAAAGGACTAAGGATATGTTTCTCGTTTATGGAGGTGACAAAGGGCTCATCGTAAACGGTTACGTCGATGCAAGCTTTTACACTGATCCAGATGACTCTAAGTCACAAACCGGATACGTATTTTTATTGAATGGTGGAGCTGTCAATTGGTGCAGTTCCAAGCAGAGCGTCGTGGCGGGATCTACATGTGAAGCGGAGTACATAGCTGCTTCAAAAGCAGCAAATGAAGGAGTCTGGATGAAGGAGTTCGTATCCGATCTACATGTCATACCTAGTGCATCGGGTCCAATGAAAATCTTTTGTGACAATACTGGTGCAATTGCCTTGGAAAGAAATCCAGATTTCACATGAGAACCAAGCACATCAAGAGACGCTTCAATTCCATCTGCGATCAAGCCAAGGAGGGAGACATAGAGATTTGTAAGATACATACGAATCTAAATGTTGCAGACCCGTTGACTAAGCCTCTCTCACGAGCAAAACATGATCAACACCAAGACTCTATGGGTGTTAGAATCATTACTGTGTAATCTAGATTATTGACTCTAGTGCAAGTGGGAGACTAAAGGAAATATGCCCAAGAGGCAATAATAAAGTTGTTATTTATATTTCCTTATATCATGATAAATGTTTATTATTCATGCTAGAATTGTATTAACCAGAAACTTAGTACATGTGTGAATACATAGACAAACAGAGTGTTACTAGTATGCCTCTACTTGACTAGCTCGTTAATCAAAGATGGTTAAGTTTCCTAACCATAGACATGAGTTGCCATTTGATGAACGGGATCACGTCGTTAGAGAATGATGTGATTGACTTGACCCATCCATTAGCTTAGCACTATGATCGTTTAGTTTATTGCTATTGTTTTCTTCATAACTTATACATGTTCCTATGACTATGAGATTATGCAACTCCCAAATACCGGAGGAGTGTGCTATCAAACGTCACAACGTAACTGGGTTATTATAAAGATGCTCTACAGGTGTCTCCGATGGTGTTTGTTGAGTTGGCATAGATCGAGATTAAGATTTGTCACTCGGATTATCGGAGAGGTATCTCTGGGCCCTCTCGGTAATGCACATCACTATAAGCCTTGCAAGCAATGTGACTAATGAGTTAGTTACGGGATGATGCATTACGGAACGATTAAAGAGACTTGGCGGTAACGAGATTGAACTAGGTATGATGATACTGACGATCGAATCTCGGGCAAGTAACATACTGATGACAAAGGGAACAACGTATGTTGTTATGCAGTTTGACCGATAAAGATCTTCGTAGAATATGTAGGAACCAATATGAGCATCCATGTTCCGCTATTGGTTATTGACCGGAGATGAGTCTTGGTCATGACTAAATAGTTCTCGAACCCGTAGGGTCCGCACGCTTAACGTTCGATGATGACCGGTATTATGAGTTTATGTGTTTTGATGTACCGAAGGTAGTTCGGAGTCCCGGATGTGATCACGGACATGACGAGGAGTCTCGAAATGGTCGAGAAATGAAGATTGGTATATTGGAAGGTTATGTTTGGACACAGGAATAGTTTCAGATGAGTTCGGGAATTTACCGGAGTACCACAGGGTTACCGGAACCCCGTGGGGGCTTAATGGGCCTACATGGGCTTTAGTGGAAGAGAGAGGAGGCGGCCAAGAGGTGGGGCGCCCCCCAAGCCCAATCCGAATTGGGGAGGGGGGCCGGCCCCCCTTTCCTTCTTCCCCTCTTCCGCTTCCTTCCCCCTCCTAGTTGGACTAGGAAAGGGGGGAAACCTACTCCTAGTAGGAGTAGGAATCCCCCTTGGGGGCGCACCATGAGGCCGGTCGGCCCCCTCCTCCCTTCCTTTATATACGGGGGAGAGGGGCACCCCATAGACACACAAGTTGATTCTTAGCCGTGTGCGGTGCCCCCCTCCACATATTTCCACCTCGGTCATATTGTCGCAGTGCTTAGGCGAAGCCCTGCATCGGTAACTTCATCATCACCGTCAACACACCGTCGTGCTGACGAAACTCTCCCTCGACCTCAGCTGGATCTAGAACTTCGAGGGACGTCACCGAGCTGAACGTGTGCAAATTGTGGAGGTGCCGTGCGTTCGGTACTTGATCGGTTGGATCGCGAAGACGTTCGACTACATCAACCGCGTTACTTAACGCGTCCGCTTTCGGTCTACGAGGGTACGTGGACACACTCTCCCCGCTCGTTGCTATGCATCTCCTAGATGGATCTTGCGTGATCGTAGGAAAATTTTGAAATACTACGTTTCCCAACATAATTATCATAACCAAAATTCTCGACTAGTTAGGCTAGAGGGATGGGTAAAACGTGAAATGATTTTAGTTTATGTATTGTAGGTGATGACAAGTTTGACATAAATAAAGTGAAAATATTTGCTTATAAGTCGCGAGTAGGTCTAGGAAACACATCTTCTATTTCTTATTCATGGCAGGGCAAACCGAGGGAGTGATATAATGCAAATCTAGTTATAGAACCAGACATTTGCATTAGTTGAGCTTGTGCCTATAGGCAACAAAAGCTGAATCTCAAATCCAAACAGACAATGTGTTTATGTCTGTGTGTCATGTTCGGTGAAGTTCAAACCTAGCGCACACCCAAAATGCACAGTATTTTACGCCCATTTTGCTGTTTCATGACTCCAAATAGGGTGTGGATCCCAGACTGTTTGGAAAAGCAGGTTTGACCGAATTTTAGGCCCATTTTGTAAGAGGGCGCAAGAATCAGCGGGTACACATCTGTTCTTTACCCATTTCTTACTGAGAGTTTTGGAGAATGGTTAATGAATGGCTAGACTTGTCTCGGTGGGCGAGATAGCAGTCATAAAAATGATGGATCAACATGTGGAGCAAAAATATTACAAATCGAAAAGCGACGACTTCCCTCACAATGTTACTAATTGGGCCTTATGGAACAAGCAAAATGCATGAATCTTCTAGAACAAGTCCATCATCATCATCTTCCTTTTTTACCAACATCAAGAGCGAGGCCAAGTTTTAGGCAACTGCTGGTGCCAGTCACTTGAGAAACATCATTGTCAGGAGAGTAGTTCAACTTGTATCTTTCGTCCTTTTCTTTTTATAAACCTCTGTCACCATTCTTCTTAATTATTGGACGAGGGAAATCTTTTGCCCTAAAAAAATGGTATACCCACACCTTTTGTTCATGCCATGCGCATTTGGACAAGCATGACATACAATTTCCATATTCTTTGTTGGCTGTAAATGCTAAGTGTATCATGCTATACTCAAGCACATTTTTAGCTTCATTTTGCCAAACTAAACAAAAGCACGAATTAGCCAAGCAGCAAAAGATCATCAATAATAAATGTGCCACGGCTTCTCGCAAATGTTCATACTTGTTTATGAAAAAAATGTAAGGGCGGGTTTCTATCCAATACCCATGTGCGTTTTGATTCTATGAAACTTATAAATACAATTTTAACTAAGTTTTAAGAGAACATTCTGGTTAGGGATATCTAGCATTCAACAATTTTATCTAACAATGCGCATAGTCACACACTCACAAATTTGCAGAAAAGGAAAACATGCCACAATCCAAATTCTGCTGATCTGGGTATTATTTGTCTAAGATTGCACCAAGAAGCAGTGTACGTTTTTTTTAATGAAAGGTAGAAGCAGCACAAGCTGAACCTCGAGTCCAAACAACATATCCAATGAAGCCTCAATCTAGCGGCTCCTGATATCTCTTTGATTTGCAGAATTCCAAAAAATGTATTAATAAAAAATAATACTTCCTTCGATCGGAAAAAGATATCCCAGTTTTGAACTAAGGTTAATGTCATGCCCATTCAAATCCTACATGATTTTGGTTCGTTTGTTTACATACCGATGAAAAACACAAAGTATTCTTTTCGAAGAGGCTTGAGTGAATGCTTCAATCATACCAACCAAATGACCAACATAGAAAAATTTCCTAAAATTTATGTTTCTAAATTCTTATGAAAATCCTTTGGAACAAATAGGCCCTAAGGCAACTCCAACGGGCCGACCTAAACGGTCGACGATTTTGTTCGTTTTTTGTCCATTTGGTTCGGCCAGGCGGACACGAATATCCGCTTCTGTGCTTGCGTCGGCGCATGCGCCCAACGCTGACCTGACCCATTTTGACGGTGTGAGAAAAAAAAGAATATATGCATATTTAAAATAAAAACAACATTAATTAAACATTAAAGCCGGCCACGAAAGCCGGCGAGAGTCCACGCGTCCATATTTGCATTAAAGAAAATTAAAACCAAACTAGACTACGAGGCGGGGCGCTGCCCTAGGCGGCGTCGTCATCTTCTTCGGGGTCCGTGAGGTCGATGAACGTCGGCGCAGGACCGGCCCAGGGAAACGCTGTGTTACAGAGGGCGTTCATGTCGGGAGCAGGCTGTGCCGCGGCCTGTGCCGCCGCGGCCTGGCGCGCCTCCTCTTCGGCCTCGCGCTGCTCGTTCTCGGTGTCGCGCTCGAGCATCTCGAGGTACTCGCCGTGGCGGCGCTCCTCGGCCAGCCGTCGCTGGCGCCACTGCTCGAGGTACGCCGCCTCCTGTGCCGGCGTCGCCCCCATCCAGACCAGCGGCGCGCTAACCCACTCGCGCACTACTCCCGTCCAGGAGTAGCGCTCGATGGGGGACGGCTCCGGCTTCGGCTTCGGCTCGGCTTTGACAGGGGACGGCGGGGTCACCGGCGGCAGGACGTAGTCGCCCGCCACGGAGAGGGCTATGGCCTGCGCCATGGCCGCCTCCTCTTCCTCGACCGCTGCCGCCCTGCGCCGCTCGTCCTCCTCACTCTCCTGGTAGACCGCCGCAACGGCCGCCTGGTAGGCGGCCTCCGCCTCCTGGTCCTCCTCGCGAACGACGAGCGGGGGCGTGGCACGCTGAGGTCGACTTCGCGAACGCCGCGTCGCCTAGCCTTCTCGTGCTCGAAGGCGAACCATCGAGCCAAGTTGGGCGAGTCGGCTGCGTAGGTGGCGTCGGGGTGTTGCTCCGGCGTCAGGAGCGCCGCCGGCGCCGCACGTCCTCCGCGTGCGCCCTAGTCGATCCATGGCGCGCTGCTTGCATGGGGATCCTCTCGATCCAGTGCGATCGTCTGCAACAATGGCGTCGAAGTCTGAGAGAGGCACGGTCTTTGCCAGTGCCACTCCGCTGGTGCACCGCACGTTAACGCTGCCGCCCTCGGCCGTGGCGGCGTCGGTGGAGGCGGAAAGAACTCCGAGGGAAAAGGAATGGTGGAGGACTTGCCCTTGGCCTTGCTGCTGCTGACGCCGGCGAAGAGCCCCATCTGGCTTCACTAGGGTGGCTAGGGTTTGCCGGTGACGAGGGAGGAGAGTGTGGCTAGATAGGGACGGGGGCTGGCTGGAAGCGGATGAGGATGGCCCCGCACGGTCGGCTTAGAAAAGGACGACCGCAGTCGCTGGCACGTGGGTCCGAGGTCATAAATTAAGCTGACCAAGTAGGCCGCGGGCAGTTGGACGACCGCCAGATGGGGACGCGGCGGACACCGAGAAGGCGTGCGTGGCGTCCATTCCGCGTCAGCGTCCGCGTCAACACATCACGCATTTGGGGCGCAAATGTGGGCCGCAAATGCGTTGACACACACGCAAAACGGGCTCAATTTAGGTTTGGATCGGCGCGTTGGGCCTCTTTTTTTATCCGTACAGACCTAATCGGATTGCGGCGGACGAAATGAGTCGTCCCAATGAAGTTGCTCTAACAATGATCGAAGGCGAAAAAAACAGAAAGATTGAAGGCAAAGAAGGACGACCGCGAAGCAACCTCCACCTGAAAACACGGAATCCTCTGTCACGTTGGACGAGAGAGCATTGAGGCATCTCTCGAAGCAAGGGGACAGGTCACAGTGAACTTCGAGCTGCCACCACCAACTCCAAGGCCAAAAACGGCGCACACGCAAAGCAGCTGTACCAGGACCAAAACACCTCGCTAAACCAAATCTACTACTGCTAAACACCAGGCGAAGGCACCAAGTACCACCCACCAATACCAGCGGCAGTAAATTTCGAGCTGCTGCTACTGCTGGCTGCTGCTGCCTGTTCGCGACACCTCACTCCATCTCCGCCCCCGCCCCCGCCCCCGCCACCCCCAGCGCTCCTAGGGTTCCCTCTTGGCTGCTCGCGCGCCGCGTCGCCGTTGCCGGGGTTCGGAAGAGGGGCGTGCTGCTCGGGGGAACCCAAATCGGGCCTCGGGGGAACTGTTCCCCCGCCCCGCCGCCGATGCCTGCGAGGTTTCGCGGCTGAGCTTTCGTTTTTGCCTCCGAGAGCTCGCGGCGGGGAGGTCTGGGCGTTTCTGGGGTTTAGATCGAGGCCTCTAAGCTCGCTCTCCGCAATGCCGGGGAGGTCGGGCGTCGATTGCTAGGGTTTTGCTCGTGGATTTGCCGAGAGAGGGCTGGGGATCCTTCAGAATGCGGCGAGTTGCCGGAGGTCTGGTGCTCACTTTCGCGCAATTTGATGTTTCCCGACCAGCTGTGCCTCGTCGATTTGGTTTCCTGCTAAGCCTGTGAAGGGGACGAGGAGGAGGAGGGGTTTTGGGGAGGTTGGGACGAGTTGCTGATTTGGTCGCAATGTCTGGGTCTAGCTCGAGGGGGCGGCTGTCGCCGGCTTCAGGTGGTGGAGACTCTGAGCCGCGGTCTGCGGGGAGCAGGACACGATCTGTGTCTGCTACCCGGGGTCGGAAGGCGTCGCCGAGGACTGGGAGGGATGTCGCATCAGCAACAGCGACAGTGGAGGAGAAGAAGCCTGCTGCGGTGCCTACATTGCTCCCTTCGCTCAGCGTGCCGGCAGGGATGCGCCGGCAGGAGCTGCTACTGCGCTCAGGGTTCTCTCTCGACGCCTCATGCTCATCAGACGCTTCGACAGACTCATTCTGCAGCCGGGCATCCACTGGGCGGATTGGGAGGCCGGTGTTTGGGCCGAGGAAGAAGAAGACCGTCTCCCAGGCTGATCATAAGGTCTCTGCCATGCTGGAAAGAGAGGCTGGATCTGCTTCTCCAAGTGACGCTTCTGGTCTGAAGAGGAGGTGTGCTTGGGTGACTGCTAATACCGGTGCGTCTTTTTCCATTGCTTTGCATTTTCTCGAGCCACTGCTCCTTTGAACATATAAACCTGCAATTGGTCTAGTGCAATGGTTTCTAGTACTGCAGTAGTGCCTTTGTTCTAGGGAGAGGACGCAATCTGCATCATTTCTAAAGTTCAGATGAAAAGGTCCATTTTATTGAGCTTAGAATGCTAGATTCCAATGATGCAAACCGGGGACCAGGACTTTATGATTCATTTATGGATGAAGCATTTCAGGGGTCTCTGATCTTTAAGATTCCAACTGTCGCAATTACTAAGAAAATTTATGATTAAGTAGTTAGAAAGCTATCATCACAAGGAGGTACATTGCTAAAGGCTGTCATTCTACCTTGTGAAGTTACTCACTGTATCAGTATTCTTGTTCACATTAATGTGTCGTGAGGATCCAGTGTGGTTGTGTGTAAGCATTTTTTTTTACTGATTGTGTATGCAGAAGGCAGGTATTTCTAGATGCGACTAGTAAAGTGTAGAATTATGCCCTGATGGTTTTTGTCATACAGGAACTTTACTCTACAAAACCTTCACACAGTGGGTATTTTATAATTCTACTTGCTGAAACAACATATACATAGATATTCTGTAAGATCATTCACGATGAAAGCACAGCTATAAACTTAGAAACGCAAAACAATGTTTTGTCGGACTAGCAATATATTTTTGAGAACATGACCAGCGATGTTTGTCATGTTACATATAAGACCTTATAGAAGAGAGTAGGTGAAATTGAGAATTTGGTTGGTATCTTCTTGGTGAGTTAAGGACTTTGTGTGTGTGTGTGTGACTATAGGTATGACCTATTCAAAGAAGTTTGCAATTGGATGCCCATGAGTTTTGAGTATTGTGGATAGCACTCTATTACAGAGCTGCATGTGGGCTACTTCTGTTTTTTACCAGTAGAGCAACAAATTCACTGATCACAAATATGGATATAATCGTTGAGTTTCTTCACAAACATGTAAACTATTTAGGAGAAGTCACTAGAATCTTGTGGATTTCCAAGTTGGGATGTTTCTGGAATAATTTTCACATGCTTGCCTGTTCATAGGCTTGATATTAAAGTAGGCGGGAGTGGGTTCTTTTCTCCCCTTCCCTGTTTTGCTCCAGTGTTGCTATTTTCATTACACAAGGACCTGGTAATATGTAATCACAACTTTATTTTGTCAAGTGAATCATAACAGCGATAATGCAAAGCTGCATATTGAAACCCAGTGTGGGACTATCATAAATTTGGGGACATGAACTTATACTCCAGAGCGAAGTGTAGGATTGTTAATTCTAGTGCATTTCACTACCTAGATATCCTTTTTCCCCCACTTTTTATTTACCAATTGCTGCAATAAGATCAAGCTAATTATATCACTAATCTAGTGTTTATTTAGAGAATCCGTCCCATGTACAAGCTATTGCCCTATCTTATTGCCTATTAGCCATCATTTGCTTCATATAATCCATGGTGCATTTTTATCTTTCAAAATATTCTTTTTAAGTTCTTATCTTTAGTGTGGTCATCACTTGATTTGATGATATTCACTTACAAGTGCAGATCCATGTTATGTTGCATTTCATGATGAAGAGTGGGGAGTTCCAGTTCATGACGACAAGTATGCAATGATGAACCTTGATGAAAATTACTAGTTTCTTTAGGCATACAACACTCTTTGTAAAACATACTGTTTTATGTTTCTCCAAAGAATGTCTTATGAAGTGCTTATGTTAATTACAGGAAGTTGTTTGAGTTACTGGTGCTCTCGGGTTCACTGGCCGAACTTACATGGCCAACAATTTTGAACAAGAGATCTATATTCAGGTAGCTCTTTACACTTTTGATGTACTTGGATGTTGGCATTTGGCAACCCTGGTAACATCTTCAGGTGTGCTTCACAGGGAGGTTTTCATGGATTTTGACCCTGCATCAGTCTCTAAATTAAGCGAGAGGAAGATTATTGCACCTGGAAGTCCTAGCAGCTCCTTGTTATCTGAACAGAAATTGCGGGGTGTTATTGAGAATGCCCGACAAATACTGAAGGTTAGCCGTTTACTCATAATTGTGCGAATCTTGATTCTTGAAACTAAGTGCTGCTTTGGGATTGGAACAAATGAAATATATATAGCTGTATTTCACTCTCCTTAAGTTTCGGTAGCTCCATATGTAAATGAAACATTTACCTTTCTTACTGACATTTTGGACGCAGCTTCTTGCACCACTTCTACTGATAAAAAAAGCCGCACATGATCTTTGCCACAAGATATTCTTGAACCACGTTGTCTTACCTTCACCATGTGTTTGTCATTGCAGGTTATAGAGGAGTTTGGGTCATTTGATAAGTACTGCTGGAGCTTTGTGAACCACAGACCTATATTGAGCACATTCAGGTATCCACGTCAGGTTCCTGTCAAGACATCTAAAGCGGACGCGATAAGCAAAGATTTGGTCCGAAGGGGTTTCCGCAGCGTAGGCCCAACGGTCGTGTACACCTTCATGCAAGTCTCTGGCATGACGAATGACCACCTCATCTCCTGCTACCGGTTTGCTGAATGCGCTGCAGCCGCAACCGGTGCTAAGCCTACTACCGAATCTGGCTGCGAAGCAAATTCAGGCGCCAGCAATCACGCCACGGAGCAAAAGGCGAACGGGGCCGCTAACGGACTAGCCGTTGACATCGAGCTGTCCAGAACAATAGACGAGCTCAGCATCTCGTAGCAGCGGCTGGGAGGGGGACGGTGGAAGCCATGTATAAGCGTTGTGTGCATTTTGTGTATCGTAGGGTAGCTTTTCTCGGCGTGTTAAGACTGGTTGAACAGCAGCATGTAATGATGTATATTCTTTGTGATGCAAATGCATTTGTTTTTCCTGAATCAGTGGTGGAGCTGGCATCTCAGGTTGGCCCTCGTACTCTGTTAGTTAGTTTTTTTTTTTACATCAAAGTACTCTTTATTGCAATTGCAAGGTGATGACCATAATATATCTTTTACAAGAGTATCAACAATCTCTACGGATGGATCTTTCATCCACCCGCACACACCTTCTAACTAGTTTGGCTAAATCATTTGGCAGCACAATTAGTCTATCTAGGAGCATGTTAAAAAATAATAGTGGGAAATCACAATTAAGGTGATATATATCATCAAAAACTGTTGCTGATAGACCGAAAGAGCGACCTCCATTGTTCATTGTCTCTATCACCTCAATGTTGTCGGAGTTCACCTTTGTGCGATTACACTCGACTGTAGTCGCCAAACTGAGACAAAACCGTAAGGCCAATGCCTAGGCCATAAGAGCATCTCTGCACCAATCGACTTCCTCGGTTCTGCCACGAGGAATATGCCATCCGAGTCTAGTCTCATATACGTTTAGCTTCACATAGTTGCTCATTGGTCTTTCCCAGCCATGTCGCTTGATCGTTGCCTTTGCATCACTCGCCATAGTATAGCTAGCAACCAAATCTCTGATTGCCGCCATAGTATAGCTAGCAACCAAATCTCCGATTGCCATTGCTATGAACTTAGGTTCCTGGACCTTTTCATTGCGCACTAACTTTCTCCTCTCTCACCATAAATACCAGGAACCAATAGCAATTGCTTCCGTTGAATTTCTCTCAGACCGAGGATCACACATTCTTCAGGTGGTTGAACCAATAAATACTCTAGCATAGTTTCTCCTGCATGATCCACGAGGCATGCTCTATCAATAGTAAAGTCCAGACCCAGTAACCTCCATACCTCTTTAGCTTTGCACAAGTGAATAACCGGTGCTTGGTATCCTCTGCTCCTATACCATATGTAGGACATTGCCCACTAACTTTTATACGTCTATTAGCCAAAGTCACCCGACATGGTAGCGATCCTAACAAAGTTCGCCAGAGGAAAATTTGAAGCTTGGCAGGATAGCTTAAGCTCCAGACCGTCCCTCATATTGGTGAATTCCGTAAGGGCCCGATTGTATTTTCTCCTGATATTTTATATCCATATTGGCTGTACCACTCCACAAAGTATGCTGATCTCACTAGGAATCTCTCGTTTTTGCACAAGTTCCATGCTACGAAGTCCGACATATCAAATTCAGGCAACGAAATCGCAAGGATCCGCGCCACGTCAACTTGCCAGAATGTTTGAGAAACCAACTCTTCATCACAACGACCCGTAACAGGGTCAATGAAAACACTTACCTTTGATAGTAAATTGCCTCCACGAGTCGTGATCACTTTCTTGGTAGGTGAGTTAGGGATCCATTCATCATCCCAAACATTAATTCGACTACCATCACCGACCCTCCATATATGACCTTTTTTTAGTGTCTGCACCCCCGACATAATACTTTGCCATGTGAACGAGGCTCTCTTTTTCAGAGTTGCATTTTAAATATAAAAATCTAGATAATACTTGGCTTTGAGAACGCACGCACAAAGGGAATCCCGATTATGAACTAATATCCAAGCCTATTTCACAAGCAAGGCTAGGTTAAAACAATGAATATCTCGAAATCTCATTCCACCTTCTTTCTTTGGCACACACAACTTCCATCACACAAACCAGTGCATTCTCCTCTGATTGTCACCATCACCCCACCAATAATACAACACCACGTCTGTAGTTCCTTTACAAATCTATTTTGGAATTTTGAAAACCAACATTGCATAAGATGGTATAGCCTGTACAATTGATTTGAGTAGCACTTCCTTTCCTCATGTTGAAACTTTCCTTTCCTTCCATCCCATAATTCTTTTCATAACTCGATCCATCAAAACCTGGAAACAATCAGTCCTATCTAGACCCATAGTGGATGGTAAGCCTAGATAAGTATCTGATAGTGCCTCGGTCATATATTCAAACTGCTGCAAACTTGTCGTTGGAAATATGCCCTAGAGGCAATAAAAAATTGCTTATTATCATATTTCCTTGTTCATGATACTCCCTCTGTTTTTATTTAGTCCGCATATTAGCTTTGGTCAAAGTCAAGCTTCGTAAACTTTGACAAAGTTTATAAACAAAAATATTAACATATACAATAACAAATCAATACCATTAGATTCATTATTGAATGTACTTTCACATCATATAGATTTGTTATGGTAAATATTTATATAAATATTCTATAAACTTGATCAAACTTTACGAAATTTGACTTCAGTCGAACCTAATATGTAGAGTAAATAAAAATGGAGGCAGTACATATTTATTATTCATGCTAGAATTGTATTGACCGGAAACTTAAATACATGTGTGAATACATAAACAATAATATGTCCCTAGTAAGTCTCTACTAGACTAGCTCATTGATCAAAGATGGTTAAGATTTTCTAACCATAGACATGAGTTGTCATTTGATAACCGGATCACATCATTAGGAGAATGATGTGATGGACAAACCCAACCGTAAGCTTAGCATCTGATGGTATCACTAAGTTCACTTTGCCGTAGCTTTCGTAATGTCAAGTATCTATTCCTGAGACCATAAGATCAAGCCACTCCTGGATACCGGAGGAATACTTTGTGAGCTATCAAACGTCACTTCATAAATGGGTGATCATAAATGTGCTCTTCAAGTATCTCTGAAGGTATTTTTTGGGTTGCATGGATCGGGACTGAGATTTGTCACTCCGTGTGGCAGAGAGATAGCTCTGGGCCCTCTGAGTAATAAAACATCACAAGAAGCTTGCAAGCATGTGACTAATGAGTTTAGTCATGGGGATCTTGTATTACAGAACGTGTAAAGAAACTTGCTGGTAACGAGACTGAACTAGGTATGGCAATAGCGTTAGGGTAGTGTTGGGATATTCATATGGTGAAGCCGAAAGTAGTTCGGAGTAATCTTGGGCAAGTAACATATTGCCGGACAAAGAGAATTGTATACGGGATTAATTGAATCCTCGACATTATGGTTCAACCGATAAAGATCTTCATGGAATATGTAGAAACCAACATGGGCATCCAGGTCCCGCTATTGGTTATTGACAGGAGAGGAGTCTCGGTCATGTCTGCATGGTCTCGAACCCGTAGGGTTACACACTTAACATTCAATAGCGTTGTGTTGGGATATTCATATGGTGAAGCTGAAAGTAGTTCGGAGTCATGGATAGGATCCGAGACATCATGAGGAGCTCCGAATTGGTCCAGAGGTAAAGATTTATATATGGGAAGTCATATTCAGGGTTCCAAAAAATGTTTAGGTTTTTTCGGTATTGTACCAGGAAGATTCTAGATGGTTCCAGAGTGGGGCCCACCTACATGGGAGGCACACATGGACGTCGGTAGTGGGTCAAGGTCCCACACCCCTGGTCTAGGTGCACCAAGATCCTCCTCCACCTCGCGCAGACGGTTGGCGAAGCCCTGCTGCAGTTCCGCTGCTGCCACCACCACCACGTCGTCGTGTTGGTTCAGATATCATCTACCTCGTCTCCCTCGCTTGCTGGATCAAGAAGGATAGGACGCCACCGAGCCAAACGTGTGCTAAACTCAGAGGTGCCACACATGCAGTGCTTGGATCGCGATGCGAGTATGACTACGTCAACCACGGTCTCTAGATTGTTAATGCTTTCGGTCTACAAGGGTACGTAGACAGACACTCCCTTCTCGTTGCTAGAATCTCCACATAGATCTTTGGGTGTTTCGTAGGATTTTTTTGTTTTCCATGCAACGTTCCCCATTATTTGTTCCTTCATCTCAAGTCTAGTATCAGGGCTAAAAACACACTTGACTTGTCCACACTAACCTTCTGTCCCGAAGTGGCACAATATGATGATAAGATTTCTTTCAGACACTCAGCATTCTCAGTATTGGTCTTCATCAGGATTAATGAATCATCTGCAAACAATAGATTAGTGTTTGGATCTCAATACATGAGTGAACCAACTGTCGCAGACACCGAGATTCTCTTCAAAATCTCTGAAGCAAGAGGGCAGCCAGGTTTGCTCATATATCTTGATTGTATGCATTGGATAGGGAAGAGCAATACCAGGGACATGTTAATAAGCCCATCATCATTCTTGAAGCAGTTGCATCACATGATCTCTGGATTTAGCATGCTTTGTTTGGCATGGTGGGGGTCTCACAATGGCATCAATGGGTTGCATCGGTTTCCATTGTTTGCTAGGCTGGCTGAAGGGAAACCTCCTCCTTGCGACTATACTGTTAATGGGCATGAATACAATATGGGATATTATTTGGTTGATGGTATCTATCCTCCGTGGGCTACCTTTATCAAGACCATCTCTGAACTGGTTGATCAGAAAAGGACTCATTTTTCCCAAAGAAAATAAGCAACTAGAAGGATGTGGAGAGGGCATTTGTAGTGCTCCTGTTTCACAATTGTTTGTGGACCTACTAAACAATGGGATCCCAAGACCTTGTGGGAGGTGATGACATGTTGTGTGATCGTGTACAACATGATCATGGAAGATGAGGGTGAAGATGTGATACGTCTCCTACGTATCCATAATTTTTTATTGTTCATGCTATTATAGAATCAATCTTGGATGTTTTATATGCATTTATATGATATTTTATATCATTTTTTTGGACTAACCTATTAACCTAGTGCCTAGTGCCAGTTGCTAATTTTTTGCTTGTTTTTGACTTTTCAGAAAATCAATATCAGATGGAGTCCAAACGGAGAAAAATCTTTGGATTAATTTTTTCTGGACCAGAAGGGACCCACGAAGGTTCGGGAGAAGACTAGAAGAGTCACGAGGGAGTGACAAGCTCACCAGGCGCGCCCCAAGGGGGCACGCGCCCCCTGAGCTTGTGGGCCCCTTGTGGCACCTCTTGACCTAATTCCACCTATATAAATTTCCAAATATTCCCAATATACTAGAGAGCCACCCGAAACAGTTTTTCCGCTGCCGCAAGCTTCTGTTCTTCCGCGGTCCCATCTGGAGGCCTTTTCCGGTACTCTGCCAGAGGGGGAATCAATCATGGAGGGTTTCAACATCACCCTTGCTGCCTTCCGATGATGCGTGAGTAGTTCACCACAAACCTAAGGGTCCAAAGCTAGTAGCTAGATGGCTTCTTCTCTCTCTTTGATCTTCAATACAATGTTCTCCTCGATGTTCTTGGAGTTCTATCCGATGTAATCTTCTTTTGCAGTGTGTTTGTTGGGATCCAATGAATTGTGGGTTTATGATCTGAATATTCACGAGAATTAATTGAGTCTTTTCTAAACTTTATTATGCATGATTATTATAGCTCTGTATTTCTCTCCGATCTATCCATTTGGTTTGGCCAACTAGATTGATTTATCTCAGTGGGAGAGGTGCTTTGTAATGGGTTCAATCTTGTAGTGCTCTATCCTAGTGACATAAAGGGGCAAGACACGTATTTGTATTGTTGCCATTAAGGGTAAAACGACAGGGTTTATTCATATTGATTGGGTTTACTTTGTCTACATCATGTCATCTTGCTTAAGGCGTTACTCTGTTTTTATTAATTTTATACCCTAGATGCATGCTGGATAGCGGTCGATGGGTGGAGTAATAGTAGTATATGCATACTGGTCTCCGAAGTGATGCCTATATACATGATCATTGCCTTGGATATTGTCATAACTATGCGCTTTTCTATCAATTGCCCAACAGTATTTTGTTCACCCACTATATGCTATGTGTTCAAGAGAGAATCCTCTAGTGAAAACTATGGCTCCCGGGGTCTACTTTTATCATATATATAGGGAAAAAAATCCTTGCTGCAATTTTTTATCTTTAATTTTGTTTTGCAATTTATCTATTTACCACGACACAATTTGATCCTTGCAAATAACGAGATCAAGGGGATTGACAACCCTCTTGCCCGTGTTGGGTGCAAGTATTTGCTTTTGTGTCTGCAGGTGCTGTTCATGAGGCTTTGCTTGATTCTCCTACTGGATTGATACCTTGGTTCTCACCGAGGGAAATACTTATCTCTATTGTGCTGCATCTCCCCTCCTCTTCGGGGAAAATCCCAACACAGCTCACAAGTAGCAAGGAGAATTTCTGGTGCCCTTGCTGGGGGGGCATCATTAAAACCTATCAAGTACCTTTGCACAAACTATCATCTACTTACTCTACTCTTTTTTTGCCTTTGACTCTCATTTTCATCTCCCCTACTTCTAAAATAATCTTACAAAAACACAAAAATATTTTTTGCTCGTTTGCTTGCTTTGTCACCGTGAGTAGTGTTACTATCCCTCCTTTGTCTTCGGACTTTGAAGTTCTTTACTTCAAACAGAAACAACGAGAAACCTCAAAGACGCTTTGTATAGAATCATGGAATCTTTCATGGAATCTTATCGTATTTGCACCATAAAAGATGATATTAAAATCTTGCTTCGAAACTTTTATGTAGGGCTTACTATGCCTAATACACAACTACTTGATTTTGCTACTAAAGGAAACTTTCTTGAAAGTGATGTTAATGCTGCCTATGAAATAATAGAGGGGATAGTAAGAAGTCCACCCCACAAAAAATATTTAGTTATACTCAGGAAGGGATTCAAATCTTCGAAAAAATGGGGGATATGTAGAAAAATTTGGTGGAGTTATAAAAGACTAGTGAGCCACTAAAAACACTTAATTCCAATGTTAATCGCATGAATTCCCTTCTTACCATTTGCAACAAGAGACTTGATACCCTAGATAATAAAATTGCTTCATTCTCTGAAATTAATGGAAAGCGTAAAGAACCTCCTGACTTTGAGAAGATCCCTTCTAGGGTAGTTAAAACTAAGGATGATAACACTCGAAACTATGCCTTATGCCTAGCTAGGGGCATACAACAATAGCGCTTGTTGGGAGGCAACCCAATAGTTATCTTATTTTTCTTGTTTTCTTTTCTGTTTTTGAGTGTTCACACAATTATGCTACTGTTATGATTGTGTTTTTATGTTTTAATTAGTGTTTGTGCCAAGTAAAGCCTTTGGGATGATTTGGTTGATAGTTGACTTGATTTTGCCAAAAAATAGAAACTTTTGCGCCCATGAGAAGAATTGTTTAAACTCACTGGGATGTGATAAAATTCTGAATGTTTTACACATGATTGATATACAAATTTCCCACGTTTTCCGATTTTTTAGATGTTTTGGAGTTACAGAACTATTGTGTTTGTCCAGATCATTACAGATTGTCCTGTTTTTGACAGATTCTATTTTCTTTTGACTGTGCAAAGAGAGTAGGAGAATCTCCTACTGCCATAATCTCATTTTTCTATTAATCAGAATTGTTTTGACATGTACATTTACATGACTAATCTCACCCACCTGGATCCCATTGGCAAGCCATTTTTCACCAGAGGGGTGAAAGGTTTGGGGGGATTTAGACAACAAGCGGTAGCAATGTAAAGAAGGTTCTGTGGACTAAAAGCTAGCTGCTAATACATGGAAGTAAGTGTGGCAATCACACTATTTTTTTTATTTTTTCTAGCTCACAACTGAATCACTGAGGTAATGTATGAACCCCACTAGAGCAGGTTTGGATCTATGGACCAGCAGGGCAAAATCAGTCTTGAAGCGCTCAGCCCACCCCCTGAGGGAGGGAGGTATCCTCTTAAATATCAGATTATTCCTCTCCTTCCAAATGCTCCATGCAGAGGTGATAAACGTCTCCATGAACATGGGATGAGTCCACCCTCTTCTTCCTATCTTGATTATCTGTAGCCTATTGCCAGAGAGATTCCAGCTCATTTCGATTTTGTCCCAGCATTTGGCACTAAATGGGCATGAGAAGATTAGATGCTCGATCGTCTCTTCAGTCTTCAGGTTGCAAAGGACACATTTAGTCCCATCAGCCACATTGTAATGCATGCGCTTGAGCCTATTTTTTGCATTTACTCTGTCAGCTAGCAACAGCCAAGCATATACCTTTAGTTTCATAGTGCAGGTTCACTTCCAGATCCAAGTGAAGGACTCATCAGCCTGGACATCTTTGAAATAAAATTGATAGAATTTTGCCGATGTGAACTTTGTCCCACATGCATTCCCATTGGTCCGGGGCAGACGAGGTCGGCGAAGTCCCGACAGCCTCTGTCTGTATGCTTCTTGCTTCTTGAAGAGCCTGCATTGATAGTGGTACATGGAACCCTGCCCGTATGTCATTTATTCGCAGAAAATCTTCCACATATGCGTCTTCTAACGTGGTGTAAGAGAAAGCCCAAGGGTATTGTTCTGCAAGGATTTCATCTAACCATAGGTCTTTCCAGAACAAGACAGACTTGCCGTCACCAGCTCGAACTTTGGTAATCCCTCTATAGATATCTGTGAGTTGGGAGATTTCCTTCCACCAAAATGATCTGCACGCATCCGAGGCATGCGGAACTTTGCCGTCGTAGTATGTGGACCAGACTTGGTCGACCCCTGGCACATCTTTCTTGTTGTAGAAGTTGTGCAGATGCTTTAGCATCAGCCCCGTGTTTTGCACTTTGATGTTAATGATCCCAAGTCCACCATGTTTTTTTGGACGGCAAACAAGATCCCATGCGGCGAGAGAATTAGAGGTTTCGCCTTGTTCAGTCCTTTTTCTCCACAAGCATCTTCTACGGATTTTATCCAGGTGTTCTATGAGCTTGAGGGGGGGGGGGGGAATCTGATCATGCATATAGGGTATATGGCCATAGCAGTGACGACAGAGTTCAAGAGCTGTAAGTTGCTTCCATATGAGAGCAAATTGAGGGATGACGACAATTTTCTTTCCACATGATCAATAATCAGCATCAGGTCCATGATGGTAGGCTTGGTCGTCCCCATTGGCAGACCTAGATAGGTGAATGGCATCTTACTCTCTGCACATTGGAAGATTTGCGCTAGTTCGTTAGTTCTCTCGGCATTAGTGTTGATAGGCACAAGAACTGACTTGTGAAAATTGATTTTTAGTCCAATAGTATCAACATAGTCCATAAGCAATTGTTTCATGATGAGAGCTTGGCGAGGACAGGCTGGCATTAGTAGGATGGTATCATCGGCGTATAGGATTACCGGGTAATCCGCACTTCCGGTCGCTGGAAAGGGAAACTCAATCAAGTGAGAGTGGTGAGCATTATTTATCGCAACTTGTAACAGATCAGCCGCCAACACGAAGATAAGCGGCGACAGAGGGTCTCATTGGCGTACACCACATCTGCATGCAAACTATCTTCCTGGGACTCCGTTAAGGAGGACCGATGAGACACCTGAGCTGAATATATAGCTTATCCAGTTCAGCCAACGGTCATCGAACCCCATGTTTCTCATTATCTCAATCATGGAGGAATGTTCGATCATGTCAAAAGCCTTAGCAAAGTCCAATTTCAGGAGGACGATCTCCTTGCCCGATCCTTTGCATTGGTATATATATATGTACTCGAATGCTCACATGAGACAATCCTATATAGTACGTCCCTTGATAAAACCATACTGGTTTTGGTGTATGATTGATAGAATCAGCTTCTGGAGCCTATTGGCTAGAATTTTATATAGTAATAACTTTTAGAGAACAATTCAGGAGCGTGATGGGTCTGTAATCATTCGTGGTCTCCAGTGATCCAATCTTCGGTATCAACGTTATAAATCCAGTATTTATGCTTTTTAGATCCAAGGTTCCTTGATAGAAATCATCGCAAAGTTTATAAAATCTATTTTGATGGTGTTCTAGCATGTTTTGAGGAACTGTCCATTGAATCCATCGGGCCCAGAGCTCTGTCTGCTGGCATTTGTCGGACAGCGTCATCAATCTCCTTGTGAGTGAACGGAATGGATAGTTCCTCCAATCCTTCAATTCTTCTGATTATTGCCGATAAATCGAATTTCATGGTTGGGGGAGACAATTGACCGAGTCTTTGCTTAAAGGCCTAAAATAGCACAACTTCTTTGGCATTGTGGTCGCATACCTCAAGACCGTCCTCCAGTTTCAGAGATGCAATGGAGTTTCTCCTGTATAGTTCAGTTGCGAGGGCTTGGAATAATTTCGCATTTTCTTCTCCGAATTTTATATAGCACACAGTGCATCCTTTTCGCTAGTAATCATTTTGGTATTGGAGAAGTTTGAGGAGGTGGGCCTTCAGTACTGTGCAGAAATTGTCTTCGGGGATCGTTAGTGGCGTTGGTCTTCTAGGCCATCAAGCTCACTGTTGGGGAACGTAGCATGAAATTTCAAAAAATTTCCTATGATTATGCAAGATCTATCTAGGAGATGCATAGCAACGAGAGGGGAGAGTGTGTCCACGCACCCTCGTAGACCGAAAGCGGAAGTGTTCGCGGTTGATGTAGTCGAACATCTTCTTGATTCAACCGATCAAGTACCGAACGTATGGCACCTCTGAGTTCTGCACACGTTCAGCTCGATGACGTCCCTCGAACTCTTGATCCAGCAAAGTGTCGAGGGAGAGTTTCGTCAGCACGACGGTGTGGTGACGGTGATGGTGATGTATCCGCGCAGGGCTTCGCCTAAGCACTACGACAATATGACCGCAGGAGTAAACGGTGGAGGGGGGCACCACACACGGCTAAGAAACAATTAATGTGCTTAGAGGTGCCCCCTACCCCCGTATATAAAGGAGGGAGAGGGAGGAGGCCGGCCTAGGCGCGCCTTGATGTCTACTATGCAACTTTATTCTTGTAGACACGTGTTGGGCCTCCAAGCACAGAGTTTTGTAGGACAGTAGCAATTTTCCCTCAAGTGGATGACCTAAGGTTTATCAATCCGTGAGAGGTGTAGGATGAAGATGGTCTCTCCCAAATGACCCTGCAACCAAATACAAGAAATCTCTTGTGGTCCCAACACACCCAATACAATGGCAAATTGTATAGGTGCACTAGTTCAGCGAAGAGATGTTGATAAAAGTGTAATATGGATGGTAGAAATATATTTTTATAATCTGAATAAATAAAAAACAGCAAGGTAGCAAATAGTAAACAGGCACAAAAACGGTGTTGCAATGCTTGAAAATGAGGCCTAGGGTACGTACTTTCACTAGTGCAACCTCTCAACAGTGCTAACATAGTTGGATCATATGATTATCCCTCAAACTGCAATAAAGAATCACTCCCGAGTTCCTATCTAGTGGAGAACATAGGAATACATTGTAGGGTACGAAACCACCTCAAAGCTATTCTTTCTGTTCAATCTATTCAAGAGTTCGTACTAAAATAACACAAATCTATTCTTTCTGTTTGATCTATCCTAGAGTTCTTACTAAAATAAAACCAAAGCAAATTCATATTCATAATATTCAATCCAACATAGAGAACTTCAAAGAGTGCTCCAAGATTTCTATCGAAGAAACAAAGACAAGAATGTGCATCAACCCCTATGCATAGATTACCCCAATGTCACCTCGGGAATCCGCGAGTTGAGTGCCAAAACACATATCAAGTTAATCAATACGATACCCCATTGTCACCACGAGTATTCAATTGCAAGACATATATCAAGTGTTCTCAAATGCATAAAAGTATTCAATCCGATAACAATGAAATCTCAAAGGGAAAAACTCAATTCATCACAACAAGATAGAGAGGGGGGAAACCGTATGGTCCGACCATATTAACAAAGCCCGCGATATATCAAGATCGTGACATCTCAAGAACACGAGACAGAGAGAGATTAAAGACGTAGCTACTGGTACAAACCCTCAGCCCCGAGGGTGGACTACTCCCTCCTCATCGTGGTATCCGCCGGGATGATGAAGATGGCCACCGGAGATGATTCGCCCCTTCGGAAGGGTGCCGGAACAGGGTCTAGATTGGTTTTCAGTAGCTACAGAGCCTTGTGGCGGTGGAACTTCTGATCTAGGTTAACCCCGAATGGTTTCGGAATATTTGGAAATTTATAGTGCAAAGAGGGGGTGCGGGAGGCCACCGAGGTGGGCACAACCCACCAGGGCGCGCCAGGGCCCCAGGTGCCGCTTTGTCCCATCTTGGTTGTTCTGGTCCATAAAAAGTCTCCAAAAAGTTTCGCGGTGTTTGGACTCCGTTTGATATTGACTTTCTGCGATGTAAAAAACATCAACTGGCACTTGGCACTATGTCAATAGGTTAGTCATAAAAAATGATATAAAATGACTATAAATTAATTATAAAACATCCAAGAATGATAATATAACAGCATGGAACAATAAAAAATTATAGATACGTTGGGGACGTATGAGCCCCCAAGGGGGAGGAGTCCTACTAGGACTCCAAGTCCAATTCAGACCCTCCATTCCTTTTACCGGAGGGGGAAAGGGGGAAGGAGAGGGAGAGGGAGAAGGAAAGGGGGGGCCGCCCGCGCCCCCTCCCCTTGTCCAATTCGGACTCCCCATGGGGGGGGGGACGCCACCTCCTTGTGGGATGCCCTGCCTTTCCCCTATGGCCCATATGGCCCATTACTTCCCAGTCCGTTAACCCCTCGGTACTCCGATAAAAACCCGAAACACTTCGGAACCATTCTGGTGTACGAATATTATCGTCCAATATATCAGTCTTTACCTCTTGAACATTTAGAGACTCCTCTTCATGTCCGTGATCTCATCCGGGACTCCAAACAATCTTCGGTTAGCAAAACACATAACTCATAGTACAAATCGTCATCCAACGTTAAGCGTGCGGACCCTACGGGTTTGAGAACTATATAGACATGACCGAGACACATCTCCGATCAGTAACCAACAACGGAACCTGGATGCTCATATTGGTTCCTACATATTCTACGAAGATCTTTATCAGTCAAACCGCAATGACAACATACGTCATTCCCTTTGTCATCGGTATGTTACTTGCCCGAGATTTGATCGTCGATATCTTCATACCTAGTTCAATCTCGTTACTGGCAAGTCTCTTTACTCGTTCCGTAATGCATCATCCTGCAACTAACTCATTAATCACATTGCTTGCAAGGCTTATCGTGATGTGCATTACCAAGAGGGCCCAGAGATACCTCTCCGATACTCGGAGTGACAAATCCTAATCTCGATCTATGCAAACCCAACAAGCACCTTCGGAGACACCTGTAGAGCATCTTTATAATCACCCAGTTATGTTGTGACGTTTGATAGCACACAAGGTGTTCCTCCGGTATTCGGGAGTTGCAGAATCTCATAGTCAAAGGAATATGTATAAGTCATGAAGAAATCAATATCAATAAAACTTAACGATCATTATGCTAAGCTAACGAATGGGTCTTGTCCATCACATCATTCTCCTAATGATGTGATCCTGTTCATAAAATGACAACGCATGTCTATGGTTAGGAAACTTAACCATCTTCGATTAACGAGCTAGTCAAGTAGAGACATACTAGGGACACTTTGTTTTGTCTATGTATTCACATATGTATCAAGTTTCCGGTTAATACAATTCTAGCATGAACAATAAACATTTATCATGATATAAGGAAATATAAATAACAACTTTATTATGCCTCTAGGGCATATTTCCTCAGTCTCCCACTTGCACTAGGGTCAATAATCTAGATTGCATTGTAATGATTCTAACACCCATGGAGTCTTGGTGCTGATCATGTTTTTCTAGTGGAAGAGGCTTAGTCAACGGGTCTGCAACATTCAGATCCGTATGTATTTTGCAAATCTCTATGTCTCCCTCCTTGAATTGATCACAGATGGAATTGAAGCGTCTCTTGATGTGTTTGGTTCTCTTGTGAAATCTGGATTCCTTCGCTAAGGCAATTGCTCCAGTATTGTCACAAAAGATTTTCATTGGACCCGATGCACTAGGTATTACACCTAGATCGGATATGAACTCCTTCATCTAGACTCCTTCATTTGCTGCTTCCGAAGCAGCTATGTACTCCGCTTCACACGTAGATCCCGCCACGACGCTTTGCTTGGAACTGCACCAACTGACAGCTCCACCATTCAATATAAATACGTATCCGGTTTGCGACTTAGAGTCATCTGGATCAGTGTCAAAGCTAGCATCGACGTAACCATTTACGACGAGCTCTTTGTCACCTCCATAAACGAGAAACATATCCTTAGTCCTTTTCAGGTACTTCAGGATGTTCTTGACCGCTGTCCAGTGATCCACTCCTGGATTACTTTGGTACCTCCCTACTAAACTTATAGCAAGGCACACATCAGGTCTGGTACACAACATTGCATACATGATAGAACCTATGGCTAAGGCATAGGGAATGACTTCATATTCTTTCTATCTTCTGCAGTGGTCGGCCATTGAGTCTGTCTCAATTTCACACCTTGTAACACAGGCAAGAACCCTTTCTTTGACTGCTCCATTTTGAACTTCTTGAAAACTTTATCAAGGTATGTGCTTTGTGAAATTCCAATTAAGCGTCTTGATCTATCTCTATAGATTTCGATGCCCAATATATAAGCAGCTTCACCGAGGTCTTTCATTGAAAAAATCTAATTCAAGTATTCTTTTATGCTATCCAGAAATTCTATATCATTTCCAATCAACAATATGTCATCCCATATAATATTAGAAATTCTACAGAGCTCCCACTCACTTTCTTGTAAATACAGACTTCTCCGAAAGTCTGTATAAAACCATATGCTTTGATCACACTATCAAAGCGTATATTCCAACTCCGAGATGCTTGCACTAGTCCATAAATGGATCACTGGAGCTTTCACACTTTGTTAGCACTTTTAGGATCGACAAAACCTTCTGGTTGCATCATATACAACTCTTCTTTGAGAAATCCATTAAGGAAAGCAGTTTTGACGTCCATTTGCCAGATTTCATAATCATAAAATGTGGCAATTGCTAACATGATTCGGACAGACTTAAGCATCGCTATGGGTGAGAAGGTCTCATCGTAGTCAACTCCTTGAACTTGTCAAATCCTTTCGCAACAAGTCGAGCTTTGTAGACAGTAACATTACCATCAGCATCAGTCTTCTTCTTGAAGATCCATTTGTTCTCTACAGCTTGCCGATCATTGGGCAAGTCAATCAAAGTACACACTTTGTTCTCATACATGGATCCCATCTCAGATTTCATGGCCTCAAGCCATTTCACGGAATCTGGGCTCATCATCGCTTCCTCATAGTTCGTAGGTTCGTCATGGTCTAGTAACATGACTACCAGAACATGATTACCATACCATTCTCGTGCGGAACGTACTCTGGTTGACCTACGAGGTTCGGTAGTAACTTGATCTGAAGTTTCATGATCATCATCATTAGCTTCCTCACTAATTGGTGTAGGTATCACGGAACAGTTTTCTGTGATGAACTACTTTCCAATTCAAGAGAAGGTACAATTACCTCATCAAGTTCTACTTTCCTCCCACTCACTTCTTTTGAGAGAAGCTCCTTCTTTAGAAAGGATCCATTCTCAGCAACAAATATTTTGCCTTCGGATCTATGATAGAAGGTGTACCCAACAGTTTCTTTTGGGTATCCTATGAAGACGCACTTCTCCGATGTGGGTTCAAGCTTATCAGGCTGAAGCTTTTTCACATAAGCATCGCAACCCCAAACTTTAAGAAACGGCAACTTAGGTTTCTTCCCAAACCACAATTCATACGGTGTCGTCTCAACGGATTTAGATGGTGCCCTATTTAACGTGAATGCAGTTGTCTCTAATGCATAACCCCAAAACGATAGTGGTAAATCGGTAAGAGACATCATAGATTGCACCATATCTAATAATGTACGGTTACGATGTTCGGACACACCATTACGCTGTGGTGTTCCAGGTGGCATGAGTTGCGAAACTATTCCACATTGTTTCAAATGAAGACCAAACTCCTCCATGATCTGATTGTAGAAACTTTATTTTCTTGTTACGATGATTTTCCACTTCACTCTGAAATTCTTTGAACTTTTCAAATGTTTCAGACTTGTGTTTCATCAAGTAGATATACCCATATCTGCTCAAATCATCTGTGAAGGTCAGAAAATAACGATACCCGCCATGAGCCTCAACACTCATTGGACCGCATACATCGGTATGTATTATTTCCAATAAGTCAGTTGCTCGCTCCATTGTTCCGGAGAACAGAGTCTTAGTTATCTTACCCATGAGGCCTGGTTTGCAAGCATTAAATGATTCATAATCAAGTGATTCCAAAAGCCCATCTGCATGGTGTTTCTTCATGCGCTCTACACAAATATGACCTAAACGGCAGTGCCACAAATATGTTGCACTATCATTATCAACTTTGCATCTTTTGGCATCAATAATATGAATATCTGTATTACCACGATCGAGATTCAACAAAAATAGACCACTCATCAAGGGTGCATGACCATAAAAGATATTACTCATATAAATAGAACAACCATTATTCTCAGATTTAAATGAATAATCGTCTCGCATGAAACAAGATCCAGAATAATGTTCATGCTCAACGCTGGCACCAAATAACAATTATTCAGGTCTAAAACTAATCCCGAAGGTAGATGTAGAGGTAGCATGCCGACGGCAATCACATCAACCTTGGAACCATTTCTGACGTGCATCGTCACCTCGTCCTTAGCCAATCTTATTTTAATCCATAGCCCCTGTTTTGAGTTGCAAATATGAGCAACAAAACCAGTATCAAATACCCATGCGCTACTACGAGCATTAGTAAGGTACACATCAATAACATGTATATAAAATGTACATTTCACTTTGCCACCCTTCTTATCCGCCAAATACTTGGGGCAGTTCGGCTTCCAGTGACTAGTCCCTTTGGAGTAGAAGCACTCAGTTTCAGGCTTAGGTCTAGACTTGGGCTTCTTCCCGGGAGCAGCAACTTGCTTGATATTCTCTTGAAGTTTCCCTTCGTTCCTTTTCCCTTTTTCTTGAAACTAGTGGTCTTGTTAACCATCAACACTTGATGCTCCTTCTTGATTTCTACGCCCGCAACCTTGAGCATTGCGAAGAGCTCGGGAATTGTCTTGTTCATCCCTTGCATATTATAGTTCATCACGAAGCCCTTATAGGTTGGTGGCAGTGATTGAAGAACTATGTCAATGACACTATCATCCGGAAGATTAACTCCCAGCTGAGTCAAGTGGTTATGGTACCCAGACATTCTAAGTATGTGTTCACTGATAGAACTATTCTCCTCCATCTTGCAGCTATAGAACTTGTTGGAGCCTTCATGCCTCTCAACTCGGGCATTTGCTTGAAATATTAACTTCAACTCGTGGAACATCTCATATGCTCCATGATGTTCAAAACGTCTTTGAAGTCCCGATTCTAAGCCGTAAAGCATGACACACTAAACTATCGAGTAGTCATCAGATTTGGCTTGCCAGATATTCATAACATCAACAGTTGCTCCTGCAGCAGGACTTGCACCTAGTGATGTCTACTACAAAACCTTCTTTTATAGACGTTATTGGTCCTCTGTGACACCCCCGATTCAATCATACACTAATCATGCACGCAAATGTGTACGATCAAGATCAGGGTCTCACGGGAAGATATCACAACACAACTCTAAAAACATAAAATAAGTCATACAAGCAACATAATACAAGCCAGGGGCTTCGAGGGCTCGAATACAAGTGCTCGATCATAGACGAGTCAGCGGAAGCAACAATATCTGAGTACATACATAAGTTAAAAAAGTTTGCCATAAGATGGCTAGCACAAACCGAGATCTGAGATCGAAGAGGCGCATGCCTCCTGCCTGGGATCCTCCTAAACTACTCCTGGTCGTCGTCAGCGGGCTGCACGTAGTAGTAGGCACCTCCCGTGTAGTAGTCGTCATCGACGGTGGCGTCTGGTTCCTGGGCTCCGACATCTAGTTGCGACAACCAGGTAGAAAGGAAAGGGGGAAAAAGGGGGAGAAAGCAACCGTGAGTACTCATCCAAAGTACCAAGCAAGGAGCTACACTACATATGCATGGGTATATGTGTAAAGGGCCATATCAGTGGACTGAACTGCAGAATGCCGTAATAAGAGGGGATAACTAATCTGTCAAGACTACGCTCGCAGCCTCCGTCTTGAAGCATGTAGAAGAGAGTAGATCAAGTCCTCCAAGTAGCATCGCATAGCATAATCCTACCCGGCAATCCCTCCTCGTCGCCTGTTAGAGAGCGATCACCGAGTTATGGCAGCACTTGGAAGGGTGTGTTTTATTAAGTATCCGGTTCTAGTTGTCATAAGGTCAAGGTACAACTCCAAGTCGTCCTGTTATCAAGATCATGGCTATTGAATAGATTAACTTCCTGCAGGGTGCACCACATTACCCGACACGCTCGATCCCATTTGGCTAGACACACTTTTCTGGGTCATGCCCGGCCGCGGAAGATCAACACGTCGCAGCCTCACCTAGGCACAACAGAGAGGTCAGCACGCCGGTCTAAACCTAAGTGCACAGGGGTTTGGGCCCATCGCCTTAGCACACACAAGACGCTAAGCAGGGCGGCCGAAGCGACCTAGCCTAGCAGCGTTCGGTCAATCCGCGCGCCCGCTTTCGATCGCCGACGTCACGAAATTCTTCGGTTGATACCACGACGCGGTTGCCCATATCTTGTCCCACGTGGCGGTTAGTGCGTATAAGGTCAACGACCCAACTCAGATCAAATACCAAGATCTCGTTAAGCGTGTTAAGTATCCGCGAACGCCCGAACAGGCTAGGTCCACCTCTCTCCTAGGCGGTCTCAACCTGCCACTGCCGCCGCCACAAAGATCCACATAGAGGCCGTTGGGACAAAGGTCCTTTCAGCTAATCCGTGAATCACTCACGGGTGCTCCACAAGCCGACCCGACTTTAGTCACCACATGTATCATGTATAAAGTATATAGTATATACCCGTGATCACCTCCCAAGTGATCACAGCCCGATAGTATAGCACATCAGACGGACAAGAATGTAGGGCCATCGATGGAATACCAAAGATCCTATACTAAGCATGTAGGATTGCGGTAAAGGTAACAACAATAGTAGCAAGGACAGGCTATGCATCGGGATAGGAATAACGAAAGCGAGAACATGCTACACTACTCTAATGCAAGCGAGAGAGTAGAATAGACGATATCTGGTGATCAAGGGGGGGCTTGCTGGTTGCTCTGGCAAGAGAAGAGTTCATCGTCGATGTAGTCAATCACAGGGGTACCGGCATCGGTCTCAGGGTCTACCGGAAAGAAGTAACGGAGGGGGAACACAATAAATAACAGAGCAATCAAAGCATCTCAAAGCATAACATGACAAACGCGGTGCTAGATGTGCCCTAACGCGGTAGTAGGTGATATTGGCAAAGGGGGGAAACATCCGGGAAAGTATCCCCGGTGTTTCGCGTTTTCGGGCAAATGTACCGGAGGGGGAAAGTTGCATGTTTGCTATTGTAGGGATGTGTGGCGGACGAACAGGCTACATAGCCGGATTCGTCTCGTCGTTCTGAGCAACTTTCATGTACAAAGTTTTTTCATCTGAGCTACGGTTTATTTTATATGATTTTCTAAAGTTTTAAATCATTTTTAGAATTTATTTAATTAATTATTTAGAAAATCCAATTATGATGTCAGCATGATGTTAGCATGACATCATCGGTCAACGCTGACCGTTGACCGGCCAAACTGACGGGTAGGTCCCGTCTGTCATTGTCACGTTATCCTAATTAACCTATTAATTAGTTACTTAGTTAATTAGGTTAACTAATGTTTAATTAGATTAATTAAACATGATCAATTAAGTTAATTAATTATCTAACTAATTAATTAATATATTTTTTGTTCTAATTTTTCCAGGGTGTGGGTCCCGGCGTTCAGTGGCACAGGGGCCAAACGGAGCGGCTGTTAGCGGGTGCCCGGGCAGTGGCTAACAGGGCGAAGCCCCGAGGGCGTGCGGGCGACGGCGAACGTCCTTGGCAGGGCACCGACGAGACAAGGCAGGGCAACGGCCCTGGCGTAGGGCGTCGCCGTCCGGGGCAGGACGAGGCCGGTACGGGCGTGTCTACGGCGGACAGCGCGAGTGCGCGCGAGACAGAGAGAGTGGGAGGGCCAGGGTCGAGGGCGCGCCTGGGGCGTGGCCAGTGCGGGGAGGCGAGGAGCGGGAGCAGCACGGGCATGGCCACGCGCGGGGCGCGGGCGCAGCCGACGCGGCCAGGGGTGGCGCCGTACAGCGAGTAGGAAGAAGAAGGAGGGGGTGGCGGCTCACAGGGGGCCGTAGGGTCCGGGGCAACGGGGCGCGGGGAGGAGGACGGTGACGCGCGTCGGAGAGGAGGCAGTCCGTCGTGGGAGCTTCGACAAGGTGTCGAGGAGGAGAATAGCGAGGCGGCGTTCCGGGCGGCAAGGACACAGTCGATCCAGGCGACGTCGGGGGCGGGGGTCCTTGCCCCCAATCTCGATCTAGATCGGGGGGAGCGGGTGATGTGGGGGGGGGGGGAGGAGTGGGTGCGATAGGTTAGGGTTTGGGTGTCGTGGGCGGTAATGGAGGAGTCGGGGTGGGCTGGCCGATTTGGGGCCGGCCTGGCTAGCAGCTGGGCCAACAGGCCCAGTGGTGGTGGTGGGGGGGGGGTCTTTCTTCTCTTTTACTTTTCTGTTAATTTCCTTTTTATTTATTTCTTTTCTGTTTTCACTTATCTCTTAAGTTTATTTAGTTTTATTAATTACTGCAATAGATCCTAAATTGGTAGTTCTAATTATACCACAACCACATTAAATTGGGAACTTTAAATAAATTGATTTTCATTTGTTTTAATATTTTCAAACCATTTAAATAATTGTTTTTGCTACTGTTTAAATCATTTTAGAGTATTCTAACATTTTTATAAAAGTGTGATTTCTCCACCATAAATACCTATGTATTATTTGGCACAACTCAAACATTTTAGTTTTAATGTTTGAAAAGTTTTGTCGTTTAACTTGAATTTGAATTTTGAATCCGAACGGGGTTGAATCATCAGAGATTAGCAACGGTAATCGTGGTGACGTGGCGTCATTAAGGAGGGATTACTGTAGCCTTATTATCCGGGCATCACAATTCTCCTCCACTACAAGAAATCTCGTCCCGAGATTTAAGAGGGGCGTAAGGGGGAAGTTCTGGTTACGAAATCCTAACGATTCTTCTCGGTCTTGGTTGCTCTTCTCGGAGAGGTCGATCCATTACGTTGATGTCTTCATTTCTCTGCTTCAGGTCGTCATGATGAAGTCGGCGTCCTTTCTTCAGGAACTCTATCGTGCTTACGAAAGAATAAAGGGGTATTCCGGGAGAACGGACCTCTGCAAGGTCGACTATCTGGTCGATAACATCGAGGAAGGTGGCGAAAGTATCTCTTGAATTGAAATTTAGGAAAATATCTAGAGCAATATAAAGAGGTATCATGGGAAGTTTCAAGCGGGCAGGCAATCGTTCGATGCCTGAAACAGAATGTGAAAGGGTTCAGAGCAATGGGCATAAGTATTGTTTCTGATACCAGAATTGGTGATCTCTCGAAAGGTGGCCCGTGAGTTACATACGAAGCCGCGCGTGAGGAATAACTTTGGAAACAAGGGGTACAGGAGAGTCAGGTTTTGATCCTATGGAACTGTGGGTTATGGGCCCACCATGTGGTTTAAAAGTAAGAAGGGCGATGACATCTTGCACGATCATGTAAGTAAGGCATGTCAGAGGATAGCCCGTCAGTTATGTCGGCAACAACATCGGTACCAAGGGCGAGGGACGAAGAGAACCAATTCCTGCTCGTTGAACGAGGCGGACCAATAGGCAAAGTTCTCATCCATCGGTGGCTACCGGAATGTCATCAACAGGGTTACACCAGACAAGATGGTACACCGAGGTGTTTACACAAGCAGGGAATTATTACTGCTTATATAGATCACAAGAAGGTTTAAACAAAACAATGGAAAGGAAAATGTGTTTAAACACATAATTCAGGGGTATATCCTTCCCAAGTACAAGCAGAACATGGCATACAGGGTAAGAGAGCAAGTACCCAACCATTATATCTGACCGAGATTCAGATCCAATTGGTGTCATGATACCTCAGACTCGGGATGTCCGAGAAGAAAAGCTGCGACACATATCGATGAAATGACATTGCAAGATTCTCGGGAAATGAACTATGGGAGCGGTTTCCTGAAACCATAGTTCATCATTAAACCTAGGAGAGGATGAGGAGGTGGCTGATGGGCTCAGCGACAATTCATCGAGAATTCCAAACGGATGGATTTCCACAATAATGTGAGCAAGAAGATGACACTTGTCAATTCAAATGATATAATGTTGCATGCTCGAGGAAAACATACACCATTAATCATTAGTTGAAAGGTGTGCCTGAAATATGACCTTAGGCAGCAAGATCACTGTTAGAGTGACGATTCAATAACCAACAGTCTAAGAACGAACTGTCGATCGTTAACTTCAAAGCGATAGGGTTGCTAGAAGTACAGAACTCAAGCAGCATCGTCAGCATATTGGTATCCCGGTTAAAAACAACACGGGGACCAAGGAAGAATGGTGATGGTGAGAAGTATCATCTTACTGAGAATTTCTAAGAGGTGGAGCAATCCCCACAATATTCTCGACATAAAAGACAGTAATACTTCAAGGCAGAACACAACACTAGCTGGAGAGCAAGTTGTATTCATAATGTGGACAAGTCGCGATGAAAGGAAGTCAAGGGTGTTGTCGATGATAAAAAAAATCGAGGGCAAGGAAGTTATTTCTCATCATGAACACAGTTGACATCTCGGAAGATGTCAAAGTGTTGAAGGTGATCCGACACATCTGTCGAAAGGCTGCACGAAGATGTAATGGATCGACGATGACATCAAGTCAAAGGAATGATGAAGCGAAAGGTTAATGGAACCAAGGGTACAACACAAACTACAAAGCAAGCTTGCTGTCCAAAGCGAAATGATATGATGAGGAAAGATCGATGTAAGCTTAGCTCATCGTAAAAAATTATGCTCTGGGAAGAAGGACCAGGTAGCCCAGTTAAAATCGGCACGACAAGGATATAGCCAATCAGGCTAGGAATGACGTGATTGAGTTCAAACTCGTAAGCAACAAGAATTACTTAGAGTTATTGAATCAGAGTGCGGAATCGATTCACTTATCGGTGTTCTCGAGTGACTAATAACTCAGAACCTGGGGGGGATCCGAGATCGGTGAGAAGCAATACTAGATGAAGACTCGCAGGAAGCAACATAGTTCTCGAGATACCAGAGGTTAATACTCGAGGAAGATCAAAATAGAGGTTGGGCAAGCGTATTGATCTGCAAAAGGCAAGTACTTTAACTTGTCTGAGAAATGGAATCAAGGAGAAAATGTGGTCGGGACCACGACTGCAAATGATCAATACATAGATACCAGATGATTTCATATCAAGGAAATAGTTACTATTACAAGAAGCTTCTATGATAGGATCTACATCGTGTCCATGGGCATGAACACAAAGTTCAAGGTCGACTCCCACTTCTTTAATGCATAACCTTTCATTCACTTCTTGCCTTCAACGAAATTGTGTGTTGAAATTTTATCTGACATAACACTAGTAGAGTATGACCCGTAGTAGTTTCGGGTTCACAGTTTAGAGAAGGCATATGTCCAACCCATCGGGCCTCTTAGGAACATATACCACAAACTCGTGAGTAAATAACACAAGCTCGATAGCAGAGCATGGTTGACAAAGCAGAGGATACAATTTACCAAAGGCGGTATATATCCTAGGAAAGGCTCAAGGTTATTGAATATGAAGGACATTGTTGGATAAAATCCAACAAAGGATCTGGGATGAGTATCGGCACACATTGGATTATAGAAACAACTGAATAACTTAGATCTCAATTGCTAAGGAATTATGATTTATAAAGCGAAGGATCAGAAGCAGACGCTCTGATCAAGGATGGATAAGTTCAATAGACTTAGGGGCACAATCGACGACAATTTAATTGGCGAGAATCGGTTCATGATTAAAACGATGTCTGAGTCGAAAAGATGAATTCTAGGATCTGTTTGAGGATTGCGAGCATTCGCAACAAATCGAATCAGCGGACTCAAAATGATAATGACAATGGATGTCAACAAGATTACTAGACTTATGGGATTAACCATAATGCAAGCAATCAAGAATTTCAAGAGCAATAGGATGCTCAGGATTTTCGGAAGATCGAATGGTATTTCGAGGATTGGTGACATACATGAATCAACTGGGGATGAGTGGATACTCGGTAAGTGCGAGAAATTAGCCGTAGGGGTATTCATGTAGCAAAGAACTGCTAGGCAATAGGCACAAAGTATTCTCGGAACATTAGAGAATTTATATTTTTGGGCCTTCTCGGTTTTTTCCTGTGTCATGGCCTCTTTCTCTATTTTTTAGTCCAATTGCTAATTAATTAATATAACCAATTAATTAATATATTTTTGTTCTAATTTTTCTGTGGTGTGGGTCCTGCTGCTCAGCAAGGCTGTGGGTTAAACGGGAGCGGCTGCTGAGCGGGAGTCACATCCCGACTTGTGGGGAATCATAGTCTCCATCATCCTTTCCTCACTTGGGACAATGCTCTAATAATGATGATGCGATAGGTTAGGGTTTGAGTGTCGTGGGGGTAATGGAGGAGTCGGGTATGCGGGCCGATTTAATGACCAAGCATCTGGCCAAATGTGCCCGTGGTGGGTGGGGGGTCTTTCTTCTTTTACTTTTCTCGTTAATTTCCTTTTATTTATTTCTTTTGTGTTTTCACTTATCTCTTAAGTTTATTTAGTTTTTATTAATTACTGCAATATATCCTAAATTGGTGGTTCTAATTATACCACAACCACATTAAATTGGGAACTTTAAATAAATTAGTTTTCATTTGTTTTAATATTTTCAAACCGCTTAAATAATTGTTTTTACTATCGCTTAAATCATTTTAGAGTATTCTAACATTTTTATAAAAGTGTGATTTCTCCACCATAAATACCTATGTATTATTTGGCACAACTCCAAACATTTTAGTTTTAATGTTTGGAAACTTTTGTCGCTTTAATTTGAATTTGAATTTTGAACTGAATAAGAATCATCAGGAGATTAGCAACGGTAATCATGGTGACGTGCGGCCATTATTGAGGGATTACTATAGCCTTATTATCCAAGCGCCATAGCCTCCAAGTGGAGAGGTTTTGGGAACAAGGCATAGGTTCATACTTTCACTAGTGCAAGTTCTTCAACAATAATAACATAAATCGATCATATAATGTAACGCCTCGGATTCGATGCGCCAGTGTCCTTCAGCTTATTCGCTGCCGCTATGTCAGTGCTTATGGTTGCATTTGCCATGTCATCATTTATTATTATGTCATCATGTGCATTTTCTTTTTGCATACGTGTTCGCCTACGCATTCGAGCATTTTCCCCGCTATGTCCGCTTTTAATCCGGGCACTTATGTCTCCCGGCGCCTCTTTTACTTTTTCATGTGCGGTGTTAAACGGTCTCGAATGGACCGAGGTTTGTCAAGTTTGCCTTGGTATAAGATCGTAGACCGCTTGTCAAGTTTCGTGGCCATTTGCCTTTCGGCCGCTCGATCACGGTCGCGGTTGAAAACCGCACCTCTCTTTCCGAAACGGAGCAAAAACCCTTATATATAGACGCCCCTGCCATTTTTTGGCTCTCACACTCCTCTCATTTCCGCATAGCCACTCTCCCACCTTTGGCCTCCTAATTCGAGTGCCACTCCGGCCTCTTGCAGCAGCTGCCATTCTCGCCAGCCATCTCCTCGGCCTGCCCGCTGCTCGAACTATTTTTCTCGACCGGGAGAGGAGTTCGATCTGCCGCGCCTCCTTCCCGAGCGCTACCCTCCTCACATAACTCTGTCATCTGCTGTTGAAGAAGAGGTTATGATGTTAGTTTCATTTTATCGAACATGCACTTTTGTCATTTTTGCCATGATTGATGTGTGCATCTATGGTCTTTTCTTTCCAGGTTACTTGGCACTTGTTTTTGTCGATATTTTGATGTCTCTTTTCTCTATTTTTAGTCCGCAATTTTGCCAAGGTTGTTGTAGTTGATCTCTTGCCATGTATAGCCTATGCCATGTCTTCTTACTGTTGGTTGTTTCCATGCCAAGTATTGCTCTGTGACAAGCAGCTCACTTGTCGTTGTTCCGCCATGTATGAATCTGTAATGCCATGTTTACATGGTGCAACTTATGGCCTCTTTTCTCTATTTTTTCATTATTTTTGGGCCTTCTTTTTTATCATCACACTTTTATTTACTTACAACTCAAAATTACAACTCAATACTTAGAACAAAATATGACTCTATGTGAATGCCTCCGGCGGTGTACCGGGATATGCAATGAATCAAGAGTGACATGTATGAAAAATTATGAATGGTGGCTTTGCCACAAATACGATGTCAACTACATGATCATGCAAAGCAATATGACAATGATGGAGCGTGTCATAATAAACGGAACGGTGGAAAGTTGCATGACAATATATCTCGGAATGGCTATGGAAATGCCATAATAGGTAGGTATGGTGGCTGCTTTGAGGAAGGTATATGGTGGGTGTATGATACCGGCAAAAGTTGCGCGGTATTAGAGAGGCTAGCAATGGTGGAAGGGTGAGAGTGCGTATGATCCATGGACTCAACATTAGTCATAAAGAACTCACATACTTATTGCAAAGTCTATTAGTTATCAAAACGAAGTACTACGCGCATGCTCCTAGGGGGATAGATTGGTAGGAAAAGACCATCGCTCATCCCCGACCGCCACTCATAAGGAAGACAATCAAAAAATAAATCATGCTCCGACTTCATCACATAACGGTTCACCATACGTGCATGCTACGGGAATCACAAACTTTAACACAAGTATCTCTCAAATTCACAACTACTCAACTAGCATGACTCTAATATCACCATCTTCATATCTCAAAACAATCATAAGGAATCAAACTTCTCATAGTATTCAACGCTCTTTATATGATAGTTTTTATTATACCCATCTTGAATGCCCATCATATTAGGACTAATTTCATAACCAAAGCAAATTACCATGCTGTTTAAGACTCTCAAAATAATATAAGTGAAGCATGAGAGTTCATCTATTTCTTCAAAATAAAACCACCGTCGTGCTCTAAAAAGATATAAGTGAAGCACTAGAGCAAATGACAAACTACTCCAAAAGATATAAGTGAAGATCAATGAGTGGTCGAATAATTATGCAACTATGTGAAGACTCTTTAACATTTAAGAATTTCAGATCTTGGTATTTTATTCAAATAGCAAGCAAAACAAAGAAAATAAAATGGCGCTCCAAGCAAAACACATATCATGTGGTGAATAAAAATATAGCTCCAAGTAAAGTTACCGATGAATGAAGACGAAAGAGGGGATGCCATCCGGGGCATCCCCAAGCTTAGGCTCTTGGTTGTCCTTGAATATTAACTTGGGGTGCCTTGGGCATTCCCAATTTAGGCTCTTGCCACTCCTTATTCCATAGTCCATCGAATCTTTACCCAAAACTTGAAAACTTCACAACACAAAACTCAACAGAAAACTCATAAGCTCCGTTAGTATATGAAAATAAATCACCACTTTTGGTACTGTTGTGAACTCATTCTAAATTCATATTGGTGTAATATCTACTGTATTCCAACTTCTCTATGGTTCATACCCTCCGCTAATACTCATAGATTCATCAAAATAAGCAAACAACACATAGAAAACAGAATCTGTGAAAAACAGAACAGTCTGTAGTAATCTGATTTGTTCGAATACTTATGGAACTCCAAATATTTGAAAAAACTAGGACAACCTGTATAATTTGTATATTGATCTTCTGTAAAAATAATTAGCTTTTTATCACGTTCTGGTGAATTTTAACAATTATTTTTGTGAGCGCAAAGTTTCTGTCTTTTTTAGCAAGATCAAATAATTATCACCCAAGAAGATCCTATTGGTTCTACTTGGCACAAAAACTAATTAAAACATAAAACCACATCTAACCAGAGGCTAGATGAATTATTTATTACTAAACAGGAACAAAAGGCAAGGAACAAAAATAAAATTGGGTGGCCTCCCAACAAGCGCTATCATTTAATGCCCCTAGCTAGGCATGATGATTTCAATGATGCTCACATAAAATATAAGAATTGAAACACAAAGAGAGCATCATGAAGAATATGACTAGCACATTTAAGTCTAACCCGCTTCCTATGCATAGGGATTTTGTGAGCAAACAACTTATGGGAACAATAATCAACTAGCATAGGAAGGCAAGACAAGCATAACTTCAAGATTTTAAGCACATAGAGAGGAAACTTGATAGTATTGCAATTCCTACAAGCATATATTCCTCCCTAATAATAATTTTCAGTAGAATCATGAATAATTTCAACAATATAACCATCATATAAAGCATTCTTTTCATGATCTACATGCATAGAAATTTTACTACTCTCCACATAAGCAAATTTATTCTCATCAATAGTAGTGGTAGCAAACTCAACAATATAACTATCATCTGAAGCATAATCCAATTGAAAATGAAAATCATGATGACAAATTTCATGGTTATCTTTATTCTTTATAGCATACGTGTCATCACAATAATCATCATAAATAGGAGGCATGCTTTCATCATAATAAATTTGCTCATCAAAACTTGGGGGACTAAACATATCATCTTCATCAAACATAGCATCCCCAAGCTTGTGGATTTGCATATCATTAGCATCATGGGTATTCATAGAATTAATACTAACAACATTGCAATCATGCTCATCATACAAATATTTAGTGCCAAACATTCTAATGCATTCTTCTTCTAGCACTTGAGCACAATTTTCCTTCCCATCATTTTCACGAAAGACATTAAAAAGATGAAGCATATGAGGCACACTCAATTCTATTTTATTTTTTGTAGTTTTCTTTTATGAACTAAACTAGTGATAAAACAAGAAACAAAAAGATTCGATTGCAAGATCTAAAGATATACCTTCAAGCACTCACCTCCCCGGCAACGTCGCCAAAAACTGCTTGATGTCTACTACACAACCTTCTTATTGTAGACGTTGTTGGGCCTCCAAGTGTAGAGGTTTGTAGGACAGTAGCAAATTTCCCTCAAGTGGATGACCTAAGATTTATCAATCCATGGGAGGCGTAGGACGAAGATGGTCTCTCTCAAACAACCCTACAACCAAATAACAAAGAGTCTCTTGTGTCCCCAACACACCCAATACAATGGTAAATTGTATAGATGCACTAGTTCGGTGAAGAGATGGTGATACAAGTACAATATTGATAGTAGAAATAGGTTTTTGTAATATGAAAAATATAAAAACAAGAAGGTAGCAAATGGTAAAAGTGAGCGTAAACGGTATTGCAATGCGTTGAAACAAGGCATAGGGTTCATACTTCCACTAGTGCAAGTTCTCTCAACAATAATAACATAACTGGATCATATAACTATCCCTCAACATGCAACAAAGAGTCAGTCCAAAGTCACTAATAGAGGAGAACAAATGAAGAGATTATTGTAGGGTATGAAACCACCTCAAAGTTATCCTTTCTGATCGATCTATTCAACAGTCCGTAGTAAAATAACACGAAGCTGTTCTTTCCGTTCGATCTATCATAGAGTTCGTACTAGAATAACACCTTAAGACACAAATCAACCAAAACCCTAATGTCACCTAGATACTCCAGTGTCACCTCAAGTATCCTTGGGTATGTTTATATGATATGCATCACACAATCTCAGATTCATCTATTCAAACAACACAAAGAACTTCAAAGAGTGCCCCAAAGTTTCTACCGGAGAGTCAAGACGAAAACGTGTGCCAACCCCTATGCATAGATTCCCAAGGTCACGGAACCCGCAAGTTGATCACCAAAACATACATCAAGTGAATCAATAGAATACCCCATTGTCACCACGGGTATACCACGCAAGACATCACTACAAAAAAATACACTTCCGTGATGATACGTGTTTGTCACCGTAGGTCATGTTTTCTGTCATGCATGTACATCCATGACAAATTTATGACAGAGTCAAGATAGTCATACCTATGCTGTCGTAGAAGTGTTCCATCACATTACCAAAATTATCATCACGGAAGTGTCCACTTCCATAACGATAAATCGCGCGTCATAGAAGTGCTTTCGTCAAGGGTGACCGACACGTGGCATCCACCGTAACGGAACATCGTTAAGCTATCGGGTCCCTTTTTGGATCTGATAACCCGTTAAAGCCCGTCGAATGGGGATTTTCCACGTGTAAAATCATCATTGGCTGGAGGAAACACGTGTCGGCTCACCGTTGGGACAGATGTCATCCACTCATTAGACCCAAAGCGCCTATGATACATCGACACGTGGCACGGCCCAACAGAGGCCCATTCCCGTGAAAAGGCCGACCCGTTTTACTTGGTCAAAAGGTGGCGGGCCGGCCCACGGCAAGCCTGTTAACGGTCTGTTCGCATATAGCCCATTTATAGCCCGCTAACCCAGGGCCCGTTTACGGCCTATCCGAATTAGGCCCGAGAGCGCATCCGGCCGTCCAATATAATTCCAGCCGCTTTAACTTCCGCCCATGTATGGCCCATGACGCCTTTTCGCCCATATGAGGCCCTTAGTAACCCTCGGCCCCTTAACCGCCCGTGGTAAAACTGGCCCGTAACAAACAGTGTATCACTTTGTACCCATTAACGGCCCATTATTCCATCGGGCCATTTCCAGCCCATGTTATCTTTCGGCCTTCTCAGGGCCCATTTATTCTTGGGCTCATTTCTAGCATTCGGTTACTTACGGCCCGTTCATCATATTTTCGCTTAGGGCCAAATTCAGCTCGGGTTACATCGGCCCGTTTGTGGCCTGTTAATACATTGGGCCGTTTTCATGTAAAAAAACCCGGTGGGCTATTTTCATAGAGTTATCAAATACGGCCTATTAACGGCCCGTTATTGTCCGTGAATAGTACGACCCATGATTGGTGAAATGATGATACACCCTGTAGAAGGCCCATGGATCCTACGTCCCGTAAAAAGCCCATGAATCGTACGGCCCGTAGAAGGCCCATGGATCCTACAACCCGTATAGAAGGCCAATGGATCCTACGGCCCGTAGAAGGCCCATGGATCATACGGCCCACAGGAGGCCCATGGTTACAACAGTCCGTGTGTTGCCATGATTATTTTGGCCTAGTTTCCAAAAATAGGTTATTGTGGCCACTAGAAAAACACAAAAAAAGAACTGCAGTGACTACAAGCAAACAACTAAACAAGACAATAAGGAAATAAATAAGCAAGCAATTAACGCTAGCCTATTACCGCTATTACACATATTACATCCACTATGCATCAAAGCTCGCCACCAGTGCAAATATAGGGAACAAAGCAGCATATTACATACATCGGCCGTGAAAATTGGCCACCAAAGGCAAATAAAAGCGGCAAAGAAAAAAAGAGCATAATGAAACAACTTCGTAAGAGCTCAAGAAACGTGGTATCCACCATGCGGCAATAAGCTTAGCAAGCTTATTAGCTTTGTCCTGTTTGGCGCTAAAATCCTCCAACGCTTGTCGTTGCACCGTAAAGTATGCATATGAATGCTCCAGGAGTTCCGCATCCTTCCGCTTCTTGTCGCAAAGACAACCGATCGATGTCTTTCAGCTTGTAGTTGAGACTCAAGAAACCGAACTGATTCAGACAGTGAGTTTGAATAGCTTGTGCAAGCGGTAGTGACCCGTAACTCGAACACTAAACCAAGACATGACTTTGGGGTTGTCTCACTATCATCGAGATAGTCTTCCTTAGATATTTTATCAGCTTTGTTGGAGACCAACAAGGATGTGTCTCTATCCTGAATCTTATCTGCATTACTTCCTTTACCATTGCTTAATAAGGCACTCTTGCCCAATATTCTGTCAACATTCTAAAAGAAGAAACAAGAAGACACATAACAGGTTTAGCATGTACTAGTATATGAAACTCATTTCGGTGAACCACTTCATTAGTAAGGTGGACATGATTAAACTACCAAGTCTTCTATCGCCAAGTACTTGTACATAATAAAAGCATCAAACAAACATATATCTATGTCCTATGGTCACTGCATTGTCTTGCCAAATCAAAATAGAGACACAGTTCAAATCATATCAGTTCAAGACAAAGCAGCAGTGAAAGAATACAAAGCGTGGGAAACTACACGGCGCAACAAGATTTCAGATGGGTACCACGGGTCTACATGTACAACAACACTATTTGCTTTGTTGTGATGCTAGTAATGTGCATTATATGATAAGTCAACTGTATACACAATTGAAATTGAAATCAACAGAGCTATTGATAAGAGCAAGTCTGTTAAAGAAACATGCGTGAACATACCTGCTGTGCCATTGGAGTTTCGATTTGATCCTTCAATTTAAAAATAAGTTTGTATGAGTAAATACAGTGATACAAGAGCAAAGCAGTATGCACGATAGCAATCATAGTTAAAAAAGGCGCGCCTAAGCGAGCGCTTAAGCACGCCTAGGCTCTAGGCGTTGGCGAAACGCATTGCGCGCATAACTATGCTTAATCTGTGCATAACTGTGCATAAGCACGCGCTTTGATCAGTAAAGCGCAAGGCGGTGGCAAAATGCGCAATTAACGCCTAGCGCTTTTTGGAACTATGATAGCAATGGAATCTTAAATTAGAACAATTGTTCTTCAGGTTTAGGCACTTGTTCTACATGAACAGAGTATTGTAAGACGCAAGAATATAGTATTTAAAAATAGAAAATGAGCTCATAGACCTTACCACATTCTTGGTTCGGGACCAGTACAAAACAAGGCGTTCCCAGTCATCGTCGAGTAAACGTGTCTCAGGAGAATGTAAGGGAATTTGATGAGTTTCTTTGCCGCTGAAGTACGTTTTCTTCAGGTAATTCCGATATTGCCACCAAGCATTCTTGAAGATAGGAGAGGTATTAGCACAGCTTACCTCATCCTGAGTTTCCAAATCGGTCCTTCTCTATAGAGAAAAATGGGAAAATTTGCTGTATTATAACCATCATGGAGGTAGGATGTATGGGACAAAGCAAAGTAATTGCCATGAATAACATTACTTACACATAACTCCTGGACAAACACCTGCAACTGGCATTTTCCTTCATCTTCAGTATAATATTTCCAAGATGGGAAGATACACACATACTTTTCCCGGCGGTCTGGAGAAAGCAGTAATCAATAGGACTTTCCTAATCCTCCCTAATGCGATAGATGCTAAACTACGACTAGCTGGTTGTGCTTCCTCCACAGGAATAGGCGTACTAACTGGTGGAGTTGGGGTTAGCCATGGTAGTACTGGCCCTTTGGGCACTGGAGCTGCCTTACTAACTGCTTTTGTTTGGGAGATCTGTGGTGGAGATGGTGCTGTGTCAACAAGAACTGGGTTACTATCTGCTGGGGTTGGGGTTAGATTGGGTGAAGCTGGTTCTCTGTCCATCGCAGTAGGGGTACAATCTGCGAGAGTTTGGGTTATGTGTGGTAGGGCTGGTTCTCGTGCATGTACAACTGGGGTGCTATCTCCACCAAGAGATAGCACTATTTTATTTGAAGACCGTGTTTTTAGTCCGCTAGATGCTGGCATCACCCGCTCCAATTCAATTGACTGATAAACAGGAAACATAGTTGAATGTACAGACATTGTATGAGAGACAGATGCAATAGATAGTGTGGAAAAAGAGGACATGAAATAGTTGACATGTATATTGTTTAACTAAAATGGATAGCATGACATAATTTCACATATATGATGTCTATCTAAACTGGATAGCATAGGCATAACATAATTCAAAGATATGATGAATAACTAAAACACCGTGCCAAGTTAGAGCATACACCTCCGTGGGGGAATATGACTGGTCATCTGTCTCTGAATCCATCTCTGAGGAGCTATCGGGATCCAACAAGAGATCTGCTTGACGAGTAGTGTAGCATGCCTCTCAAGGCCTTGTTTTCACTCCAGATTTTTCAATCTCCCACCCAAATGGCTGATTCATAGGAAGAGTAGTTTAATGTACAAACATTGTCGACAAATGGAAATGTAATGAACAAAAGGATGGGAAGATATCATTCAAATATATGATGCCTGGTTAAACAGGATGGCATTGCACATTTCACATATATTATGGCTGGCTAAAAAACATGAGACCGCATAATTCCCATATATGATATAGAAACTAAACAGGTGGCGACAGAACATGTCTAAACTAAGCAGATGACATATATGATGTCAAAAGTAGGCACTGCAAGGCAACATATGCATGATATGACTAACATCATTATTCCAAGGTAGAGAAAACACCTTGGGGGGTAAATAGGAGTGGTCACAAGGCCTGAATCTGCCTCGTAATGATATCTTCCTATGGATTACAATCTGGAGAGGGGTGGGGAGGGTTTGCCATTGAACCCACCATGGAGCGATGTCTGCATGACATTGTATTGCCGTGCAAAACTCTTCTCTTTTTCTCTACATGTTCAGCATGACTGTGTACAATATCTGACATGCATACGAAAAAAATATGGTGAGGTTATGTAAGGAGAGCATGCAGAAATTTAGAGTGATGGTAACAACCAGTGGATGGATCCAAAAATAATGATAGCAGGCTAATGATTGCTTTAATTTAATAAAAAGACAGATGATGATTGCTTTACTATTTGTTTCCCACCCAAGATGAACAACATAGGCATACCCCAGGTGAACCAGATATTAGACAGAGATACTATTCATTGCTTCCTCGATATGTGCCCCACAACTAATTTAGAACTCAAGTTTGAACATTAATTTGGACCTGACTTGGAGTCCAAGAGGTGAACATGACGATAAAGTAGCAGGTAATTTTAAGCAATGCATAACATAAGCAGAATCAAAAGAGTGCGACCTCTCTTATGGACCCGTGTACTCCTCAGGTTCATCTGCTGAGTTGATGATGGTGATGCCGTTGCGGCGAAAGTGCTAGTTATCGACTAGAGGGGGGGGGGGATGAATTGGCGATTTTTATGAAAGTCTTCAAAACACGGATGTTTCAAAGACAAAAAACCGAAATGACCTAGTTAATATGCAGCGGTAGATAACTACAACAAGCAAACCATAGTCAAGTATGCAATAATGTGAACGGACAAGACTAATAGCAGCTATGTAGTAAGGATCAGGTAGGAAGATAGTATGAAGCCAAACAACAATAGAAGTCAAACAATGAAGTCAAACAGATAAGACATACAAGCAATGACTTCACGAAGACAAACTTAAGGTAAAGGAGGGAAGAGATAGAACCAGTCACTTGTTAAAGACTCAGGATTTGTTGGACCAGTTCCAGTTGCTGTGACAACTGTACATCTGGTTAGGGAGGCTGAGATTCAACTCAGAAGACCGCGTCTTCACCTTAATCCCCTTGAGCTAAGGACACGCAGTCCTCGCCCAATCACTCTGGTAAGTCTTCAAGGTAGACTTCCGAACCTTCACAGACGACGTTCATCGGCAATCTACAATGACTCCTGGATGCTCAGAACGCGACACCTAACCGGCTGGAGGATTCACAGTCCTCAAGTGTAATAAGTCTTCAGGTCACACAAACAGGAAAACTTCAGTGATGCCTAACACTCTTTGGCTCTGGGTGTTTTGGGCTTTGTCCTCGCAAGGATTTCTCTCTCTCAAAGGCTTCGAGGTGGGTTGCTCTCAAACGACAAAAGCCGTGCACTAACTCTGAGCAGCCACCAATTTATGGTGTAGGGGGTGGGCTATTTATAGCCACTAGGCAACCCGACCTGTTATGTCCGAAATGACCCTGGGTCACTAAGGAACTGACACGTGTTCCAACGGTCAGATTTCAAACACACACGACAACTTTACTTGGGCTACAAGCAAAGCTGACTCATCCAGCTCTGGATAAGTTTTGCTCTCATTGCCTTCGTCAAGACATAGGATTTGGGTTGAGCATCACTTGATCGTTCGACTATGATCACTGGACCCCACTTAACAAAGACGGTGGTTCCTACGACTCAACAAAGAAGAAAAGGAAACAACGAAACAGCACAGTCTTCAAGCCCATAGTCTTCACTCAATGTTTTCTCATGTCATAGTCTTCAATGTGAATATCTTCACATACCACCATTGTCTTCAATGTCTTCATACATTTTAGGGTCGCCTCGTAGGTAAACCGAATCAATGAGGGACACTACCTGCGTTATCCTGCAATTCTCACAAACGATTAGTCCTCAACCACATTTGTCGTCAATACTCCAAAACCAACTAGGGGTGGCACTAGATGCACTTACAATCTCCCCTTTTGGTGATTGATGACAAACTGGTTGAAGTTTTCAACGGGATAAAATATGTGAAATTGTAAAGGATAGGAATTGTCTTCATAAGTGGCAAAGGCTCCCCAAGATGTGCATATAAGTAGTTTGCTTTTGGAATGCAAATGCACATGGCAGGTTGTACTTGTGGAGATCCTCTTCAACTTATGAAGATAATTCATCATGCATGAAATGATATAGCTAAGAGAATGACATGCATAATGAAAAATGGACGTCTGCTGAATGATCTAAGTGCGGAAGTTATCGTCGCACATGCGGAATTTATCATCGCACCAGAGTAAAGCAAATAAGTAGCAGACGACCATCGAGTTTAAGTGTTACAACTCAAAGAACCAAATGTTTCAAAAACGAGAGTTGTAAGCATTAGGCAAAATATAATGCAACCTCCCTTATGAACCCGCTTGAAGACTATCAAACTCATATGCTTCTCCCCCTTTTGTCACTAAGGACCAAAAAGGTTTGAAGACATAGAGCATCTACTCGTCCTCTTCTGAAGAAGATGATTCAGCAGGGTTGTCGTTGTTGGTTGGCGGTGCAGACGTGCTTGGCGCAAAGGTCGATTCGCAGTAAGTAGGGGCGGTGAAGTAGCATCGGCTTCATCATCGATCACTCTGGCATTGACCGTTGCCGCAGAGGAAGAATAGTCAGAGTCTTCAAGAGATGGAGTTCGCCGTAGGACTGCATTCTGTGGAGGAGTGGTGTCAAACTTGAAACGCTCAGTGAAGCCATCGTCTTGAAGATCAGCTTCAGCACTGAGCAGGGTCAAACTCTTCCATGATCGCCGACAAGTCTCGTGAGTGACAAAAGCATTCTTGGTGGCAAGGTTGCGAATGCGATTGACGTCCACCAAGAGGCTTTGCATTTGACGCTTTAGCAAGGAGTGATGCTTATCTTGCTTTTGATGCAGCGCCACAAGAAGTTCTCGATCATTGAGGACTCGAGAGCGCTTCCGAGGCCTTTGGCCAATTGTGCTCTCAGTGGCTTCAGTCCGTGCACGATGAGGCAGACGTGTGTTCCCTGCTAGGGGATAGACACGAGATACCGCTTGGACGCCTTCAATGGGTTGAGAGAAGCTGTGGTGATCTGCGTTTTGAAGACTTAGTGGCGTTTTGGCAGGCTCAGGGTATATGGCTTCAACAGACATATCAACCTCTCGTAGAAAGATCGATGATTGCGGCGGAGGGTTGATAGTTGATAGCAGAGTGCATCTTGATGAGGCGCATGACCCATGGAGCATAGAACTTCAGACCAAACAGATCAAATCCAGATGCAGCCAATTGCCTGATGAAGGAATCTTGCGTGTTGAAGCTGATGCCATTGAGGATATAGAAGACCAATGTCTTCATTGCTCCTTCAAGCTTTGCAGACGATGAATGCCCTTTGATTGGCCATAGAGTTCGCCTGATGATGTGATATATGGTGCGAGGCAGATACTCAAGGTCATCAACAAAGAAGTGCTGAGGGTATTCAGCGTCATGTGGCAGTGGCTTCATCATGCTCAGCATCTGACTCATGTCGGGTTCTGGCTTATGAAATATGCTTTCCAAGGCATCGCGGTGGAGTTGACATCCAGGTTCAAACAGCTCTCCGGGAGTGGGTAGGCCTGTGAGCTCAATGATGTCAAGAGCTTTAGCTTCATGATGGACATTTCTAGTCATCCACTCGAGAACCCATGTCTTCGTATCTCTGTTGTAGCCGCAGATGTGGAGTGTGGCAAAGAATTGAAGCACTAATTCTTCATTCCAGTGCTCTTTGTCTGTTATGAAGCCAAGAAGACCTGCATCATGAAAGCAATCAAGTGCTTCTTCTAAGCATGGCAGTCCGGCAATGGCTTCAGTGTCGAGGCGCATATGAGGGAAAATGCGGCCTTGGTCATACAGAACACAGGAGTAATAGCTTCTTTGCCGATAGCTCCAACCGGTCGATGAGATCCTTGGCCTTTTGTAGGGGTTCTTTGCCTTTATTAAAGAAAGTATTGTGGGCTTTGAAGCCATTTGCATTGAAAGAACCAGTTGAGGTGGCAGTGCCTGGAAACCTTGGCAGTCTTGGCTCCGGCTTCTGGACCGGAGGCCTATGTGCAATATGATAGTCGAATTGAGGACCAGAGGCATGAGGCGGAGGGACCAGAACGGGCCATCTTACTGTGACTAGCTCGCCATAGTCGTAAGCTTGCTCGATTGTGTAGGGCCTTGGTGGCGGAATCGAGCAAAGGCAAGAATCGAGGCTTGTGCTGCTCAGCAGATGCTTCGGGAGCAGTTGCCTCATTGGCTTCAGGCACAGTTGGGACAGGCTCCACATTGGCTTCAGCCATGACCACGTCATTGGCATCATTGGCGTTGGATGTGGCAGCCTCATTGTTTTCAACCTCCACTTGAGGAGCTGGAGGGTCGGGCACTGGCACGTTGATATTGGGGATCACTTCCTCAGAGACAGGGGGTGTAGGGACACGTTCTTCTTCTTCTTGTTGGGTGTCAGCGGCTGATGCAGCCGGATTGTCTTCAACAGCTTTGGCTTCGCACTCGAGACATTCACAGCTGGAGTGGCTTCGAAAACACTTGACGGCAACAGGTTGGTGGTGCACTTCTCCTTCCGAACGCTCGAAGAGGCACTTGAGGCCTTTGACCTTTGCGAAGCTGCGAAATGTCAAGCGACGCCTTTCTAGATGGGGTTGTTCGGCCTCAAAGTCTCCCCTTCTTCTTGGTGTTGCTGTTGGGGAGTGACTTGTTGTTGGGGAGTACTGGGGGAGTCTTGTTGTTGCGGGCGATCAGCCCATGAAGCATCCTGTGCAATTGGCGTCAGAGGACGACCAATGCTGATGAGTTCGCTGTTCGCATTTAACAGCGATGATACCACATTGTATTCGATTTGAGGAAGAACTTCATCATCTTCAACATTGTCTTGGTGACCAATGTCTTCAGCAGTGGGGGATCACTGCTGAATCTCTTCACTTGTGGAGCCTCTGTGGAAGCAGGCTCATGAACAGTCATTCAAGTTCTTGGGTTGCGACGCGGGGCTAACCACGTAAATGGGTTCAACAATCAAGGGCTTTGTGGGAGCAGCCCGATTCTTCTTGGTCTTTAGCTTCTTCTTGGAGGGAGCAGCATCAGAGGCGTCAGGATTTTTCCTTTTTCTGGCTTCAGCCTCTGCAGCTCTCGTCTTCTTCTGTTCAGAAGCAGTTGACCATACCTTTGGCTTTGAGCCAGTCATGCTGCTTGGGAAGACAATGCGGGGCTCTTCCTGCCTTGAAGGTGCAGCTTGGTCAGTTGAAGATTTCTTTTTCTTGGTAGCCATCCTGGGATCGATGCCAGGACGGCCAAGAGCCTTCCGCTTCTCAGCCTCATTGTATGCAAGCACGCACTTGTCAACCAAAACCTTCATACGCTCACGAGAGCCTCTGGCTTCTTCACGCTTCTTGAGAAAGTTTTCTTTGAGGTCGTGCAGCATGACCTTGAAGTTTTTCACGTCTTGCACGCTGAGTGCAGCCATATGCTTCTTGAACTGAGCCTTTTCATAGTCAATCTTGTGCTTCAGTTCAACAATCCGCTGAGCTAGAGCTAGCTCAGAAGCAATGGCGCCGTTGAAAGAGACGCTGAGGCCTATTGGAAGTTGCAGATCTTCAAAGCTGATGTTTGGTGTGTCAAACCACTCATCAATGAAGTGATGGATGATTGCCACATCAAAGAGAGGCAAGTTGTTGAAGATTTCGCTTCTTCTTTGTCTTGATAAGCTGCTCAAGAGCATCATCTGCAAGATCGCCATCACTTGATGATCAATGTGCTCTTCACGCACAATAGCAGCAGGAGTCGATGTCGATTCAGATTCCTGACACTTTTCTTTCTCTTCTCCGTCTTCTTGGAGATATGGGATTGATCCTCAGACTGTGCACTGGCTTCAGGAGGTGCAGTGGCCAGTGGCTTCAGTCGTGAACCTTTTGGAGGAGCAGCTGACTTTGAAGCCTTGACTTTCTTTTGCTTCTGTGGCTTTGGAGCAGGAGCAGGAGCTGGAGCTGGGGCTTCATCAGAATCAGCATCGTCATCAGAGTGATCCACTTTGGCACCTTGGACCAAGATATTAGTGATGAGGCCATCAAGGTTCGAAAAGGGGCCGATGACATTGGGTTCAGCGTCACGTGAGCCGTCAGCACGGGGAGCAGAGGGACCAGGGTTGAAGTCTAATCCCAATGACTTCTTGTTCTCCTTTGCAGAAGCCTTTGCGTGCTGGAAGTTGCGCTTGAAAAGACTGTCATCACGACACCAGAGCAAAGACGTCGGATCGGCATTTTCAGGCTGTGTTCCACGGACCATGCAAGGATAGAAACCTTGTGCAATAGCTTCAGCCATGTTCTTGGGAGGGAGGCCTCGAAACAGAATATCACCCCAAGGGCTTCTGATGGCATTCTTCTCGGCATATTCTTATGTGACGAAATTATACTTGAACCACTGTTCAGCCCAATAGCGTCGAATCCATTGGATTCGTGTCTTGCGCTGATTATAAGTCTCTTCAGGATCTATCTTGTATAGCTCTGCGAGGTCATCAGGCAGATCTTTTGAGGTTCCCTCACGGCTGTCTGCCGCCCTTCCTGACTGATTTATCTGTAGCCATGACCTTCAAACTGAATGGCTTCACAATCAAAGGCTTCAAAGGCTTGCGTTTGGTTGTCAGACAGGAACTGGCTTCAGGAGAGTTGGTTTGATGCTGTAAGAATTCTGCAAATGAATGCAGACTATGAGAACCAAGGGATTCTCCCACGTACATGTACCTGTGACAGCATTAGAGATGCGAGGGAAGGGGAAGAGGTCATATGCATTCTCAGAAGATTTTGAAGATAAATCGGTTTGAAGACATTGACCTCATGATGCGAAGACATTCACTTATACGCTGAGAGTTGGTTCCAGATTTGTACGAATCCGTGAATAAGTACAAGTGAGGAATCTAACTAGTTGTGAAGCTTAAGTGAATATACTAAGCAGTACGAGATGCAGACATAATAGATCTAACTTTGTATGGGCAGAAACCATTTTTGGCAAGTAGGATGAATCTTGAAGATCAAAAAGATGGTAAAAATAGAGATATATTTACCGCTCAAGAACTGCTAGACGGAAGGAAAGGAGGCCGAGCAGTTCAATCCACCGTGCCCTAACTTGGCGACGGAGGACACCTCGGGGCGGCGGAGATGAAGATGTTCGCGTCGGCGTGAGGACGGCGTCGAGAAGTCGCGACAGCTAAGCGCTTCGTCGCCGGCGTCGTCGAGAGCTAGCGGTGGCGCTAGGGTTTTGACGAGGTGGAGAGGTGGAAGAAGATTTTCTTTACCGCAGGGACAGGTATTTATAACGAGGTGTGCGGCGCAGCGCAATTACTCAGGTGCCCCTGGCGGTTCACATCTGAGGGGCACGTGGCACGCATGCAACATGCTGTGAGTTATCCCATGTTCCCACGCCCGCCAGGTTTGTCGGATGGTCGTTTCGGCTTCTCCGGAGTTCAACAGCAATGATGAATTATTTAAAACAGACTTAAAGTTTGTCTCGTGTCTTCTCACGACAAGGACGCAGAGAAGACATTCGACAGCTTCAATAGAATGCATATGATTTGGACAGATAGAGTTTGAGATAGAAAGCATAGAGAGATTAGGGTCCCATCACATTCACTTAGTTCAAAAGATTCAACTTGAAGACATAGCAATAAGTGAATGTTTGAGAGACGGAATATATATATATATATATATATATATATATATATATATATATATATATATATATATATATATATATATATATATATATATATATATATATATATATATATATATATATACAACAACAAATCATCATAGTGAAGAAAATCATGAAAATAGGTTGAAGTTGAAGTCAAATCAAATGCGAATAGCTTCAAGAAATAACGCCATGAGTGAAACACTTCAAACAAAGAAATTTGGTGGTGGCGCTACCCACCGATAGGAAGTATTAGACCTGCACACAGCGCACAATTATCGTGGCGCTCCGAAGTAAAATTCCACGTTAATGTATTCACACAGAATGTAAATCTTCACTGATTGAAGATATACGTTACTTCGTGTGTTGCACATCTAAGTCATCAACATGCATAAGTGTTAGGATGTGTGCTTGATCACAAGACATTTGAGGATTCCAAGATATTTAGCTCACACCGTAACTTGCAAAACCTTTTCTCATCCAAGGGCTTTGTGAAGATATCTGCCAGTTGCTATTCAGTGTTGACGTGAATGATGTCAATATCTTTCTTCATGACATGATCCCTGAGAAAATGATGACGAATTTCAATGTGCTTTGTCTTCGAGTGCTGGACTGGATTGTTGGCAATCTTGATGGCGCTTTCGTTGTCGCAGAAGAGAGGTACTTGTGTCAGATTGATGCCATAGTCCTTGAGTGTTTGCTTCATCCATAGAAGCTGAGCACAGCACGATCCAGCAGCAATGTATTCAGATTCTGCAGTTGAGAGTGACACACAGTTATGCTTCTTTGAAGACCAACAGACGAGTGATCGTCCTAGAAAGTGACATGTGCCTGATGTAGACTTGCGATCCACCTTGTCACCAGCATAATCAGCATCCGAAAATCCAACTAAATCAAATTTTGAGCCCTTTGGATACCATAATCCGAGTGTTGGGGTGTGAGCTAAATATCGAAGGATTCGCTTCATAGCTAAGTGATGCGATTCCTTTGGTGTCGCTTGGAATCGAGCACACATGCAAACACTAAGCATAATATCTGGCCTAGATGCACATAGGTAAAGTAAGGAACCAATCATGGAGCGGTATACCTTTTGATCGAACTCTTTACCATTGTCGTCGGGACCCAAGTGGTGTTTGGCTGGCATTGGCGTCGTGTATCCTTTGCACTCTTGCATTCCAAACTTCTTCAGGCAATCTTGGAGGTATTTTTCTTGAGATATAAAGATGCCATTTCTTTGTCGATTTAATTTGAAGACCAAGGAAGAACTTGAGCTCTCCCATCATGGACATCGATATTGCTCTTGCATCATGTATCCAAACTCATCACTATATTTCGGTTGGTGCGGCCAAGATAATGTCATCCACATATATTTGGCATACAAACAGTTCACCATCATATGTCTTCGTGAAGAGTGTGGGATCTAGGGATCCAGGTTTGAAGCCTTTGCTCTTCAGGAAGTCTTTGATTGTATCATACCAGGCGCGAGGAGCTTGTTTGAGGCCATACAGTGCTTTATTTAGCTTGTACACCATATCAGGATGTTTTGGATCTTCAAAGCCAGGTGGTTGAGCGACATATACCTCTTCTTCAATCTTGCCGTTGAGAAATGCACTCTTCACATCCATTTGATAGAGCAAGATGTTGTGGTGGTTAGCATAGGCTAGTAGTATGCTAATAGCTTCAAGCCTAGCTACAGGAGCAAATGTTTCATCAAGTCAATTCCTTCAACTTGAGTATATCCTTGAGCCACAAGCCTTGCTTTGTTTCTCGATTTACTTGACCATGCTCATCTTGCTTGTTTTGATATATCCATTTGGTGCCAATAATGTTATGCTTGCGAGGGCCAGGACGCTTGACAAGTTCCCAAACATTATTCAGCTTGAACTGTTGAAGTTCTTCTTGCATAGCTTGATTCCATTCTGGTTCCATAAAAGCTTCAGCAACTTTCTTGGGTTCTGATATTGATACAAAAGAAAAGTGCCCACAGAAATTTGCTAGATGTGTTGCTCTTGAGCGAGTAAGCGGACCAGGTGCGTTGATGCTATCGATTATCTTCTCAATCTGTACTTCATTTGCAACTCGAGGATGGACTGGACAAAGACTTTGCTCATGCTGATCATTGTCATCATTGGAAGGATTGTCTTCAGGCTGAGCATTGTCTTCAGGTTGGTTAGGTGCAGAAATGATAAGTTCCTCTTCAGGCTGTGCTTCAGAAGGCATGATTTCACTAGTTCCCATTAGCTTGATAGATTCGCTGGGTGGAGCTTCGTCTAGTGTGCTTGGCAGGAACTCTCTTTGTGAACCATTGGTTTCATCAAATCGCACATCTACAGTTTCGACGATTTTGTAAAGATAGAGATTGAAGACTCAGAAGAGTGTGAGTCCTTTCCAGAATCGAGCATGAAGCCTTCGTGAGCTTTGGGTTCAAATTTTGACTTGTGATGAGGATCCTTGATCCAGACTTAGCCCCAAATACTCAAGTAATCGACATTTGGCTTCTTGCCAAGAAGGAGCTCATAGGATGTTTTGTTCGAAGCTTATGGATATAAACACGGTTGATGACGTGACAAGTTGTATCAATGGCTTAAGGCCGTAACTTTCTTGGTGTCTTGTACTCGTCGAGCATTGTTCGAGCCATCTCAATGAGGGTTCTGTTTGCGCCCACGATGCCATTTTGCCGAGGTGTGTATGGAGCAGAGAACTCATGAGTGATTCCATGGTATCCAGATAAAGATCAAGTCCGTGTTCTTGAATTCAAAGCCGTTATCACTTATGATATGCTTGATCTTGACGCCATAATTGTTCATTGCTCGATTGGCGAATCGTCTGAAGACATCTTGCACTTCTGTCTTGTACAGAATTATGTGCACCCATGTGTATCTTGAGTAGTCATCAACAATGACGAAGCCATAGAGACAAGCAGTTGTTGTGAGGGTAGAGTAATGAGTAGGGCCAAACAAATCCATGTGTAGCAGCTCAAAGGGTTGAGATGTCGTCATGATTGTCTTCGAGGGGTGCTTTGCCCTAGTCATCTTTCCAGCTTCACAGGCACCACACAAATGATCCTTCTTGAACTTGACACCTTCGATGCCTATGACATGCTTCTTCTTGGCGAGTGTGTGTAAGTTCCTCATTCCAGCATGCCCCAGCCTCCGATGCCAGAGCCATCATTCTGAAGCTTTTGCGAGAAGACATACGACAAGCTGTGGACCTGCTGAGAAATCTACCATGTATAGATCATCTTTCCTATACCCTTCAAAGACTAGAGACTTGTCAGATTCCATTAGTACAAGGCAACGATATTTTCCAAATATCACAATCATGTTCAAGTCACAAAGCATTGAGATGTACATCAAGTTGAAACCAAGGATTCAACACACATCACTTTATCCATGTGTTGATCCTTTGAGATTGCAACTCTACCTAGACCCAATACCTTGCTTTTACCAAAGGTCAAGAAATGTGATGTGACTCTTGTCCGATGGACGAAGGTTGAGTCCATGAGAAGACTTCGATCACCACCATATGATTGGTGCATCCATTGTCCATTATCCATTCTGAAGCATGAGGTGTCATACCCTACAGTACAGTTTGGGGGATAGGCTTCACCAAGAGCATTGTGAAGCATAAACATTTGACGGGCAAGTGGATTATTGAAGCTTAAATCAAGATTAGGACTGATAGGATGAATGGCAAATGATTCAGAACAAAATACATAGTGAGACCATTTGGGCATTTGATCTTGTGCCCTACAAGATGTTTTAGGTCCCCAAAGAATAGCATCGACGCCTTTGATTTTCGGCCGAGACCCTTTCCTGCAAAGAGAGTTAATTCTTCTTAACCACCCACATCTTCGAGGGTGGCTTAGAAGCAATGAGTCTAAGTGCAGATCTCGAGAATTTTGGCTTTGGAGCCCTAGCAAATAGCCTTGCAGGAGATGAATGATACTCATATGAATAAGCGTAAAAGTTTTTAGTTCTATGAACATAGCGGTTTGAAGACACACGCCATATTCATAAATTTGAGTACGGTTTCCTGCAAAACATTGGCGTTAGGGTGACTCAAGTGAGTCCTCCGTCTGTATGAAGCCTTTGGACCATATGACGCCTTTGGTCTGGGTTTGTCTTCTTCCTGTGTGGTGTCATGATGACATTCACGGAAGATTCTCAAGACAGCTTTTGGGAACCAGAACTTCTTCATAGGCGGTCCATTCCTGCAGTTAGTACCAATATACCGCAAACACTTCACCATTCTGATTCTTGAACAACTTATAGTTTGCATCAAAGGATTCATCAATGATAGTAGGGTTAGCACAGTAAAGCCAGATAAGGTGGATGGATCCATCAAGGTCCCTTTGCAGCAACCCATGTGGTTTTGGGATACCGCTCAAAGCTTCCAAGAGGGAACCATCAACATTCATTTTCCTCTCGAACCCAACACCCTCTTTCCTAGGGTTTCGGTTCAGAATTTGCTTTTGAGGACATCGCAGTGTCCGATGCCCTTTCGACTTTTATACATCCCTGTTTCAAGCAATGTCTTCAACCTAGCATTTTCATCAGGAATAGCAGTGGTATCCTCCTCAGAGGGGTTAGTTACCACATTAGTAGTTGAAGACAATGCAACAGTAGCAGCAGTTGAACATTCAGCAACAGAGGTAGCGATATCACGCTCAAGACATTTTAGACATGGCGGTTCAAATCCATCCTGAGCGGAACTGATCTGTTGAGAGCGAAGTGACTCATTCTCTTTTTGAAGATCTTCATGAGCCGCTCTCAATTTCTCAAGCTCTTGCTTCCTTTGAAGATAATCATAGGAGAGCCTTTCATGAGTAGTTGATAGCGTTTCATGATGACTTTCAAGTTCTTGGTACTTAGCATGAAGATTTTGAATGTCTTCAACTAAGGACTGTGAACGTGTCATTTCCGCGTCCAACAGGTCATCGCTTTTGTCTAATAGTTTTTGAGTATGTTCCATAGCTCTTTGTTGTTCAGTTGCAATTTTAGCAAGTGTTTTGTAGCTGGGTTTGGATTCACAATCAGAGTCGTCTTCACTTGATGTTTGAAAGTAAGCATCACGTGATTTTACCTTAGCACCGCGTGCCATGAAGCAAGAGGTGGGAGCAGGGTCGCCCTTGTCATCGCCTTCAGCGTTGGTGTAGAAGTCATTGTCTTCATGTTGAAGATGGACTTGGCAACATAGGCTGTGGCTAAAGCCAGACTTGCAACGCCCAGGTCGGACTCCTCTTCAGATTCCACCTCCACTTCCTCAGAAGCGGACTCCTCCTCTAAATCCATTTCCTTGCCAACAAAAGCACGTGCCTTGCCAGATGAGCTCTTCTTATGCGATGAAGACTTTGATGAAGACTTGGAAGAAGACTTTGAAGATTTCTTCTTTTTCTTATCATCAGAATCATATTCCTTGCTCTTCTTCTTCTTCTTCTTCTTCTTCTCATTGTCCCACTGTGGACACTCAGAGATATAGTGTCCAGCTTTTCTTGCACTTGTGATGTTCTCTTCTTGTAGTCTTGAGTGGAAGCTTCATCATTTCTTGAGCTGGATCGTGAAGACTTTCTGAAGCCTTTCTTCCTAGTTAACTTCTGGAACTTCTTCACAAGCATAGAAAGTTCCTTTCCAATGTCTTCGTGGATCATCGTAACCGCAATGATTCTTCTTAAGATGAGGAAACAACTTTTGCCTTCAAAGCGAGTTCGCCATAGCTTGGACCATAGATATCTCTTTTCTCGATAGCTGGAACTCATGTGTGTTGAGCCTCTCAAGTATATCGGACGGATCGAGTGTCTTGAAGTCGGGGCGTTCTTGTATCATGAGGGCAAGGGTGTCAAAAGAGCTGTCAAGTGATCTCAGAGTGTCTTGACGATTTCATGCTTGGTGACCTCGGGGCGCCGAGAGCATGAAGCTCATTTGTGATGTCGGTGAGGCGATCAAACGTGAGCTGGACATTTTCATTGTCGCTTCTCTTGAAGCGGTTGAAGAGGTTGCGAAGAACACCGATTCTTTGATCTCTCGGGTTGAGACGCTTTCGTTGACCTTGGATAGCCAGTCCCGCACTAGCTTCGACGCTTCGGAGCACTCACACGGCCATACTGTCCTTTGGTCGATGACCACAGATGATGTTCTTTGCAAAGGAGTCCAGTTTAATGAACTTCTTGACATCGGAGGGGTGACACCTTCACCAGATTTAGGAACGCCGTTCTTGACGACATACCAGAGGTCGACATCAATGGGTTCAAGATGCATGCGCATCTTATTCTTCCAGTAGGGATAGTCAGTTCCATCGAACATGGGGCAAGCAGCGGAGACCTTGATTTTCCCTGCAGTCGACATAGCTAAAACTCCAGGTGGTTAAACCGAATCACACAGAACAAGGGAGTACCTTGCTCTGATACCAATTGAAAGTGCTAGTTATCGACTAGAGGGGGGGGGGGTGAATAGGCGATTTTTATGGAAGTCTTCAAAACACGGATGTTTCGAAGACAAACAACCGAAATGACCTAGTTGATATGCAGCGGAAGATAACTACAACAAGCAAACCATAGTCAAGTATGCAATAATGTGAACGGACAAGACTAATAGCAGCTATGTAGTAAGGGTCAGGATGGAAGATAGTATGAAGCCAAACAACAATAGAAGTCAAACAGTGAAGTCAAACAGATAAGACATACAAGCAATGACTTCACGAAGACAAACTTAAGGTAAATGAGGGAAGGGATAGAACCACCACATGTTGAAGACTCAGATTTGTTGGACCAGTTCCAGCTTGTTGTGACAACTGTGACATCTGGTTAGGAGGCTGAGATTCAACTCAAGACCGTCTTCACCTTGATCCCTTGAGCTAAGGACACACAGTCCTCGCCCAATCACTCGTAAGTCTTTAAGGTAGACTTCCGAACCTTCACAGACGACGCTCACCGCAATCCACAATGACTCTTGGATGCTCGAACGCGACGCCTAACCGGCCGGAGGATTCACAGTCCTCAAGTGTAATAAGTCTTCGTCACACATGACAGAAAACTTCAAGTGATGCCTAACACTCTTTGGCTCGGGGTGTTTTGGGCTTTGTCCTCGCAAGGATTTCTCTCTCAAAGGCTTCGAGGTGGGTTGCTCTCAAACGACAAAAGCCATGCACTAACTCCGAGCAGCCACCAATTTATGGTGTAGGGGGTGGGCTATTTATAGCCACTAGGCAACCCGACCTGTTATGTCCGAAATGACCCTGGGTCACTATGGAACTGACACGTGTTCCAACGGTCAGATTTCATACACACACGACAAGTTTACTTGGGCTACAAGCAAAGCTGACTCATCCAGCTCTGGATAAGTTTTGCTCTCATTGCCTTCGTCAAGACATAGGATTTGGGTTGAGCATCACTTGATCGCTCGACTATGATCACTGGACCCCACTTAACAATGACGGTGGTTCCTACGACTCAACAAAGAAGAAAAGGAAACAACAAAACAACACAGTCTTCAAGGCCCATAGTCTTCACTCAATGTACTCTCATGTCATAGTCTTCAATGTGAATATCTTCACATACCACCATTGTCTTCAATGTCTTCATACATTTTAGGGTCGCTCCGGTAGGTAAACCGAATCAATGAGGGACACTACCAAGTTATCCTGCAATTCTCAAAAACGCATTAGTCCCTCAACCACATTTGTCGTCAATACTCCAAAACCAACTAGGGGTGGCACTAGATGCACTTACAGTGCCGGCGGCAGGGAAGGAGATCTGAGGCGGTGAAAGACGGTCAGGAGTCGTGATGTCTGGTTTGGTGGATGTTTCTGTCGATGGAGCAGCTCAGGAGAGGTGCACGATGTCGCGGCAGGAGCAGGACAAACCACACAAAGTTCCCTTCGACACCTACCTGTAACTAAAGTAATTCTGTAAGGGCTCATTTGGCTTGCATGATTCTAAAAACGCAGGGATAGGAAAAACACGGGAATAGGATAGGAATGCACATGGTAAACAGAGCATTTGTAAACACAAGATTTCTGTCAACTTGGGTGTTTGGTTTACAGGAATTGGAAGAGCAGAGGAATGCAAAGAAACATGGCCAAAATAAAGTGAAACCATATGAAAGCATGTATAGTTAGAATGTTATTCTGCCACTAATGCACTTGGTCTTGTTTTCATGCATAGGATTTTGAAAAGTAGGTCCTGGTGGATGTTTTGCTTCATTCCTTTCAACAAAATGCATGAATAATTGAATAGTAGAGTGCCATTGGAAAATTCCCTATTGCTATGTTTTTTCGTCAAACCAAAATAGCCCTAATGGATCGACATGAATGTATAGTAATAAGTGATGCAACAAGTGTACAACCTCTTTGCCATAGCCGTGTCGACCTCAGCATCATTGGGTTGGTCGCTGAAGCAGTTGAGGTAGAGGTGGCTGTCGGAGGTGTGGAGGAAGATCTGAGGAATCTATAGACGACGCCCGAGTGGCACTGCTCACAGTGATGGATTGTTCATCATTGGAGCAGCTCCGTGAGTCAGAAGACTTCAAGGCTGAAGCAGCACAAGACGTACATCGCCAATCTCAAGTGGTATTCTAATAGCATCTCCAATAGATGATGTAAAATAGATGTAAAATTTACATCACCAAAACCACCGACTACAACAGATGAGGTAAAAACTGTTGACTCTGAACTTAACTGTCGAAACTGAAATTTACTGTGGAATCTGAATGTTACTGTCGAAACTAAAAGCAATGGTAGCAGATAGGCACTTGACATGTAGTTTAGGGAGGGCCTGCAGTTCATCTTCAACCTGCACCCTCCTGAGCCGCCAGCCACCATCGGCCGAACCGCCGGCCCCAGTGCCGCCTCGCCGCCCCGAAACAACTCCCCACCGCCGGTCTGCCGCCGCCCCGGCCAGCCCTATAGGCCCCCCGCCCCCACCCTGAACCGTAAGATTGATAGTGGGGTACCTCTCCGGTGAGCCCCCGTCCCCGCTGCAGGTGGTTCTTCCTTAACTCCGGCGAGCCCCCATCCCCGCTGCGGGTGGTTCTTCCTTAACTCCGGCGAGCCCCCGTCCCCGCTGCGGGTGGTTCTTCCTTAACTCCGGCGAGCCCCCCACCCCCTGAAAATCGACTGACCCAAAAGTCGATTCAGTCGACTGAAGTGTAGCTAAATTGGAGCAGAGCAGCGGCACGAGCGAGGGGGAGAGCAGCAGTAGCAGTGCGAGCGAGCGAGCGAGAGCCGGAGCAGCAGCAGCTAGGCGAGCGAGCGAGAGCCGGAGCAGCAGCAACAGATCCGGCTGGTATGGCCGCTGCCGCCGAATGGGCCTCACACTGGGGGAGAGCCGCCATGGAGATGTCGCCCGCGGCGCCGGCTTCAAGGTAGCCTCTCCATGGGGGTGCGGGATGGAGTACCGTCGGCGCCAGGAGGTTGAGCTAAGGAGAAGGTGCGATGCAATGAGTGTACAACCTCTTTGGTGGCGCCGAGTAGGCCTCGGCTTCGTCTGAGGAGTCGGTGAGAATGCTGCGGTTCCGGTGGAGCAGGTTAAGGCGACACTGTGGGGATGGAGTAGCCGCAATAGACGAGGCGATCGTCGGAGCAGCTCCTTGGAGGTGGAGGACGGGGCGGCTGAACCAGCGGGACGACGAGATGGACGATGGATCCTCATCCAGGGAGGTGGACGAGGGACGTCGAGCTGTTGCGGTGGACGATGTCGTCAGGGAAGAGGCTCCGGCTGGGCAGCGGTGAGGTGGCGGACGGAGGAGGGTGGGGTTTCGCGGCTAGAGCGAAGAGGTTATGGCGGCCTAGGATTTTGAATGGCAAAAAGGAGGCGATGGGAGGGGGTGAACCATGACTTAGGGACACGCTTGTCCAAAATGTAGGGTGTGTTACAAAAGTACCCCCCACCGATTTGAACTGGCGGCCCTTTCGGCTCCGGGTTAGAAGGGGGATTTCGCGTGTCGGGATTTGGCAGCTGGAGGGAGTTTTCGCGTGCGTTGTAATTTCGGGATAGCAAGGTGCGGGTTGTGAAGGCGCCAGTTTGGGAGCACGATATCTGAATTTTCGGGATATAACAAGGCGCGGGTTGAATTTTAGGGACAAGCCTAACGTGTAATATTGTACTTGTACGTACCAAATCAATTGGCACTTCCTCAACCAAAAGAAAACGCAAAATAAAACTATTCACACCACATAAAGAGAGAGTCTTGCCCGCTTTACTATAAAATGTTATTCAGTTATTCCTCCTTCCATCTATATAGGGCCTAATGCTTTTCGATGCTAACTTTGACCAAATATTAGAGCAATAATATATGACATGCAACTTACACAAAGCACACCGTTAAATTCGTCTGTGAAAGGTTCTTTCAATGATATAATTTTCACATTGTGTATGTCATGTACTATTAATCTTGTCAATAGTCAAAGGTGGTCTTAAAAAACGCATTACGCCCTATATAGATGGAAGGAGGGAGTATGAATCCATGTTATGTCCAATTAATTTTTTTCGCTTGCTGTATAATGCACGTAACCTACTCATACCAACATTTTAGTGCATTCCAAATGTCTATACTACCGCTGCAATTCAAACTGAATTTGAATTCGTTTATCTATTTCAATAAGAATCTACAATCATGATTGTTGCCAACTTCAACCATCATTCTTGTATTACCTGAATAACACACCACATGATTACTATAGAGATAGATATGAACTATGTGTACTACATGAACTCGAATTCTATTTTTTGAATACACTTGATGTTAATTCCAAATAATCGTACATTTGATGTACTAACTATATATTCATAATCTAAACCATGTTCCATACGTGTACACCGTGTTTATCACGCGTAGTATAGTGCCCCGCCCCCTACATTATGACAAGTATTTAGACCTGAGCTACAAAAGCCACACATTAGCCCAAATTATGATCAATGTTCTATATATTATACGTAGTACTAGCAAGATGCCCATGCATTCCATAGAACATCAACATGATCAAGGGGAGGCCTAATTTGCAAATATGGAGAGGGGTGTGGGTATCTTTTTTCAAAATTGCCATAGTTTCCTTCCTATCCGTCAGATATAAATCGGACGGCCTATATTGCAGGATGGCAGGCGCACCATCATCAACAACTCCATTTTTTGTAAGAGTAGAGATAAAATATATTATATGTAGTATAACATGTTCATAGCCACACCATGTGTATCACCGTTATATATATTAACACATGCGTCGGTTTAACACATTATGATAAATTCTTCAAATATCCGAATTCTCTTTTTATAATGAAGTATGATCTCTATTCTTCTTTTACACCCACACAATCCTATTATCTTTGTAGCTAGCTAGCGCTAACTTTCTCTCGTGCATGCACACGCCCGCATCCCTCTCACCCTCCCTCAGCATTCTCTAGCTCCATCGCGCAAATTCGTCTTTTCACTTTAGGTCGTTCACCCACAGTGTGTGTAGGCACCCCAGCTCCTTCTTTACATCACACATCGATCGATATGCCTCTCTAGCCAGGTGTGCCTAGCACAAAACACAAGCTTCCCCTCTTCTCTTATCACTGTCCATGCCTCACTCCCACCACTCTGTTCATCGATCTCGTACTCGCACACTCCTCCCCCTTGATATAGTATGAATCTCGCACCACCTTCTAGATGCATCCCTCTATCTCTATCCTTCTCCCCGTGCCTCATTTTCTTCTAACACACACATGCATGTATACCGATCGATCTCCCAACATATACCTAGGTCGACTTTAACTATCCCCCCCCATCGATCGACGTACCTGATACGTCTCCGTCGTATCTACTTTTCCAAACACTTTTGTGTAACACCCCAAAAATTTAACCAGGTTTTAGTTATTAAAATTTTGCCAAGAGTTTAAAATTTTTGCCTGCAAGAATATCTCTTTTGATTTCAAAACTTTTCCTTTAATATTAAGGAGTTTATCCCAAGTGGATCCCTCCAAAATATATTGGACCTCTATGCCCTCTCATTAAAACAATTTCCTAATCAGTAGATTTGTTTATTAAATTATTCCACCCTGAGCTATATTCATTAAAATGACTTGTTTTTAGTTTAGGAGCTCTTTTTGTACTACAACCATTTGATAAATTTAACTAAAAATCCAACCAAAATTTGGAGATGTCATGTGATGTCTCTAAACCACTTTTGTGCAATAATATATTTCATTCATTGCATATTTTGAGTGCTAAACATGTTTTTCTTCTCTGGTCCAGTGGGCAATTTTACACTACAACCCTTTTAAATATTTGTTTCTAGCTTCCACCAAAATTATGGGATGTCAGTAGCAACATATGATTCCATTATATGCAATAATCCAAGGATGTTATTTGAAGATTTTGAGTAAATCAACCTAATCTTCATTCTGGTCCATCAAGATGGTTTGTACAACATCCATATTATTGCTTGCTCTTTGGCCCTTGATTCTTTCTCCTACTTGTAGTTCTCCATGCTAAACCCCTAAGTCCAGGAGTATGCAACCCTTGGCATATTTTTGGTTCATGAAATGATGCCATTCACATCCTGTCCAGATTTGAAGTTCTGCAAAACTTGCACTAGCAAGTTTGTGCTTTTCACCAACTAACCTCACCACCCTCTTGTGCACCCACAGAGACCCTCTGGAAGTTTTGGTCACTCCAAGAAATGCCAAAGTGCATCTGACATTTTGTCAAACACCCTGTGGGCATGAATAGTTTTGGCATGATTGTAAGTTTGTGTTGTGAACTTTCCCATCTGTGCAAACCAAGTTGTCCAGTAGCCTGCTAGTGGTCTCTAACCCAGACCTGTGGATTTGCATTTGATCTCTAGCAGTTTTGGCCACCCTGACATTTCGTCGAGCAGATGCCGCAGCACGCCGGAGCGCGAAAGCAGAGCACGCGCTTTGCACGCGCTCGCGCCCGAGCAAGCGCTACCGATAAACCTCCCGAGCTCATCCTGATCTTTTCCCCTCGCCGTCGCGCAAGAACCCCGACCGCCCCGCTCGCATGATGGCGCCGCAGAAGCTCCTTGGCGGCACGCTTGCGGCGATCCATGGACGGCACCGCCCAAACCTCCTCCGCTCGCCAGCTGCCCCCTTAAGCATCTCCAGCTCAGTCGCAGCTTCGTCCCCTAGCGCGTGTCGCCGCCACGTCGCCATTGCTACAGAATGACGGTTCGCCGCCATCCTTATCGCCGGCCGCCTCGGAACCGACCTCCACCGCGTAGATAAGGACCCCGGAGACCAATCGAGTGCTCGGGCAACCTCTTCTGATCCCCCTAGAACTTCCACCGCCAGCAGTCGAGGAGGGGAAGGCCTTCTTCCCCGAGTCCGGCCGGTTCGGTCGCCGCCTTGCTCCGGCCGATTCCGTCGCCACCAGTGCCCCTCCCTCTCCATTCTCTCCACCAAGAACTCCCTCCTCTCGTGAGTACAACCTCACTCAATTTTGGTCGGAGACCACCGTAGCCCCAAACCCACTACCCACCCGAACGCCGGCTCCGCCCGCAAGCTCGTCGCCAGCAACTCCGCCCACGCCGGCGACCATGGCGGGTACCCACAGACTTGTCTCGACCCCGAGCACACCCATATCCTCAGATCGCCAAGAGACGCCTGTCACGGGCAAAACCTCGCCGAGCTCCGCCTCCGCTCGTCGAGGGGAAACGGCTACGTGGCTGGTCAAACTCGACCAAGGGCGAAAGCGGCTCACTGTCAAGGACCCAGCCCTGTCCGCAAGAGGATTAAGTGGAAGCGCATTCAAGCACGCCGACGTGTATGTTTTATTTGAAACATTTTCCTTTTCTGCTTTTATTTTATATAACCGATTTTGACCAAACTTTGACCTCTGTATCTTTTAAAATATAACTCCAAATGAATTAATTCTTTTTCCTGCCTCTCTCAAATATTGTCTAGTTTATTTTAAGATTTATTTGAAAAATTTCAGAACAACTTTTGTGCTGTTTTTATTTTTATGCTAATTCATTTATATTTCTAAAATAGGATTTTTGAAGAGAGGAGAAGTATTTCAAGAGTTTGAAATGCACCCTGCCTTCCCATGACCTGAAGGCAAGCATTCTGAACCCCGGCATAAATATTTTTGTGTGTTTGATGACGCGTTTATAACATCACCTCACTTTGGAGAAACTTGTTATGTCATGTGATATGATCATATGCATGGGTGCATGTTAGTGATTTTCCATGCTGTTGAAATGAACACACTTGTGATGATAATCATCCTCATGTGCCTTGATGCACACCGGCAGTGAACCCGGAAAACCTCCGCCTTGGGTAGGTATGAGTTTGACGCCGGACTCTGCCGGACGGTTATGTCTGGTATGGCATGGTAAGGTAATATGAGCGGTGACTCTGTTGGTTGAAATATATTCTTTATGCTAATCATGCAGGAATACTTAAACCTCCCGAGTCGACCGTAGATCGAGTCTTGTTCCAAAGAACCCCCATACTTGTTTTGTACTACCACTGCCTCTACAACAAGTAGAGTACGGTTCAAGAAGTTGTCAACCCTTTCTAGCACACACCGCATGTGAGAGGCCAGGGTGGAAGATACCGGTTGTAGCTGGTAGGTAGGCCACCTGGTCCGGGGGCATGGGTGTTTCCGGTTGAGACCTAGAGGGGAGGCCACCCCTTAGAGTGCGCGATATAAATTTGATCCCATGCTACGCGAGGTTGTAGCCTCCCACTTAGAGTTTGCTTGACAGTGTCGTGGGTGATTCCGCACACGTGTGAGATAAGTCGTGTGTGCAAGTTAGGTGTGTCTTCAACAAAAGACCAGAGACTAAATTAGTCCCGATGGACTAATGAAATCCGTTACTCGTGGGTAAAGAGGACACCCTCTGCAGAGATTAAACCTATTCGAATAGCCGTGTCCATGGTTAAGGATTTCAGTATGGGATGGGTCAAGTGTTGATCTTAGTGTCGGTCTTCGGAGGTGAAACTGATAAACCAGAATTTGAATTTCTACTTGTGACTTGTGATAATTATGATTATTATTATTTTTGACTAACCCATGAATATTATTGTTATCATCGAGTATCTCTAGGATGGTTCTACCTCCGGGATATTCACTATGATTGTTTCTTTTAAAGCCCTTTATGTGGTGTCGCTCAGATGCCCGACTGTGGAATTTCTTTTAAAGCCCTTTATGTGGTGTCGCTCAGACGCCCGACTGTGGCATTTCTTTTAAAGCCCTTTATGTGGTGTCGCCCAGACGCCCGACTGTGGCATTTCTTTTAAAGCCCTTTATGTGGTGTCGCTTAGACGCCCGACTGTGGCATGCTTGTTATTTATTTCATTATATCTTTTAGTACTTATTTGATATTACATATTCATATATAACATGCTTACACGCATCAGAGTTATATTTATATTGTTGTGACTGACGTCATGAGTATAAAATATATTTTTTAGCACATCATTGCAATATTATCCCTGTGTTCATAATGTTTGCGAGTACATTCAAAGTACTCACTGGCTTGTCCCTGGCTATTGTCTTGGCCAGATTTCTTGCGCGGAGAGGAGCGACCGTGATGACAGCCCCGGAACCTAAGCAACGGTGATAGCAGCCTCACGAAGATAGGAGTTAACCTGGTCAGCTATTCCCGTGGGAAATGGAGTCCCATAGATACTGATGATTTACAACCCGCTACCGCCATCAACCGCTAGAAACCATTTGTTGTACTCACAGGCCAGAATGGTCTTGTACTACGTATTTTGTATTTGCCTGGAATTTCTGTATCAAGTTGGTGCCTCATCAGCTAACAGTTATCCTGGGGCTGATGAGCACAAGGGCCATTTTCTGGGAATTAGTACCCGGAGAATCGGTCACCACATTTTGCCCTTATTTTGGACTCTAACTTGTATGATTTGAATGGAACTAACCCAGACTGACGCTGTTTTCAGCAGAATTGCCATGATGTTGTTTTATGTGCAGAAAACAAAAGTTCTCGGAATGACCTAAAACTCCACGGGATGTCTTATAAAAAATAATAAAAAATCCTCGCCAAAAATGAAGACCAGGGGGCCCACACCCTGTCCACGAGGGTGGGGGGCGCGCCCCCCCTAGGGCGCGCCCCCCTACCTCGTGGGCCCCCTGGAGCCCCTTCGACGCCAACTCCAACTCCATATATCGGCTTTCAGGGAGAAAAAAATCAGAGAAAAAGTTTCATCGCGTTTTACGATACGGAGCCGCCGCCAAGCCCTAATCTATCTCGGGAGGGCTGATCTGGAGTCCGTTCGGGGCTCCGGAGAGGGGGATTCGTTGGCGTCGTCATCATCAACCATCCTCCATCACCAATTTCATGATGCTCACCGCCGTGCGTGAGTTATTCCGTCGTAGGCTTGCTGGACGGTGATGGGTTGGATGAGATTTATCATGTAATCGAGTCAGTTTTGTTAGGGTTTGATCCCTAGTATCCACTATGTTATGAGCTTGATGTTGCTATGACTTTGCTATGCTTAATGCTTGTCACTAGGGCCCGAGTACCATGATTTCAGATCTGAACCTATTATGTTTTCATGAATATATGTGTGTTCTTGATCCTATCTTGTAAGTCTATAGTCACCTACTATGTGTTATGATCCGGCAACCCCGTAGTGACAATAATCGGGACCACTCCCGGTGATGACCATAGTTTGAGGAGTTCATGTATTCACTATGTGCTAATGCTTTGTTCCGGTTCTCTATTAAAAGGATGCCTTAATATCCCTTAGTTTCCAATAGGACCCCGCTGCCACGGGAGGGTAGGACAAAAGATGTCATGCAAGTTCTTTTCCATAAGCACATATGACTATATATGAAATACATGCCTACATTACATTGATGAATTGGGGCTAGTTCTGTGTCACCCTATGTTATGACCGTTACATGACGAACCACATCCGGCATAATTATCCATCACTGATCCGGTGCCTACGAGCTTTCCATATACTGGTTTACGCTTATTTACTTTTCAGTTGCTATCATATAATCACTACAAAATACCAAAACATTACTTTTGCTGTCTTTACTTTGTTACCGTACCACCACTATCATATTACTTTGCTACTAAACACTTTCCTGCGCAGATACTAAGTTTCCGTGTGTGGTTGAATTGACAACTCAGCTGCTAATACTTGAGAATATTCTTTGGCTCCCTTGTGTCAGACCCCGATCCTAAGTCACACCGATCTAGCATGTAACACATCATATCACTTTGCGGCCTCACGCACGGTATTCCCACGGTGTCGCCTTACCATGCCCCGGACCGCTTATGCGTCTTTTGGCTCACGATATGATAGTGTCGCTAGCATCCATATGACAAAGAACCCGGCCGACATGGCTAGTCGTGAACCCAAAGCGGCGCTAACCTATGGGGACAGGCATACATGAATCACATCGAGCATGTCGGTCATCAACGATATATTCGGCTGTAGCACTGGCTAACAGGACTCGTATCCCGGCTGTAGCAGGCTAGGCAGGACTCAATAACACCGCGTGACATTTCCCGGGACGATATAGGAACGAGGTGAAACACATGCCGCCGATCAAGTGTCCAAGCAGAGTGTGGGCTAGCGTGACTCCGTGAACCGGCTGTAGCGGACTACTATCGCCGAAGCACGGGACTACATTTCCCATATGAGAGGCTGCCAAGGATAAACAACTAGTTTGTCGGATCCCACACATACCAAGCATTTCAAACATACACACATTATGCTCAATATGCGAGATACAACATGGCGTCACAACATAACTCTACGACTCAAATATTATTTATTAGGCTCCGAGGAGCGAGGTATTACAAACATGGGTCTCATGACCCAACACTCGAGCATACAAGTCAAAGCACAAGCGAAGCTAAACATGTCTCGAGTACGCATAACTATAAATGAAAAGGCTGAGAAGCCTGACTATCTACCAGATCCTGCCGAGGCACAAGATCGTAGCTGAGGTAACAAGCTAAACATCGAAGTCCACGTGGAACTACTAACGAGACTGACGTCTCTCTGCAAAACATGAATAAGCAAACGTGAGTACAATTGTACTCAGCAAGACTTACATCAGAACTAACTACATATGCATCATTATCAAAAGGGGGTGGTGGAGTTTGACTGCAGCAAGCCAGCTTTGACTCGGTGGCTATCCTGAACTACGACTGCAAGTGACTCTTTTGAGGTGGCGCACACGAGTCCACATATTCACCATATCAATACACCACTATGGATCCGCTCCCGCCTACCTACGAGAACGCCATCCATAGCACTCACGCTTAACTTGCGATTTTAGAGTATCCACTTTCACTTGTCTATGAACTATGCAAGGGGTCCAAGTTTCCATATCCGAGGAACCGCTATTCAATAGATAATGATAACCCTGCAGGGGTGTACTTCTTCACACACGCGAAGCCGGGCGAGGGAGTCGGCCACGACCTGACTAACCACACAAGTCTCTCGTCCGTGTTTATCGCCTATTCGGGTTCCATCCGCAAGGAGATCCGCCGGGTGTCGCCACGGCCCCAAACGATGTGAGCAGGGTTCCCAAGCCCACCAACTGGTGCCACTTGGTACACCGTACATCAGCCTAGTCTGTCCCAAGCCCACCTGCACGGGTGCCACTTGGTAGACTACTAACACTACCTACAAACACCGAAACTAGTTGCAACTCCCGGACGAGATCAAGTTGATTAATAAGTCGAGAGGGTCGAGTTACGGAACCCAATGTGTGGTAGTAACTGTTCATGGATCACAAACACGTAACTCAGTTCCCGAGGACGGTTTCAATGAGACAACCCACCATGTACTCCTACATGGCCTCTCACCGCTACTCTTTACCAAATCGTGTTCACACACTTAGCTCACACACAATAGGACATGTTCATAATAATTCCAATTCATTCCCGATGAATCGACCCGACTCAACTCTAAGCAAGAGCAGGCATGACAACAAGCATAAATGAGTAGGCACAACATGGCTCAAACAATTCCTACTCATGCTAGTGGGTTTCATCTAATTATTGTGGAATGACAGTCATGCAAAGGATCAAGGGGTTCAGCTACCGCAGCAAGTAACACATGAGTCGTTGTTGTCCTAATGCAGTAAAATAGAGCAGGAGAGAGAGTGGGATTGTATCGAATGAACAAGGGGTTTTGCTTGCTCGGCACTTCAAGATAATATAATTCTTCATCGGTGTCATCGAACTCATCGTCGGTACATCGTCTACCGGGAGGGAACAATTACCGGCAAACAAGAGAGAACACAATCAATGCAATGCACATTCACATGAATGACATGTCATATTAAGGTACTGAATTCACCTAATGCAATAATAATCCAAGTTAGTTGAAGTGGAATTCAAACAAGGTTGAACTCCAACTCCAAATGCTAGTTGATAAGTTACCCTAATCATGATTCATCCTATTCAGTAAGGTTAACTTGTTCAAACATGCATGATCATGGCATAAACAGATTCTTCATATTTTTCTGATCATTTTTCATATATAAATTATTTCAATCCGAGTTACGGTTGAATTTCTATGATTTATTAAAGTTTAGGGCATTTTCTGAAATTTCCTGAATTAAATTAAATCCAGAAAAGGAATATTATGCCAAATTGCGCCACTATGACGTCAGCGGTCAATCTGGCGGTCCAGGTCAAACCCTGACCTGTGGGTCCCGAGTGTCAGTGTCTAGCTAACTAACCTAGCTTAGTTAATACTAATCTAATTTAATTAGCCGGGCGGGGCCCGTATGTCAGTGAGGGAGAGGGGGAAGTCAAACCGGCAAGGTCAACCCACGCCGTCGGCCGGTCACGGGCGCTGGCGTTAGCTTAGGCCGCGAGCGACGCTGGCGGCGAGAGTGGTTTTTTCATTCCGCCACCAAATGGGTCGCGAGGGCACCTAGGAGTAGCTGGGAGGAGCCAAGCTCTTGGTGGGGTTAGCTGGGTCGGGTGGCTGGATCGACGGCGGCGAGCTCCAAGGCGGCGGAGTTCGGAGTTCGGTTTGGTCGCATGCGAGGCTGTGGCTTGCTAGCAAGCGAGAGGAGTAGCACCAGAGCATCGGGAAACTCCAGAGCTCGCGACATGCTTGGTTTGGTCCGGGAGGACTGCAGCGGTGGCACGGGCGGCAATGGCGGACGACGGCGCCGCCAAGGTGGAGAAGCTAGCTAGGGAGGGAACGCGGGTTTCGGGGGAGATGGAGAGTGGCTCACGGGAAACTAGCAGAGGCGACGACGAGGTCGGGAAGGCTGAGCCCGCGAATCGACCGCGAGGTCACCGCGCGCCGGAGGTTGATGATGAGGCCGGGATGACGCTGCAGGCTTCCTGAGGGTCGTGGATCGGTGGGGTGGAAGAGGGTTCGAGGCGGAGCTCTGGGGCATGTCGGGAGGAGAGAGGGTGGCGGTGGCCGCGAGGGCAGCGAGGGGCGGCGATGGCGGCGCCGGTCCGGGCGAGAGAGAGGGAGCAGAGGAGGAACGAGGGAGAGGGAGAGCGAGGGATCCAGGGGGTTGGGGCGCGTGGCCGCCTCCGTGGCGCCGCGAGAAGGTCGGGAGGCCGCCAAGACGGCAGGAGGTGGCAGCTGCTCGGCTCTGCCAGCCAGGCCACGCTGATGCCGCCAAGGCAGGGGAAGACGACGCGCGAGGAGGTGGCTGGGCTGGCCAACCGGGCCGGCCAGCAGGGGGGGAGGAGGTTGGGCCGGTTGGGGCGCCAGGTAGGTGGGCTGCCAGGTGAGCCAGGTAATCCTTCTCTCTCTCTTTCTTTATTTCTGTTTTCTATTTTTCTGCAGATGTTTGGCTTTATTAAAAATACTAATGCTACCCCAAAAATCATGAAACTTGCTCAGGCCTACTGTTTGGAAAATATCCAACAACATACATTTAAGTTTATGATTATTTGAGCATTTAAAATATTTTATAGTATTTAAATGCCCAAATGCAAATACCATATGAATTAATTCAAAGGTCCAATGTCATGGAAAATGTGCAACATCTCTGGTTATGTTTTAAAGCATTTTTCCGAGATATGAGGAACATTTTGAAGTCCATTTGGTTCTTTGAAAATATTTTTAGTTGAACCTATTTGAATTGTTTTTGGTGCTAGGGCTTGGTCATCCCCATTTCAAATTTCATGGAAATTAAACATGATGCATGGATGCAATGCTACTAGTTACAAGCAAGCTCTAGGGTTGATCTGGGTCAGTGATACTCACCCCACTAAACAAGAATCTCGCCCCGAGATTCAAGACGTGAGGCAAGAGGAAAAGGGAGGTCACAAACTATCACAATCTTCATGATCCATTTGCCCTCCTCGAAAATGTTGATTCATTCCATCATCTTGGTCTTGACGTCCTTGCTTTCGAGGTCTTCACTCGACACGACAATAGAAAGAAAGGGGAAACCCTACATGATTCGATCTTCATGAAGATCAGGTAAACATGATCAACTCACGGACTGAGACGGTGACACATCTCGAGTTGAGACACAAAATACATCGAGGGGGATGGAAGAACAACAACGGGGTTTGATTGGTGGTAACAATTCCACGCTTAGGGAGATGGTGGATGGTGTCAAGGTGGCGAGGAATATTTATCATGATCCCGTAACAGGACACCTCGAGAAAGGTGACGCAAGAACTATTCCCTTAAGTGGCAAAAAGAATTACTTTTGATCCATAGATCATTGGAACTCTTTATACCAGCCAAAGGCAATCACAAGCGATCATGTGGTGGAATGCAAAGGAGTGGTACACCCGGACTAGAATGGATGATGTGGACTACCTTGTTGAAGACAACGCAATGGATGATTTTGCTTATCATCGAGGGGGGGGGGGACCCATGGTAATTCCACTTTTGAAGATAAACCTGGACAAGAATTGCTAAGAAGACAGTCTATAACGAGATAGCACAAGGACGGTGCAAGCTGGGAACGAAATGCAGCTGTTCGAATGTTCCAACCATCATATCTGCCTGAGATTCAGATCTGGTTGGTGTTAGGATATTTCAGACTCAGCACGTCTGAAAAGGAAAGGTTGCAACACAATTTGATGAGATGGCGTTGCGAGATTCTCGGGATATGAACTACGATAGCAAGCTCCAAAACATGAGCTGGTTCTGCTACAAACCTGTGAACACATCGTCCCAGACAAGCATGACCACATGGTAGTCTTATAATAAAACACTACCGAGTTCAGGTTGGGAACCATCATCGAGGATATTGAAGTCCTTGCATAAGGCATGCTCTTAAGAAGGAACTTCCTTTCCTTGAACAAATCGATCAGTGGCTTGGTGTGCTAGGAATACATACGGAATGAAGATGATCAGTCTATCAAACCATAGAATACTTCGCACATGCATGACTGACTTGGAATGATTCCAGAGGAAGCAAAACAAACCTTTCTCAAATTATGGTGGCAACTTACACCTAAAACACATAAATTCGAGGAAGTCTCTTCAACCATCCAAGCATAAGCTTCATGAACGGCACACGAAGAAATGCTTACACAAATTTCCAACACTAGGTTGATGTTCAACACGACTCATGGGGGGAGACGAAATGCTACTGATGGGCTCAACAACAACTCCTCGGAATTTCCATATCACTGGACTTCCACCATCATGTGAACACGTTGATAGCATTGGTCAGACCAAAGATGTAATGGTGTATGCTCGCGGGATCAACCACGAGTAAGACAACATCACGCATATCGTTGGTTCTGATTTGACTTGACGATTGCCCACACTCAAGTCAAAGGGTTGATATGACAATAGATCCAAGAATCGATCACAGGACCAATCGATGAAGATATCATCTTTCTTCAACACACACTACACAAGAATATCCCTTTGGATCGAGCTAAGTTAGGCAAGCTTTTATCTTCCAACTCTCCAAGTTATTGTCTAGCTTAACCAACTAGCTCGTGGATATCCAACACAGATTCTTGGAGAAAGGGTGGTCCACAGGAACCAACTTGATCACGAGCTCAACATAACAGTCGTGGAACAACCCGTAACACTTCCAAGAAGATATTTGGAAAGTCACGACCCACCGTATGTTACTAAGCTCGAGAACAATCTTGCTTTTCAGGGCAAGACGAATGATCAAATGAGTGAGGACTTGACACAATCCTAACTCATCAATCAAGTGTGCACCAAGTAAGGACTAGGTAGCACGATCAATCTTAGGATGATGGTTTAATAACCAACATGCTAAGAATGAGAATATTGTCCATTCACTACCAAGCAACAAGTTGCTCGGGTATTGATTTCACACATCACAATTCACTTGTCGGCTTCCGTTGCATCAACACGGAACCGAGAAATGAACAATGATGATGAGAAGTATCACCGCATCAAGAATTCCTAGGAGGTTGTGCAATTCCCATGACATTCTTGACATAAGATGGCAATACTTGGGTAGAACAGAATCAAAAGCTGAATTGGCATTTTGATCTGCGGAATACAACTGCTTTGACCTAATCCTAGAAATGGATGAGGTAATCGAGTTTGTTTCTCCTAGTCATTCAAATAGAATGGCTTGACGGACCACAAGGATAAAATGCATCGATGAACACAAATGCACACATACCCTTGGCTATCAATTGATAGATGAAGGTCGAAGGCATCTAAGAGAACAACTCAAAGGAACATATAATTTTTTGAGTTGTGGATGCACAGATTAGTATGTCGAGCAAGCTCAACATTTCTTCCGGATAACCCATGCAGAAAGGTAGAATCGGCAGATTCACAATTATGAATGGAGAACTCCTCAAGAGCACTCTTATTGTGATGTGTTGGTTCAACAGAACTTCTGCCATAATTAGTTCATGGTATTTGGAAGAAGGAGAATACCACGGACTTCGAGGACTATCGCAAAGGTTACTAATATCCTAAAGGCACTAGCAAATACTAACAACATGAAGTAGGATGAATCTCGGGTTCAGCAACCCAGGAGTAGAATGCCTACTACTAAATGGCATCACGGGATGCTTTCGAAAATGATGGCCAGAATCATCACACTTGGGATACAAAAGCATTGCTAAATTGCTAGGTGACTTCCTAAACATCTAGGGTCATAATAATAGTTCCAACATATATGTCAAGGCAATAATTTACCTCAACGCACCGGTTAGTGTGCTTATTCTGACCAAAAAGGACATCGGGAACGGAAAGAAAGGATTTGCAAATGCATCAGACTATTTAGAGACCTGGGATGACTCGGACAGCATAACGGCTGTAAATGCTCAAAATGATTTGAGACATCCTGCAAAAATGGTGGCATAACCACTCAACAACATCATAACAAGATTCTGAGATCAACAGTTATCATACAGGAATAGTAGGAACTGAACTGGGGATTAAAGCCAACAATCTTAAAGGTCTATGGATTAGTAACACGTCAACCTGATAGATAGATGAGAAGCCTAGTTCTTAAACCCCGTAGAAGAGAAGAGGATGACTCAGATCAGAAGGCCATGAGGTATAAGGAGTAAAAAGAGCCTTACGTTCCCTTCCACAATCAATTCCCTTACATAACTAAAGCATTTCTAGACACAACTTCGACCAGTTTGGCTTGGTAATCCTACAGGCAGTCAGGCTCTGATACCAACGCTGTCAGGACCCCGATCCTAAGTCACACCGATCTAGCATGTAACACATCATATCACTTTGCGGCCTCACGCACGGTATTCCCACGGTGTCGCCTTACCATGCCCCGGACCGCTTACGCCTTTTGGTTCACGATATGATAGTGTCGCTAGCATCCATATGACAAAGAACCCGGCCGACATGGCTAGTCGTGAACCCAAAGCGGCGCTAACCTATGGGGACAGCATACATGAATCACATCGAGCATGTCGGTCATCAACGATATATTCGGGCTGTAGCACTGGCTAACAGACTCGTATCCCGGCTGTAGCAGGCTAGGCAGGACTCGAATAACACCGCGTGACATTTCCCGGGGACGTATATAGGAACGAGGTGAAACACATGCCGCCAGTCAAGTGTCCAAGCAGTAGTGCTGGGCTAGCAGGACTCCGTGAACCGGGCTGTAGCGGACTACTATCGCCGTAAGCACGAGACTACATTTCCCATATGAGAGGCTGCCAAGGATAAACAACTAGTTTGTCGGATCCCACACATACCAAGCATTTCAAACATACACACATTATGCTCAATATGCGTAGATACAACATGGCATCACAACATAACTCTACGACTCAAATATTATTTATTAGGCCCGAGGAGCGAGATATTACAAACATGGGTCTCATGACCCAACACTCGAGCATACAAGTCAAAGCACAAGCGGAAGCTAAACATGTCCGAGTACGCATAACTATAAATGAAAAGGCTGAGAAGCCCGACTATCTACCGATCCTGCCGAGGCACAAGATCGTAGCTGAGGTAACAAGCTAAACGTCGAAGTCCACGTGGAACTACTAACGAGACTGACGTCTCTCTGCAAAACATGAATAAGCAAACGTGAGTACAATTGTACTCAGCAAGACTTACATCGTAACTAACTACATATGCATCATTATCAAAAGGGGTGGTGGAGTTTGACCGCAGCAAGCCAGCTTTGACTCGGTGGCTATCCTTAACTACGATCGCAAGTAACTCTTT